>JBBMOE010000003.1:3033937-3361341 GCA_037975065.1 Chaetodon trifasciatus
AAACAAGGAAATGAAAACTAGGTCATAAATTCTTTCCACATGTTGCTGCATTGCCCTGACGTCCAGACCGGCTCCAGTGATGGACTGAAGGTATGGTTTTAATTCCCAACCCCACCCCTCCTAAGACCCCCCCCTCCCTCCACACACACACATTCAAACGCACCCCCCCCCCACAGCCTGGACCTTCTAACCTAATATCCAACTGTGCTCCACCCTTCCAACCTCACTATTCCCTCTGCACTGGCTCTTGTCTCCGTTAACTTCCAAACTGTCGATTCTCCACCATCAATCCATTTCTGATGGCCGCCTCCCGCCACCAACCCCCCCGCCCCTCTAACCTCTGCTCCCACAGCCTCCACCCTGTAATACAGCACAGCAGGCCCTCTGCTCCAAGAAATCTGGCCCCCCTTCTACTTTCCAGGAAAAAAAGAGGAGCTCCCCCCGAAACGCCCCAAAATCCATATGAAGTGAAAATAAGAAGAGACAGCAAGACGGCAAAAGGACACACTGGCAATCTGTCAGTTATTTTCTCTGTTTATTAGTGTTTGGCCTGTAAAACAGTCATCAGTCCAGGGTGACGGCTAGTTTTGTGCAAAACCCAAAGATATTTACGATTCAGAAGCAGCAAATACTCACAATTAAGAAGCTGGAGATTACAAAAAACAGTTTATTTTATAACAGCGTCACCTGATCACATCATGTATTCTGATTGGACAACACCACTTGGACGGTCTAAATATTAAAAATAAAAATACGTTGATATCTGCACATGATGACACTCGTCAACCCTTTCATATTCCATAAGGCTCAGCTGGATAAAACCAAAACAGCCTGATTTTACAGCCCTGCAATAAATCCTCCCTTCATGAAGGTTATAAAGTTCAACGTTGGCTGAATCAGTTTTATTAAAGACTCAACTTACTGGTCATGACAGAGGCTGTAATTTATGGTGCTTTTGAATTGCGCTTTTAATATTTTGTTAACCCCGCAAAACACTGGAACAACTGAATTGGTTGGAGCATGTTGTATCTGCCATGTTGAAATAGGTGGTTAGCCTCACAGAGCTGCTAGCGTAGCTTTAGATTCTTAGCTGTCATTCATTTATTCATTTGGGGTTTGTGCAACAAGCTGCACAGCACAGACATATTATCACTTTAAGCTGTATGGCAAACATGTTAGCAATGTTACGTCTTTACACAACCAAAAGACAGAACAACATTAGCATTAGCCACCTCCTGGCTCTTTAACTGCTGAATGCTCCACTCTGTCCACCAGCTAGCTGCTAACTTTGTCTGTCTGCTGTTTGGGACGGTGGGTCCAGCACAGCTTATTTGCTGAAAACAGCTGGAAAGGTGTTTGATGAGAGTCGTGGCATCGAACCAAAACCATAAAGTTGCGGGCTGTGAAACAATGAGCTGAAAGACGCTGAAATGCTCCCAGCTGAGGCAAAGTTTGGTGTTAATTCTCTGCGGGTCAAGCGACACCTTTTTTGATCCATTGCTGATGTTAAAATAATGATTACAGCAGCTTTAAAGAAGGACGTGGACTAAAACTAGACATCCAAACAACAACAGCATGTGTTCCTATGAGAGTATTTGGTCTCAACAGGTTGCATATGTTCAAATGTGGCCTCTTCTGCTTGTTGTAAGTATACTACTGCTCTGCAGGTAAAGTGGCAGTGATTGTAAAATGCTGCCCACCCACAGTGGAGTGCAGTGTAAAAACCGGATTTCCTAATACGGCATGTTTGCTCTACATTTAGTTAGTTTCATTACGAACCAGCCATCTCCACTGTAAACACACATTACGTTTACAGGTATCCTCTTTATGTCAGCCAGAATCAGCAGTCCTGCTTCACTCTTTTGCGTAACTCATGATATCTCCTGTCACAGTCATTGTCAGTAATGCCGTGTGACTTCCAGTAAAACACTGTTTTGTTGCCCTGACTTCCAGCCTGGAGCTGAGTCATGGTCAACGGTTAAACCTGTGTGCCTCACGGCTGGAGGGAACGTTTATGGCAGGTAATAAAGGCATTCGACACCAAATGCACGAGAATTGGAGACAGTTTTACGGCCAAGTGTGTTTGCCGTCTTATCTTTAATCCTTTTCAGCTAAAGCTGGACATGAGTGACGATGAGTGAGGACGACGTTTAATAAATGTGCAGAGAAATCACTTACAAGAAGCCTTTTGGGGCTTCTAACTGCGCGCCTGCAGGGTAGAAAGTTCACCCTACTGACCCTCAACAGAAGGCCGTCTGTTTTAGCCATTCGATTACGTAAAGTAAGAGGAATAGATTTACTTTCAGCTGAAATCTGAAAACCACCTGAGCTTAAATTGACCGTCAGTTTAATGGCATCTGAGAGACTGCGGCCATCAGGAAGTGTGTCATGGGGGACAAAAGAGTCTCAAGTAAAAAGTACAAGTGACATCAGCGTATGTGCAGATTAGGTTAAGGGGCTATGAAGCTACTCCAGCGCAATGACGTGACCATCTCTGGCAACGGCATCACAATCTTCCCATCTGAGGTCAATCACTTCCCCAAACATCTGCCGTCTGGCTCCAGTTTTCTCATTACCGGAGGGTCGGCACGAATAGTGGAAAGAGTGATTAGTATAAAGTCGGTCTGGTGGTGGATATCAGTGAGAGTGATATCATTCGCAGGCCTCGTGAAAAGACAGCAGTCAAATTGAAGACTCTCATGCACAGTGACTGATGGGTGGATGTTGGAAAAAGGACAAAGACACGTCAGCGGTGACACCGTTAGATGTCAGACAGGAGGTGTGCTGAGTCTTATCTCGTCCTGCCGTTGAAATGAGAAAAAAGGTTATCAGCCAGAAGGAAACCCTGCTGCCTCCTGAGCTGTTTGAAGCTCCTCTCGCCCCCTTTCCTCTTCCGCATCCTCATCCTCATCCTCTCCACAATGAGGAGACTCAGCGGTGCATGTCCCCTTCGCCATGTGTCCCAAACTCTCAGTCCTTCATACAGATGGTAAATAAAGGGCTTTATGGCTATGCAACACTATCTCTGGTAGCTGCTTCGGTGTGCATGTCTATGAACGGTGTCCATTTCTACTCCTTAAAGTTGAAAATCGACCTTTTGCTAAACAAACCCTTGTTCTAACAGTGATTGTCCAGTCGTAGCGTAGCAATCAAAGCTTGGCTCAGCGGGCCTGTCGAGCCTGGGTTTTCTCCACATTGCAAAATTTTAGAGGGGTGTCGTTTTTTTAAAGCACTTCCTGAACCTGAAACGCAAGACCAGTGCTCTGCAAATGTTAGCTTGCCCGGCTAACTACATTAACAACATGCAGCAGGAAATGAGCATTATTTCAAAAGCCAACACGTTTACTACATTATGACAGGCTACGTTTCATAGAGACGCGTTCAGGAGTGGAATATCCACTGCGTAGGAGCGAAGACGCTAACGTTAGCAACTGCTCTTTGGTTTTAGGAAGTTTACACTCCAGAAACTCAAGCTATGTATGCTAGGACCTCTACAGTTAGCCCTCATCCTCAAAGCATTTTCTCTTCCATTGATGAAAAGTGTCTGAGTAATGGAAAAATGGGAATGAAATACAATTTTTAGACCATTTCTATATAAAGCGCTGTACCGTAGAACTAGGGCTAACTAGCTAGCCTCTAATAGAAGAACACACTGTTCCTTTATTTCCATGTCTTCTCCTGATACATGAGGCTTTTAGTATAATATAACAGTATATTATATCAGTACTATATGTGGCCTTCAAGTCCAATTTAAGACCCTTTTGCACAGTTTTTCCTCTCAAAAGTCAGCTGGAAAACATTCAAGTCAGCAGAATTTAGCAAAGTTAGCATTAATTTGCGAGCTACAGCTGATAAAAAACATTTCAGATGACAAACTTGATGGTCGTCAGCTACACATAAACCAAAATTTGCATCATTAGCGATGCTTTGGAAAGTATTATAACTGCTGCAACTTCAAGCTGAATACAGCAGCTGTGCAGGAGTCATTCAAGCCTGCGGGTGGTGAGCATTTATACGAGTATATCATTAAAATCCAAACATAACAGCCTTGAAAAGGAGTGGGTGATACATTTTCTGTCACAGTAAATTTAGATTGTGATATTGAAATACCAGCATATAGTTCTGCAACAGCTGATTTTTTGTAAAATATGCAACAAGGACGATCTTGCCTTGCTGCCCTCATTCATTTCCATCCTTGCCCATAAATGTCTAGAATAATAATATGTGTAACCCTGCATCAAACGCATGCAGCTTTAGTCAGATATGTGAAGAAAATGTGGAAAGAAGCCCGCCATAAATAAACATTCATGTTGCTATTTCAGGTTTATTGGGCGGAGGGAGCCTTCCAGTAGCCACACATGATTCACTCTGGATTTCAGCAGCCTCTCAGGTCAGCAGGC
Organism: Chaetodon trifasciatus; assembly: GCA_037975065.1. Taxonomy (NCBI): domain Eukaryota; kingdom Metazoa; phylum Chordata; class Actinopteri; order Chaetodontiformes; family Chaetodontidae; genus Chaetodon; species Chaetodon trifasciatus. Next base: position 3,038,338 of record JBBMOE010000003.1, read on the forward strand.
CTGCACAGAGCTGGGTTTACAGCTTGGCATGTCCTTCACCACACGCCCACCTTTTTCTGTTTGGGCCTGCACCAAATAAACAACTGTGGGGGAGGACAGCCATAATCACCAGAGGGCTGAGAGCTACAAGAGGAGGTTCAGCGGGCATGGTCGCACGGCCTCCTCCCTTCCATAATTCACCACAGTCAGTCAAAGTGGCCGGAGATTTGGCCTCAGACGCAACACCATAGACACACGCACACCCTTCACACACAGAGATACGCATGCGTGTTTGACTTCAGGTAAATCCCGTGTCAGAGAAGCTGCAGCTGACTGGGCAGAAAGTAAATATTTGGGTGGCAGTTGCTCCGAGTGACAGCTCCGAGGGTGGAAACAAGCCACCATGTGTTTTAAACCCCTGACTGCTTGGGTAGAAGCTCACAGAAGGCTCCACCAAAATCAAACACATCATTCTCGCAGTGGGAGTTGCGGTGCTCGTAATGAATGTGTTCAGCTGAAACTTTTCATTTACCTTGATGAACGGTGGACGCCACAGGAATGAGGAGAAACAATAAAAGTTAGAAGAACGGAGTTAGCTTTAAGGTTCGTCTGTTCGCTGTAGATCAGCCAAGTCACATCTTTCTCTGGAATTTTAAGATATCTCAAAAGCAATAAATACACTGATGGTATCAAGGAATGCAGTAGTTAGCGGTGTACTGTGGTATTGATCCTGCTTTGAGTCTGGCTTGGAGGTGTGTCCTGATACCGTGGTTGTAAATTGGCTTATACTAAATAAAAAAGACCACACAGGAAATTAAAAGTGTTTGGAGACGCATTAATGGTTTGAACGTGGGGATAACAGCACACGTTCTTTTGACAGCCTCTCTTACAGAACATTCAGAGCCCCTCACCTCCACACACCTGGTGAACGACGGCTTGAAGTGGGTCAGGATGTCACACTGACGGTTTGGGAGTGTTACAGAAATCATCAGACAGCTCCCCAATTCAGATTTGTTAAAAAAGGTGATTAGAGGGGGGTTTTCAAGCTGTTTCACCACCTGACAAGCAGCTCAGTGACACAAACCTGATGCTACTTGATACCTTTGTACCTGTAGAAGAGTCCATTTGGGCTCAAAGCGTAAAATGCAAATACATGAGTGTGAGCGCATCTCACCTGCGATCCCTTGCAGCAGTCCACACACGTTAAAGATGCTCTTCTTCATGATGCTTTGGAAGCACATGGTGAAGACCGAGATGAACGCCACGGCACACAGCAGCAGGATCCCCGCTGCCAGGAAGATAGAAGTAGCCTGCCAGAACCCGCTGGCTATCTCCCCAAAGTGTATGGCGTACGGTCCGCACAGTATTCCACGCTGCAGGTGGGGCAGTTTTATACAGCGGCCGTAGATGCCTAAAGTGGGCCTGTAGGCCTCTCCGGCTGTGGTGGCCCCATGGGGGCCGTAGACGGCATCGGGGGTGCGGGGGAATCCCACCAGCCAGTCAGTGCTCATGAAGGCGATGAGCTCGCCGAACGCGGCCACGATACTCAGCAGAGTCCACAGCATGGAGCGGCAGGTGACAATGACATGGCACATGCTGACGGCGGCTGGAGTCTGCCTCTGCTCAGATTTCAACACCGCTGAGAGGTGAAAAGGTGGAGCGTGGGTCAGAGGTCCTCAAAAGACCGAGAGCTGAGGCTGCGATCCTTCTCCGGCGGCGATGTGAGAGCGAGTGACACTTCACAGGAAGGAGTAGGTGACTGTGCACGAAAGGTTCAAGTCAATGATTCACAGTCTGCTGCTTCCCTCGTTTTCCCTCTGGTTCTTTCACTTCTTATCTTCCGCCGGCGTCCTTTCTGCACAGCTGTTGTTCCTCCTCCTTGGACTCACCCTTCTGTCGGCTCGGTCTTCAGACTCTTATTCTGTCTGGTTTTTGGTGTCTACATTGTATTGAAGTTGTGTTCCCTGAGCCAGCCCGCTGGCGTCACATCAGACACACCTAAGACAGAAAACAGAGAGACACAACAACAGGGTGAGTGCTTTAATTGCATGTATAAAATGTAATTGTGTGTACAAAAGACACTCTGAGATGATCGGTAATTTTTGTTTTATTTGAGGCAGCGCAGCTCTCCTGTTTCTACTCTGTCATATTTAGAAAAGCAGAAGTGTGCAGAATGAGGAAAGTGTGCAGGAGAAGCAGAGAGAGGAAGGAGGAAGGGAGGCTTCTGGTGTAGATCTTCAGGAGAGGCTCTAATGAGTTGTGTAGGGACGTGTTCATTTGAAGTGGGCCTCTTCTGTTTTCACTGTGTTTATGTTTGAGGATTTGTGATCAGGGCTCTCGTCGTGTTCTCTACTCCCAGTGGCTCTGCATGACTGAGGCTGTGAAGATGAAAACTAGAAAAACATCATGCATGTCTGCCTTGGTGTGTGTGTGTGTGTGTGTGTGTGTGTTGGTGGTGGTGGTGGGGGGGGGGGGGTTGAAAGAGATGTGGAAACAGTGGAATGAGAAGCGGATGCAGACAGAGAGAAAAACAAGCCGGAGGCCTCTCATCAAGCAGCCCACGCAGCTGACCTGGGGTCAGCCAACAGTTGATAATACAACGGCTGTCCGGCTGTCACATGACCGCCGATAACCTCGCTGACATCAACCCTGCTGCACCGCTGAGTCAGTGACAGCGCAGCAAGGAAGCTGCAAATGGCGTCAGTTCATAGAAAAGTCACATCTTCCACCAGCGACTACACAGCTGACACATAACACAACCAAATCTGTCTATTACAACAATAACCGGCTGCATTTTTTTAATAAATGTGCACTTTCACAGCAACCCTGGAACAGTTCACAAAAGCTTTTAGACTTGTTTTAAACTTCAGGTGTCAAGAAAGTCTTCATTAGCCAAATCCTGAAGTGCACAGACAGTGATTTGCAGAGTTTTGCAGCCCTTCACCACTCAGCAGTCATAAAAAAAGAGTGTAATTAAGGAAACTCATCACCAAGAAATGCAAGGAAAATGTAAAATGTTGGATACAAAGTTTGAATGGGAAGTGATACCTCGAAAATGCAGCTCACAGCTATGCTAGCAGCTCTGTGAGGCTGCACTCAACAGGGCTTTGAGCTAAATGGTAGCCTCAGCATGCTAACATGCTCACAATGACAATGCTAACATGCTGATATTTAGTCGCCATGTTTACTATGTTCACGATCTTAGTATGGTGTGTTAGCATGCTAGTATTGGCTAATTAGTCCTCATTAGTGCTCGTTTCCTTTAAGAGCAGCCATATCAGGCAAACTATTGATGTTGCCATGAAGCGATTAGCTTAGCTTTGTATAAAGACTTCAGGCAGCAGGAAACAGCTAACCTGACTTCCTCCAAACTTCAGAAACGTTGGGGAGTTGCATGCTGTCACTATTTTGTTTGGACAGAGCTAAGATAGCTGTTTCTCTGTGCTTCCTGCCTTTATACTAAGCTAGGCTAACTCAGGGAATAAATGCATTTCCCAAAATGTCAAACTGTTCCTTTAAAGAGCGTTAGATCTCTTCTCTTTTCCGCTGAATCAAACTGAAAGCTATAAAAGGTCTAGTCCTTGACGTAAGTGTCTCTCACGGAGTCATAAACTGGCCTATTTCACTAATACAATAATTACATCAGAATTATGGGCCTAATTTTTACACCTCATGCTTTTCTTAAATGAAGTGAATCATTTGAAGTGACGCCTTGTTCTGATTCCAGTAAATAGACCGTGACGTCCCCATCCAAAGCCCTTACGATCCCCGAGGGAGCTCAAGAGGCCAAACAGTCAAACTTTAATTCTATTCAAGTTTTGAAAAGATTTGATTTGCGAGAGACATTAAGAAATTTGAGCCAAACATACATTAAAACATGGAGGCTGGAATGCCAGAGAAGATTAAAAGATGCTTACACTGTGCAGGCCTTTGTGCTCATGTTATAAATACAGCTCAGGGCCAAAGCTGACAGTTGTTTCTTTTCTCTGAGTCTTTTTTCCCTGCTGCCTCTTGGGAGTCTGTTAGTCATTCTCCAGCCAGCGCTTGGCAGCAGAGGGAGCCGCCGTAGACACGTGTGCCGCCTGCACTGCGAAGTTTCCATCACTCGGGCCCTGACGTGCCCTTGCGGTGAGGGGGGCCGCCGCCGTGTCCTCTGCGGTCGCATCCCAACGAGTGGGACTCAATGTGTGTGAGTTAGAGCATTAAACAAACTTTGATCTTTGTCATCCTGCAGAGATATCAACAACAGTTCCCTCCTTCATCTTCTCCAGTGGAGAAAATGACCCAAATCTGTGGACTCTTGTGGGGCGGTGTGTGTGTGCGCGCTAACATCGACTGTGTTTGGACGATGTAGAACAGATGAGATCATACGAGCAGGCACAGACAGCCGCCCCTGTGGATTTGGACCAAAATTAATTTTATGAATCACAAGCCTTCTCATTGCCTCACCATGAACAGATGCAGGAACAGATGCACACACATTCCCGAACTTTCTTAAAAAACCCCCCCTCGCAATAAGACCGCTGACATTCAGGGTCACGGAGGTCCTTTGACGAGGCTGATGTTTGACGTTAGGATTTAAGACAAACGGGCAGTCCGAAGTTTTAAGGTCAAACATTTGCTGGCCAGTTGCGAAGACTAATTCCTCACTGACAGGAATATTGTTGGAAAACACTTTGGAGCTGAAACAATTGGAACCAGCTGGGCAGATATGGAGCTTTAAAGACCTGCACACTTAACCTTTGACCTTGCCTGGCTGCAGTGTGTTTGCATCACGTGCCCGTTGGTTACACAGCACCTACTCAAGCGTCTGAATTTCTCTTAAGCTGCCAAAAATGTGGGTTAGTAGAGCTAAAACAAGTCTGGGCAAGTCTGGTTCTATTAATGTACCTGGTATTTGTCACGTCAACATACACCCAGACGTCTGCTCGCCGTTCCCAGACAGATTTGAGCAGTTATCAGGAACAGAAGTTTCCCAAGATAGAGTGAAGCATGGTAGTCTGTATATGTAAGGCTTGAGGTGGATTTATGATGTCTTTTATAGTCCCTGAGTAACCAGGAGGGAGACCCGGGATTATTTGAGGCTCGGTTTACATGCACAGAAGAGTTTACAGCCCTCAGACGGCACCCTCCACCCCGATGAACCCCAACACTAATCCCCATGTGCGCACCCACTTACAAGACTCCCTGCCATCTGACGCAAGCTCCCCCAAAATGTGAGCTAGGAGGGAGCTTCTGCACAGCTGGACCCCAGTTTGTCTGCAGCTTTTACTAATAAATCAATAATCAAACAGGAATTCATGATTAACTCTTCATGACTGATCAATGGGCTGTTGAAGATGCCTGTTTGGTCACGTTCAATCTAAAATAAACACGCCAGCCACACGCAACGGAGCTTTGAGCTAAATGCTAATGTCAGGATGCTAGCACGATGCTAACACTAACATGCCATGTTTACCATGTTCGCTATCTTAGTTTGGCATGTTAGTATGCTAACATTTACTATTCAGCATGAATGGGAATGAGAGCTTAAAGCAGGAATTGTTTTTGTTGCAGTTGTTCGGTTTTTTGTCAAACCTGCTTGTTTGCTTGTCTTGCAGATCATAAAATAAAGTACTAAAAATTTCAAGGTTCGGTCTGATGATGGTGATAGATGAAAAGGGAAGGAATCACCGAAGGTATTACAATTCATCCTGGAGATCACATGAATCTCTGCAAGACATGCCAAGATACGTCATTAAAGCCCCAAACGTCAACCTCATGGTGGCACTACAGGAACAGTCATCCTCTGGGGATCATGAATAGCAACACAAAGTTAACTGGAATCCATCAAATAGTTGTTGAGATACTTCATGCTGCACCAAAGCGGTAAATGGACCCACCAGTGGACTAATGCTGTCCAGGCAATGGCAGTGTTGGTTGACCATGTAACTTCTACTACTATGGCTAAAAAGCTTGAGTCCACAGCTCCTGGTCAAAGTGTCCACTCAGCCTTTCTCTTATCACAGCAGCAATAACAGCAGGAAACGCCTTTCTACGCTGCCACTGACAGGAAACAATCTGCATATCTATGGACATGCCACGACTGGAGAAACACGTCACCATGGAGAGTGTTTGTTTAGAGCTGGATGAAAGGTTTAGGGAGATTTCACGGGAGCTCGACATGCTGAGAGGAGAGAGCAGCAGAGATAAGCTTCTACAACGTGTCACGAAGCTGCTAAATATCGTCCACCTCTGAAGAAATGTGCACCTTCTTGGATGGGTTGCGTTTCCAGCCCACACTTCTCTGTTGCATTATGTGACCTGAGGCAAAGCAATTTTAAAACAAAGGGAGTGCTTATAATCTGTGAGGATCTGTCTGAATGAAAAGCCCCTGCAGCTACTGAAAGGGAATGCTGGAGATGATTGGTCACGGAGGACCTCAGATGCTGGTCCAGTCACACTTTGTTGTCTAATTAGAAAACAAATTACAACCATCAGGTCTGTGACAGCCATGTGAATCAATGAAATGCAGCAAAAGCAGTTTTTCTTACTGTGTGAATCCTCCTGATCGTGTGTGATTTCATAGCTCTTCTGCAGCCGTTTCAAGGCTTTGTCATTATTTAAGGACAACTGCAGGCTCTAATGGTTATAATAGCAGTCAGTAACAAAGCAGTCAGGTTTTCCACAGCAAAGCAGCCAGTCTTTCCTAACACTTCTGCACATCTGCTCGGCATCTTGGGGCTCTGTGACGCCCCGACGAGGTTGTGATTAAGACCTAAAACATAATATTTTTACTCTATTACATCAGCCAGGAGCACAGCTGACAGTTTGTATAAGTGTTCAGGGGAAGTCACTTCAGGGGGATTACAGGGAGATTAACGCAGCATAATTAAGAAAAAGAAGACAACAGTCCAACCTGTCTCCATTGGTCTGTGGATAGTCCAGCTCTCCTGGAGATGTGGCTTCTCTGCCCTGACTCTCCTCCTCTGCTCACACACTTTAATGCCTCTCTCTCAAACTCCCGGACCCTCCCCGAGTCCCACCTCCCTGGACCGCCACGTCTCCTCTGATTGGCTGGGCCGACACTGGAGCCACACTTCTTGAGAGAGTCCACATGGTGGCCATATTTCAGTGCTGAATCTGGGTTAAAATAACAAGAGCTGGAGCTACGGAGGGTCTCTCCTGTTCCTCTCTCTCTCTCCGTCGGTCTCAGTTTCTCTCACCTCCTCGCTCTGTTTTCATTGCTCTCTGCACTCTTTTAATCGGCCAAGGCCACCATCTTATTATCAGCCTAAATGCATTTTCACCGACCAAAAACAAGTACGCCTGAAGTATACACCATTAAGAGTACTTCTGTGAATAAGTACACTTCTGTTAATATCCTGTTAGAGAAACTAGTTGTTTAATTGTAAGCGGATTAATTTATGTAAGTGTACTTCAGAGTACACTCTACATAAAGTGTACTTTATGCTATGAAACTACTTCACTGTTATGTGTCATTTTATTCTTGAAGTATACAAAAACATTAAAAATGTATTGCTGCTATTGTTGTTTTGTGTGTAAGCTACAGAACAAGTTTGATGTTCAAGTGTTACTTTGTGTTTAAAGAAGTGATGGAAAGTAACTGAGTACATTTACTCAAGTACTGTACTTAACTACAGTTTTGATGTACTCTATGTTACATTTAATTTCAGTCCTTAATGTATTTGATGCTAATAGATTTGTACTTTTACTTCAGTGAAAGCAAGACTTTTAACTTGTAAGAGTACTTCTACACTGTGGTACTGCTACTTTTACTCAAGCAAAAGATCTGAGTACATCATCCACCCCGGTTTAAAGTAAATTTGCTTAAATTATTTTTAAGTATTCTTAAGGTAAACTTTGTACAGTAGTAGAATTATATTTGTACTTAAAGTGTGCTTCAAGAAAACACAAAAATACACGGCTGGTGTACACTGAATGCATCTATTGCGTTATTTGTCTTCTTCTACTGTGTAGTCTGAATTGACAGCGCTGGGGGAGTAAGCTCACGAGTACTGTCATTATTTAGTTGCATGTAAAGTTAAAACTTGCACACGAAGCTTGTTGAATATCCGATGCATGAACCACATCCCCCACAGATCCTCTAACACCCTTCCTCTGTCAACAACAAATATCTGACTGCCAGATTAGATGGCCGCCTGGATGCCCAATCAACTGCCTGATGGAGCAGATGGTTCACTGTTTGACTGATAGATTACCTTTGTGGCTGACGGGAGCAAAGTGTCCCTGGATCGCTTACAGCAGCATCGGCTGCATTCAGCCAACACAGCAGTCAGCTGCAGCGTTCGTCTGACTTTGTGTTCCCTCGCACAGAGGAGACAAATTAGTTCCATATGAAGACGGAAAAAGAGGCCGACTCAGACAGGAAGAGAGGCCGATAGGCAGGAACTTGAAGGCAGCGTGGAAAGCCTGAGGAAGAGGCCTTTCTTATCAGTTTGAATGGAAGTTAGGCCGTAACAGTTCGACAATAGTTGCTTTCGACCTTGATGCATGTATCCTGGACCTAATAAAATCTCTCCTTTGACCCATTTCCAATAAATCCTGGTGACTCATGCTCACCTTGTGGTTGTGAACTGGATGGGAAGAGCTTAACGGCTCATTTTAAAGCCACACTAAGTCTCCCTAAAATGTCTAGAATATCACAGAAATGCCTTTTCTCAGCAAAACAATGGTTGACTGAGCTCCACCCTTAGATACTGTTGTTATGCCTGTCGAGCTTTCCTTTGTCTCATGTATACAACTTGAAATTCACAGTATTCTTTAAACAATGGGTCATTGATTCCAGGCAGACGGAGACGAAAGTCAACTTTCCATTTCCAAATAGCAACCAAGATTCTGCCGGCTGAACGATAACAGTCCCGAGCAGAGTTTACCTGCTGGAGCTAGCTCACTAATTAAGCTAATGTTAGCTGAGCTGTGTGAAAACACTGTCTCAGCGTGACCTTATTCCCAGCTGGCTTGTTTTAAAAAGAGTGTCTTTGAAATGGGGTCTTAAATATCCAATTCATAGCTACATACATCGTGCTAAAAGGCTGATGCTAAAGCTAACAAGGTAAAAAGTTAGCGTCCTCAGCAGCTGATGACGCATGTGGATGATTTAAATAAAGAAAGAGCGTTATTTTTGTATTCTACTTGCTATCTCAGGTAACACAGCTGGAGTGTAAACCTTCCTTCATCCAATAAATAGCAGGACAGAGCTGCTAACCTTAGCATCCAGGAAGATGAATAGAGCATTTTTTGCCGTAACCTGTAGCCTCACAAGCTCATGTAAGCTAGTTAGTTAATGTGGGTAATGCTCAGTTACTGTAAATACTAAGATAGCTTTGGTGGTTTACAATAAACACACTGTATAATCCATTCTTTCACTCTTTTTTGGGGGTTTGGGAAGGATGATAAAGAAGACCCCATCCAGATTTTGATGTTACTACAGGTCTGTGCACACCACTGCAACATGTGGAGGAATCCACAGCTGGAAACACCTGCTGCGCATCACTGTTCGATGGAGGGGTTTAGGGAAATACCTCAGTCAACTTTCTGTTTATGTTCTCAGCCCCATCAGGAGCCAACCTGACCGTGAGCGGACCTCATTCTCACATATCAGGTTTCTGATTGTGAGAAACAGACACACATCAGACAGGCACTCAATACAGAGACAGCAGCGCTGCCTGGAGATGCTGCAGGAGATTTCTCTTGGCAGCCTCGGGAGCTCGGACACAGCACAGGCCCCCACATCAAAGACCGGATCAGAAGACGGCGGAGACAGATCCTCGGCAGTCATAACTGAGCTGCACATCCACACACACGCCGGGCTCAATCACCAGTCATGCAGGTTGGTAGAGTCTGGCTGTTGGCTTGCTGGTAATTCATCTTTCCTTGTCAGACTCTGATCAATAGATCTAAAGAAAGTTGACGAGTGAGAAGCAAAGCAGGGTGAAAACCTGACAACTGTCTGATAACAGGCTGGGCAGAAGAAATCCACCCACACCAGACACCATTCACATTATCAGCACTTACAGGTTTAACTGGAAAGAGGACGGACAGTTGGAAAAGGGCGTATGCAGAGCTGAGAACATCTGTAAAGATTTAGTCCTTTCAAGAGTTTCTACGCTTGTCTTGATCATTTAAGAAGTTCTGAACATGACAACAAAGTAAACAGTGACTTTCTGTGTCTATACACCTGTGACCTGGATACTCAGGTGCACCAAAGCCCTATTTTGATAAAGCAGTCAAGAGGGAGTCAGGCAGGACCTGACTTCATAGTACAGAAACCAAATGCTGGACTCTGGCTCGTGTCGTGATTCCCGGACGTGCCCCGGATATCTCAATGAGGTTTTTATCTCCACGTGTTTCCAATCTGAGCTGCGCCTGCATGCGTTACGTCAGTCCACCATCCAGCCACCCTGAAGAGGCTCCACAGGGTTCACTTTTAGAAACTGCCGTGGAAAGACGTGGAAGCGACGGACAGACAGATGGAATATCTGGCTCTGACGAGTTTCCAGATGAGGCAAATATAATGACGACTCAAATCAGATGTGGAGTGCAAAACAAATGTCTTGACAAGGCGAGGATGTGATAGCGTACCTGATGGCAGCATACGGATGTAACGAGTACACCCCTCCTGTTTTAAATATGTCAGGCATTTCTCTTCACCCCGCAAAAAAGATCAGTATCACTGCAGTCTGAAAGAGATCTGGACCGACAAATGGAAGATGGGGAGTCTTCACTGCTATACATTTGCTCCTCCGTGCAATCAGAGAAGTCTGAGGTCAGTTTGAATCCCACAGAGGGAGCAGCTCTGACCATCTGGCCACTTCAAGGCCCATCAGCAGGCACATGAGGCAGATGTTTCACATGCACATACAGGACGAAGGTCTGCATCTACTGAGCACCCTATGCTTTCTAACTCACAGCCTGGGCAGAGCTGGGTGTTGTTTCAGTGCTTTCATAGTTGTCTGATCTGAGCTTCTCCTTTCATGATTTCATGAATGCTGCTGAAATTTCAACAACGTCAACATTTTATTCACATATTTGACCCCGATCCATTTCTGTAATACGACAGCTGAGGTCAAGAGACAGATACCCTTCCCCAGCGAGGTCACATCATTTTTAGCCATTATGCTCTTGTCAACGGTGGCTGTGCTTCGGCATCTCTTAGTGTGGGAGAGTTATCTCTGCGGCATATTTGCTAATTTATGTGGGGAGTACTGCTGGAGCATAAACACAAGGATGTGTTGAAGGTGAGGAAATCCCAACACTGAGCTCCAGGGGGAAGCGAGACGGGAGCGTGGGAAAGAGAGAAGGAGGGAAAAGGAATAAGAGCACAGAGACCTGAGTGTTGAACAGATCCCACAGCTAGTGGTCAGCGGGGAGCACACCTGCGGGAGGTGTGGAGCTAACATGTCGCTCGCACAGGCACCGAGGACTTATAACACCTCCGACTGGGAAGAGAAGTTGGAGGAACTGTGGAGAAACAAGCAGTCTGAGGAGAAAAAGAAAACAGTCCCACCCTTCCCAAGAGTCCTTTTTAGTCCAAATACATACATAGAACATAATAAAAACACCACATAGCAGAGCACACATGAACACATGTGGACCTGGGCACACAAAACATGCACACCTCCATTTGATCTCAGTGTGAGTGGTCAACCGTTTCCCCCTGGAAACATCTGTTTATACAATCTGACGGACTGCGTGTCAGTCTGGTTTGAGTGGTGAGGTGGAGCAGAGTCGCTGCAGCCGGAGGGACGGGGCAATCCTTCAGCTGTGCCTCTGAGGAGAAAGGCGGAGGTCAACAATCCCTCATCTCCTCATGTTGACCATAACAGCCCTCGCATGGCGAGCCCACGCCACCAGGGTTAAGAGGGTGATGGAAAACAAAGACCATCTGACATATCACGGTCTGGCCTCAAAGTGGGTGGCCAACCAGACCACAGACGGGCAGGGTTTCACTGGATATCCAAATCGTGAAAAGATCGCTCTGTGCTGCTTGTCACTGAGGAGTTTTTTCGGTGCCTGGTCTGAGTCTGTCCGTATGGCATCTCTGAGCTGTTACATATCAGCTCATGGCTTTTGAGCTGAGGATGAAAGAGGCTGAGGAACAGCAACAAAACAGAGATAACATCCATCACAACGGCACTGTGGCCTCGAGCAGCAACGCGATCACTCCTGTTTGTTGTGTGAGAACCAAAACGGAGGAAAAACAGCCGCTGTGTGACGCGACAAACGCTGCAGGGAACATTTCTCTTTTTCAAATGCATATTTAATCCAAACTGTGCCTCAGCTGCACTTTGAGTTTAGTGTTAATCAGCTAATGTTAGCGTGCTGACACCAAACTGAGACGGTGAAAATGCGAATATCATATCTGCTAATGCTTAGCACAATTAGCATTAGCTTTGCTGTGCCTGCACAGTCTAAGCTGCTAGCATGGCTGCTGACTCTTTGACTTGTTAGGAAACATATTTCATTTCATACATTTAATTAATGCTGACAATTAGTGCTGAACATTTTCAATATATTCAACTTGGTGAAACATCACTTTAAAGAAATTTGGGGCGATAGTCTTCACCCCTATTTTCTCCGAGTACTGATGGACTGGGGAGCTCTGAGGAGCCCCTGCACTTCTCCTCAGTTTCCCACTGTTAGAGAGCTGCGGAGTTTGGGGCCCTCAGGCCAAACACTGTCTCCATTATGCTTAACCATTTCCAGCCCCACCTCAGCCCTGCAAACAGCCCCAGGGACCATAAACACAGGGGGGTCGCAGGAGAAAAGTCCTTCCACTTCAAAATCCCCGTGCTTCTGTTCTCCAGGCCAGACTCAGGAAATCAGTCACTCTGCTGAGCTGGGTGGATAGTATTTGGCCTTCTTCTCTGGGGGGTTAAAAGCATTGTTCTCGCCGAGTTTTGTGCCTGGGATGAGTGCAGTTTAATCCTAACTTCCCTGTGGCTCTGACACAAACTCCCCTGCAAACTGAGACCTCGCTGGCTGCTTTATCCAAACGCCCCTGGGGGCAGAGTCATAGCTGTTGTCGGGCACTCTGAGCTAAAACCCGATACCCCGCACAAAATCAAAAGTAAGCACCGCAGTGGAACGTTGGCACCGGATCCTCTCGAGTTTCGGATAATAAAAGCATCAAGCGATATCATCGCCGCTCTCAGGCTCTTGGCAAATCACATTAACGGCATGTGTAGGAGGCGAGGAGGCGAGGAGACGAGGGACGGAGACAAATGAGGGGAGAAGCCGGGAGAAAAGGAGACGCTGAGGACGAGAGGGAGAGGTGGGAAGCTGAGAAATGAGGAAGCGTGTTGCTGTTGTCAGACTGGTTTCGGGGGAGTAAAGTGAGAAGTGCTTTCACTGGAGGACAAAGAGATGAGTGCTGAAAAGTCACACTTTAACAAAGTGTCAGGTTATACCAAAACACTGGACACCGCCGCAGACACAACAGGAAAATTAGAGCTGACATGGCCGGATATATAAAAGCTGTCATGTCTGGTATTTCCAGAAAAAATGAGGGGAGGCATCCTCAGATAACAGCTAATAGAATTTTATAGGTTTTATTATCAAACTTCCTGGTAGGAAATAAGAGTGAGTTTGAACTTAATAGATTTAATTCAAAGATTAAACCCCAGTGACAGTCTGTCCCCACTGATGTGTCCAGCATGGAGCGTGAGGACAAAGGAGGTCCAGTCAAAAACAAGCATGAGACAACAGGAAGTGGACCACTGACAAGAAGTCTCCCTATTTTAGGAGCAACGTGACAAACGATTATTCTGTTTATTATCTCAGAGGGGGCTTTCCACTTTGAAATGACCTTCACAGGTGGTCCCGGCTCATTATCTCTCACTGCGTTGTTTTCCTCCATATTGGAAAAACATGGTCACCCCCAACACCCCCAACTTCCTACTTCATCCAGATAAATATGCCAGATTCAAGAGTCAGCGTGGCAGACAATGAAAACAGCACAAACTTGAACCTGTTGAAGACGCAGTTTCAGCCTCGGTTAATTTAAGGCCATTCTCAGTTTAGAGTTGTTGGCTTATATTACAATACATTAGCAGATATTATAAGTTGTATTAGACAGCATTAGCTTTACCTCGCTATACCTTATCAACTGGCAGTGCATACTGCAATAGAAAATTTGTTTTATTTGGTCTGTATTTGCTCTAAACTTTATTTTTTTTGTGACTTACTGGACATTTGTACCCACACAGGCTTTAAAATTTATCCAAATGAGCTCATCTGAGAGGGACAAATTCCTCTTTGGCCGACTTTTCACAGCTTAACCTCTGACATGACTTTGTTTCCAGGTATCGGACGCCAAAACAGATGTGAACCACTGATATAAAAGTGGCTGAAATCTCAAAACTTGAGTATTTCTCTTTAACATTAAATATTCACGAGTAAATATGGAACAATCAGAGTTTAAGATTTTAATAATGGAAGAAACCGCTCACACTAAGAAGCTGATTGACAAAGAAAAGTTTTTCAGGGTCCTTAAAGGGTTTGTGTTAAAGGGCAGCACCTGCCTGGAACAATGGGAGCCATGGGAATGCTTGTGTTTCCACTAGTAGCAGACAGGTGCCAGGAACCCCAATAATATAATAACAAGAAAAGCAGGAAGCCACGTTTCTGTTTGTTTGGTTAGTCCATACAACTCCAAAGGGTCTTCCATCTCCTGGGGAAAAGCCCGTCACATGTCGGCGTGCTGAAGATGAAATTAAAGGACAAACACATGCAGAGTGTAGAACACCGACCTCTCGTGTGGAAGCTCGCGGCGGACGCAGACGAACCTTCAGCTGGATCCAAATGATGTCAGAGAAAACCTGCAGAGACAGCAGCAACAACGCACCGGTCAGTCCAAATCACAAAACCACACCATCTCCAGAGAGCAACAGCTCAGTCGTAGCCAGCTCCACGACTGCGTGAGCATCGCCTTCTCGGGTGTTTTCCATCCAAACCTGAGACAGAGCAGCAGCGGCACCTGGAGAAGACGTTTTAACTGTTTCACATGTTCATAAAAACAGGGGGGGAAAAGAAAAGGGGAGACGCCGATGCCTGCGTCCCTCATCTGACATCACACGAGTCCCTGTGGCAAAGTTGCATAATTTTTAGCACAACAAAACACATTGTGCGTGTGTTACGTAAGGCAACCGAGCCGCTAAGTGGGACAAGTCATAAGGCGTGTGTGAAAGGTGCTGTAAATGTTAAAATACCACAAATACCACATCCCAGTTTCCCACACCATCGTTCCAACTCTGAAATCAACACGGACGGTGACGTTAGAATATGAACCCAGCTGGTTTAAAACTAACTTTAACTCAAGCTTCAAACTAACTTCAGTATTCTGCTTTATATTAAAAAAAAAAAAGCTAAATAAAACAGCCACTAAACAAGAACCTGCATGCATGAATACACACAAATACACACAAACCAACACACACATTGTAGAAAAGCAATTCAAACTATTAGAAATACTCTTAAATCGTCGCAGTGCCGATACATGTCAGTGAAAGCAATCCTTCCTATTGAGCTGACTCAATAGGACCACTAACACTCATGAAACATTGTCCTGTGTGGCAGCAGATCGAGGTCACTCTGCCCTCTTCATACTAAGATAATTAACTAATGGCCGACTCTCTTCCCTTTGACTCCGCACTGTTTAATGGATACTGTGCAGACAGAGCAGCACTCAGCCCACAGTCAGGTCAATAGTCTGACTTCAGTACTCACAGCATTAGTGGGATTGCAGAGATTTCCACCAACAGTGCACAAAATCACCGGCGTGGGATAAACACAGCAGAGCGGAGGATGATAGCTGGGTGCTTTCCATCAAACACAGAGAGGTGGATCTCCAGAGGAAGCGTGTGTGCAGACGGATGAAGGACATGTGACAGCTGAAGGCGACCTTTGACTGACCACGCAATTAATCTATCAGTGGACTCCTGTGAGTGATCACGAGGGCGCTTCACACACACACACACACACACACACACACACACACACACACGCACACACACACACACACACACATATACGAGGATTCATGAGGATGAGGTTCTTTCTCATTTTCCCAACACAATACAGCATCACACACACTGCTTCACACACCAATGTTTCATATAATTCTGTTTGTACTTTACATTAAAATGATTTTCCACCTCTGAACACACTGAACACAACTACCTATGTGAGTGGAAAGAAAACCTGTTGCTGGGTACCAAAATGGTCCATTAGACCCTCCTTTACAACTGTAAGGACTGCAAATGTGTGTCTCTCCTCTGGATAACACTCCTAAAGATAAAATCAAAAGTCTGACGGCGCACATAAGGTCTCCATCGCTAGCCTCTCCCACCAGTCTTGATGATCCAGGCCATCCCTGGACAGTGGTGGCACAGCTGTAACCAAAACAGCTGCATCAAACAGCGTTCCAATACTGGGTTTAAATGTGGTGAAATCTACATAACCTGGATACAAGACACATTTTAGTGCAACAACCAAACTATCGAAAAGGATTCAGGTTCGCTGAAACGCTATCAAACCTCATCCCTACATGCAGCGATAAGGCAGTCCTCACAACGTGCCTGAAACATCCACAGCACAAACACTGACGTCACCCTGAACCTGAGCTGCTCTCCAGCAGCATGTGCGGGAAAAAAGGCCTTCAGGTCTGCGGAAACTCCAACTGTAAACTTTGTTTTCATGTAGTGATGCTCTGATAAGAAAATATAACATAATCAAATAAGGTAGAATTGACATCAGCGTCGGGTTTATGAACAGCGGAAAAACAAGCAGCGCTTTGCCACAAAAACTCTGGAATAAGCTTGAAATAATACACAACTCCCACAGAAGCTTCACTGGGATCACTACACTAATAAACAGCACACCACCCGTACAGCAGGCCTCGAAATCAATGCTCGCCCACTGAATAAAACGTTCAAACTTTTGCACTTTGGGGAGATGAAGTAACCCAACACCGACAGCACACGTTGCTCTGATTTGGTTTGATTGTTTAGAAGTCAGTTTGTGCTCAAATGAGGGTGAAAAGGTCTTATCACAACCCGTTTACACACCGTCTCACACCGTGATCTGACGACGGTGGACGCAAACAGGAACCTCAATTTCGCAGACGAGTTCCGTGAAATTCGTAATATCAGATATGAGAGCATCTGAGTGAACAACAATGGAGCAGCAGTCCGGCATGTTCTCCTGCTCACCGTCACCACACTGAGCTCAGTTCTCTCCTCAGCGGTGTGAATTCTTGTCGGGCATTTTCCAATTACAGAAGTGAGTTTGAAGGGATTTTCCCTAAGTGTTACAATCCAGCCCCGACATGCACTAAACTGGGGAATACCTCTGAGCTGAGACAGTGTGAGACGCTGGTGTTTGGAGCTGAGCTGTAGAAGCCCCCCACAGCTGGGGGCAGGCTATTATGTGGGGATGTCTGCAGGCATGTTCACTGCAGCCAGGCGCACCACAAAGGGGTCTTTCTTAGGGTATTTAAGGGCTTTGGGAACAGGGTAGCTGGGTGGAGGGGAAGTACGTGGTTGTCAACCTTTAACATTTGGGAACTTATTCACTTTCGTGATTGATGCCGCTCTCATGGCTGCCTGTCAAATATGAAGCGTGCAGTTAGCTTAGCTTAGCATAAAGGCTTGAAACAGGGGGGAACAGCCAGTCTGACTCTGCCCACCGGAAAGAAAATCTTCTTCTAAGCGCACTAATTATCACATTTTTCCCATTTGTTCAATCCAACTGTTGGTCGGACAAAACCAGACATTTAATGACCTGATCTTGTGGGTTAGGACACAGTTTTCTGTTTCTGATGTTTTATAAGCCAATCAATTGACCGAGAAATTGATTGCATGGCAGATTCATTGATTGCAGCCCTAATCCCCCATTTCCAGTCTTTATGCTAAGCTAAGATAACCTCCTGTTGCCTCACGTGTTACCGTTCGAGCTAATCTAAGCAAGCAGCTCATTTAAGACACTTTCCCAAAATGTCAAGCCGCTCCTGTAAGAGTTTCCGTGGCTGCACATGCAGAGACAAACTGTGTATTCTGTCTCGTCTAAATTAAAGGTCGGCTCCACCAAAGCTGCGACACATCAAGACGAATCAGACGCATCCTCCACTGCATCTGTTTAACACTGATTCCTCCAATCTGCTATCCTTCTCTGCACTCTGGGCAGTAATGAGAGGCATGTGAGGCTGAGCAGAGAGCTTTCTCATTAAAATAACCAGCTCAGGAGTCCCTTCCCTCCGGCTAGCACACGCAACACAGGTGTTAGCAAGCAGCTCCATTCGCTCTCCAGCACTAATGCTTCTGCAAAGTGTTCAACGAGCCATTTGGAGCGATCGCTGGAGGAGTCCTGAGCAAATATTTAGAGAGTCCTGAAGCCTTTGAACATGGAGAGACAGCCAGGTGAGGTGCACCTGGCTGATCTGAAAGGTCAGATATGTTTATCCTGAGTGTGTGTGGACAGTAGAAACAGGGTTTACAGTTGTTCACCATGTGGGAACATCTGGTTGTGGAGTTTACAGAACAACAATGCACAAACTGGGTTATATAAGCTCCTATCTGAAGACAGAATGGGCATTACAGCTGCTGTCTATTCATACAATACAAAACAGACGTGACCAACAATGACCTCATCATTGTGCTCAGCAGCCAGTGTGTGTGTGTGTGTGTGAGTGTGTGTTTTGTCTGTGTCACTGGAACATTTTTATAGGACTAGAAAACTGTTGCTGCATCAGCACCACAGAAACCGCTCAGTGGCAGCGCAGTGGATTCAGTATCATACATGTGGGACAGTATTTTTCAGTGCTGCTAAACTAAAAACAAGCGGCAGCTGATAATAATGCTCCACTTTGTCATGCAGAATGTATGGAATGCACAAAAAAATGGAGAGGCATAAAAAGCAATTATTGTTCTTGAGAATAATCAGCATTGTCTGTTGCTGCTCAGCTGGGCAGCTGTATTACATTTACCACACATTATTTTAGGAGCCAGCGCTGAGACAGAGGGGCTTTGAAAGCCTTGCCAGGAGCTCTTCAAAGAGAAGAGGGAAAACCGTCGGGTTTCTGGTGCCTGTGCAGCTTCCGCTTTGGGTTTGGGTGTGAGTTTGGCCTGTTGATGGCGGCTCTGAGACAGAAACAATGCTGTTTCATAGCCACAATGAGCCTCATAAAGATAGTTTATGTTCAATAGGGCTGAGGGGTGGGAGGGGGGTCGCGGGTTCTGGAAGTGTTTTTCCCCGTCCTGCGTTCCCAAGTTTTTCTTCAAACCATATCCTCGATGTTACTGAACATTCACCCCTTTGGATGATTTATGGATCCTATGAGTTAATGTTCGGCCGCTGTTGCGCTGGAGAAGAATCAGTCGGAGCAGATCAGAAGATCAGAGCGCTTCGTCATCACGTTTGAGAACACAACACGGCGCCAGAGCCGCTGAATTCACACACAACACTTTAAAAATGAACTGACCTAAGCTGCAGATCACGCTTTCAGTTTCCTCAACACTGTGATCTTTAGCCTCCAAAGGCCATTAACAGCACATCTAACAGAATACAGACAGAGAACTGGATAAAAAAAATCCTAAAAATATCAGGAAAACTCATCTCTGATGCAATGTTGACGGGAAATAATCTGCTCAAAATTCATCCTAATAGTGAAGTTTACACAAACTTGATGAACATAACTGTCCAGCTTATCAGGTCCTCTGGATTGTTACTGTTACGCATTGAATATAATATGAAATATCCATAAAATATGTCACTTTGGCATCATCAGAAGAGGCATCCCTTAAGGAAAAAGGTCAGTTTATCTTCTGTTGTCTTTGTTCAGATGTGCTGAAGTCGTAGCCACACATGCTAACGCTCACAGTGTGCAGGGGTTTGTCAAACTGTCCATTACTGTCCACGCTGTCAATTCACATTTGAGCAGAAAATTCAAACACACAGAGACACAAAGATTTGACCTCTGATGTGTTCTTTAAAATGATTATCTGCACATGAAAACTGATCCTCAGCGACACGACGCCCATATTCGATGACATCACGCCACTGACGACCAGCTCTGTCTCCACAGTTAGCCCCTAATTCCCTTTGACACAAACACACACCCCTTTCCACTTCCACAAAAACACTTAACACTGCAGCACAAGCCATTACAAAAGGACTCGACCCGTAAAGTAAAAACACAAGGTGTGTTTTACTCCCTCAGGCACACGCTGATTGCATACTCTGCACTAATGCAATAATTATCCACACTCTATCCAATTTCCTTTGCGTGCATGCGTGTGTATGTGTGTGCGCGCCTACATGCATGCACATATGTGTGTGTATGTCCTGCTTGTAAACCACAGACCGCACAGGGCACACAGAGATGACATCACCTTGCAGAGATTAGTCTCAATGTTTAACATAACAGACGGCTGCAGCTGCATCATGCAGAAAGAGTGGCTTCTAACTCTCATTAAGCGCTTTTAAGAAGAAAAAAAAACCACCAGATATGGAATCAAAGAGGAAGAAGAGCTTAAAAATAATTAAGTGACTTCTTAGTTCAGATGTGGTGAAGTCATCACTGACGTCTTCCTCTAGGATAAAAGACAGGTGTATTAAGTGCTCTTAAAGGTGGATAAGGGGGTCATTTCTCTGGACTGGATGTGAGCCAAGTCTCTCCCAGACATGATGACAGACATAACGAGCAAAGGGGTTTCACGTGAGTTCACACACACACACACACACACACACACACACACACGTATATGTGCTGCCGCCTCGCTAATGTTAGCTAAATTGTGTTATCGTGTCTGACAGGCAGAGAGGCCTCATCTTTCCTGTCTAGCCTCTGAACCTGTGAACCCACAGTGATAAAGATTCCCACTCACAGCCTCCAGGAATCTAATGGCTCTGCACTAACGAGGCCATGACGGCTTTTTAATGTGCTTAGCCATCCTGAGAAGAGGACAAGAGCCCAAAAGTGTTTACATGATCAGGGACGTGCGTGACTGCCGTTAAACTCAGCGACGTCGACAGTGAAGCAGGTACACCTGAAATTCTGTGTTGAAAGTTTGCAGAAGTTCTTTTTAAAAAGGTCAGTCCACCCAAAATGCTCATTCCCCTCTTTTGGTGTCTAGCCATGCACATGCAGTTTGATATTGCTGCCTTCACACAGCAGAGGTGAACAGAACAACAAAATGCTTAAAGCACAAATCTGACCCACTGGATTGATATCAGCTCTGACGCTGACCATTAAAGTAGTAAATAGTGATAAAGCTCCAAGCTACGAGGGGAGAAATCACTGGACTGGTGCAGCCATATTTAACACCTGTACTGTGTTATCAGCCAAACTACAACACGTAATCACACAAAAAGGTCACATAAAGACATCTGTCATGTTTGTAAAAGCTTTCTCAGGAGCCTATCATATGTCTGCATTTTGGAAATGTTCAGCTTCCCCCGACTACACGACAGCATGTGAGAGCAGGCAAACAAAAATGTCAGCTTAGTGTGGAAAGAAGGAAAAACCAGACGAAAAAACGACGACTGAGCAAAGTCAATTCTATCCAGACGGACGGAGTAAAGGATGGAGGTCAGCGGCAGCTCCTAAAAAAGTGCCATCCCTCAGAGCGACAGATCTCCGGGGCAGTGGGCTGGTCGAAGGGTGGCGCTGGTGGAGGGATGGAAGAAGCTGTCGAACGGAGGGGGAGAAGGAGGCAGAGGGGGTAGAAAGGCACGCCTGCCCCTGGGAGATGGATCGCAGATGTCTGACCCAGAGCGCCTCCAGTTAACTGTGAAACAAAAGACTTACCTCCTCTCTCTCTCTCTCTTTCTCTCTTCCTCTCTCTCAATCTTTCCCTTTTTCTTCCTGAAACTTGTTTTCCTTTATGCCTGCTCTGTCTCTGCACACTATCATTACTCGCCTCTATGATTCACTTTTCTTCTGCCTGTGTTTACGCTCTCTCTCCATGCAGCGAGGGACAGCGTCATCTCTGCTCTCTTCAGATGGCAAATGCCACTTAGCTGTTGAGGGCCGCCCCAAATTACAACAGCAAACAAAGAAATGCCTCATTCCCTGCGCTCTTCTTTCCCCCAAAGCAAGCATGCACGTTTTATAGGGGCTTTGGACAAGGAAAAGCAAAGGTCAATCAAATCGAGACAGCTGGAAAGAAAGAGGAAACAGTAGCACTCACTTTTGCTTGAAAACATAAAAACTTTGATTGCAGCAGTGAACTGTTGCTGCAAAGAAGCTTTTCCGGCAAGATCCCTTTAATTCAGACAGCAGGGAGGTGAGCTGACTGAGCTGGAGCTGAAACTGTCAGTGCTTATTTAACTGGATCCATGTCGGTGCTGATCATACCTGAGATTGTATCAGACAGGATGCATCTGTTGACAAGCCTGTGGCTGGGAAAACCAGCCTGGCAAATTCCGGTGAAATTCAATTTAGACGTTCATATCAGCTCGGTATGATGGCTGCAGCTTTGGGGTGTATTGTTTGATCTTTTCATAGCTGAGAATCAAGCCCGCCTGAGCCTTTCTCGCGGGATAAAATCTCTAAGTTTCCCCGTGAAACAATGGGAAAAAGATTTTACAACAGGCTGGTTTTTGTACTGAAGCTGTGTGTGTTTGTGTGTGTGTGTGTGTGTGGTCCCACAGGTGCTGTAACATCATCCCATCGCATGCAGTGGAGCAGTCACCCTCACCTGGAGAGTCCTCACACTACAAATCAACGCACAGCTGCACAGATCATTAGGCCGACCTCTGCTCAGCGAGCAGGGACGCTCCGTTACAGCGAGGGTTAGCGGAGACATTCAGTCAGAATTTCCGATGGTTTTACACCAATTTTACACAAAAGTTTTACAATAAGCCTCCAAATGTTTTTCGCTAAATCTCCTTCCACAAACAGCAGGGGAGGGAGAGGGGATGACATGCAGCAAAGGGCCTGGGTTGGGATCAAACCCGGGTCGCCATCCTACCAAGTGAGCTACCAGGGTGCCGTCCAAACAGCGACTTTTCAGTGTAATACATGGATTAAGCAGTGTGTTTGTAAGCAGCAAGCGTTAGCATGCCCAGCTAATTAGCTTACTAACTAGCTTACAGTAAGCTAGTTAGGGTACTGCAGAGCTTTATTTCTAATTAAAACCAAGGAGCTTGCTTCATACAGACTGATATTAGTCTGTGAGGTTAAAGGTTACGCTAAGGAAAGCTCTGTGCTTTTTAGCACAGTGTGATTTAGCCTTAACGTGAACGTTTTAAGACAGATTTTACAAGATTGTCATTTTAAAATGAGCTGGAAGCATCAGGTGGAAGCATTAAAAGGCCATCAGATGACAACAAACCCATGGAGCTAACGTTAGCGTCATCAGCTAGCAAGCTACAGCTGATAAAAAGTGCCGTTTTCATTTCAGCAGGAAAATGAGAGCTGGAAATGAGAAACTTAGAAATTAACATTTTCAATGTAAACTGCATACTGTGGGAGAGAGAAGGCCTGACAGGCACAGCAAAGAGGGGCAAACGGTCAACTACTGGGAATACAGTTAGTAATGTGAGCAGGATTGGGCCAAGCCAGTGACCTGCCCAGTACAGTATTTAGCATGAGTCACCTCCATTAAAACTAGGTCGGCCAAGGCTTGATGCTGAGAAAGACAGAGGTGCTGTTATAGCCGTTGGTCCTGCTGCTACCAGCGCACAGTGGTGATAATGACTGGTGACAGCCTGCCAGTCCAAACCAAAATAGGGTTTCCATGGTGCTGGTGAAACCAGGACCCAAACACAGGGAATCAGACCTCTGCTTGTGAGCGACATGGGCTCAGATCGGCTGGAAGATTTCTCAGTAAAGGAGAGTGAAAGTGAAAGGACCAGTATGACAAGGCTGATCAGTCAAAATGCAACGTTAACTATGACTTTCTCTTTCTCTTCGTTAACTATGACTTTCTCTTTGCAGTCATTGTTTTCTTTCTCTAATACGAACTGGGAACCAACTGGAACATGAAACACACAAACACAAAGAACAGTCTCGTGTAATCTTGTTCATACAGCTTAAAGACTTTTCCATGACCTAAGCCAAACTGAGCATACGATACCGCCTTATCGCACATTACACACAGCCTGCCTGTTGTGGTCGGTCATAACCTTTGATCATTAGCATACAGCTGTGGGACTGCAGCTCCAGCTTAATCAATACTCAGACATGCCTGATACAACATCATCTGGTAAATAAAGACAGGATACAGGGCAGGGAGGAAAACAGGAGACGCAACACTGACTCAGAGACATAAACTGAAGTGCATATTGAACACAACCGGCAGAGTTTAATGAGCCTGCAGTTGCTCAGGGACTAGATAAAGTGCTGGAGGCCGTGCAGCTGCAAAACCCGCCGTCCGTCTGCCGTGCATTCCCCTGAGACTGACCCCCAGCTCGCCACAAAGGAACAAAACCCACTGCAGATTCTTTCCCCTCATTTCACCCGACAGGAGGGTCCTGCCCCCCCCCTCTGCCCTTCACAAGTCATTCACTTCTTTGGATGTCTCTTTCTTTCTAGAGGATTGTAGAAAGCCTCCAGTCAGCCTTCAGTGGATAGAGGGGACAGTGTAGGGTGAGGGCTTTGTTATTGTGAGGACCCCACCCCGCTGGTTTCCCAGTAAACAGCAGGCTGTAGAGCTCCTGGAGGGAGATGTACCCCCAGGAGAGGCTGATCCCCGGGAGCCCCAGGGGGGCCCTGAGAGTCGGAGAGAAAAGGAGCGACCAGGGGAGCAAAGAATAGCAGGGGGGAGGGTGATTAGCTCCCTGCTGCCTAATCTAATCAGTGTGCATGACTGCCCCACAGCGTAGCATGAAGGGGAGGGGGGGGCACGTAAGAAAGTTTGGTCAAGTAATCATTCAGAGGGCTGTGGAGGGTTGGGAGAGTTAAAGCAAGCAAGAACAGGACACATGGGAAAGGTCATCACATAAAGGCTGCTGGACGCTGTCACATTTCACACGGGCGTGAGACGGTTTGCTCTCTGACGGACCGAACAACTCCAGAAACTCACTGCAGGTGCCACCAAAAGTCAAAAAGGGTGATCCAACAGGCAGATGCACCCAAATCAAGACAGACGGACTCGCGTGTGCTGCCGAGCAATTAATCGACAAGTCACCAAAACCAACATAATGACTTCATAGACTTGGTGATCCAACACGCCCAGTGGACTTGCACACATTGTCAAGATGTCGTACGCGTTGTGGACGGAACGCAGACGTTATGCATTGAAAAATTTAGGGGTTAGACAGACCGACAGCACTGGAGAACCTCATAGAACAAAGTCTCTTGGATGCCTCCCTCGTCCTCTGTATGTGCAGACTGTGACACAGACTTTTCCAGCACCGGTGAAACATCTCTGAAGCGGCTCTATAAAAAAGAAACAAACTCGGACACACGGCTGCTTTTAATTCACTCAGAAATACTCCTTTCAGAGCTTTGGAATGGAAAGCCTCATCACGTAATGTGACCCAGTTTAGATTTGTCTGAATTTTAACAGTCTTCCTTGTATTACATCACTTTTATAGCCAAATAAACCATCTTTAGGGTAACAAGACGAGTATTAAAAAACCTCTCTGATGTGTTGGTTTCATTAGGGCGCTTCCTGGATGCTCCTGTTGAAAGTTTTATTGGCCGCACTCATTGAGAACCAAGAGAATACTGCAGGGTGAGATAATGACCAAAAGAAGTGTTGATTGTCAAAAACAGATGCAGCTGTGGGAAAGTGAATGTTGTAACTCCGTGTACAAGTGCAACAGTTAGAGGAGTCCATGGCAATACGATGCAAATAAACCAGCCTTGTTATCAGGAAGAAATCTACGGCAGGGCTTTGCTGTAACAAACTGTATTCCAGATGTTAGTCCCAGCCGGCCGGAGTCATCTGGTTTAACCTCTGACACAGGAGCAGCCGTTCATTTAGGCGATTTCACGCTCTGGTCACGGTGACACTACGATCGTGGCTCTGGTTTCAAGCACACACTGATAGAGCACAGGTCTGATTTCCATGTATAAAAGTAAGTGTTTATGTTGGACCCAAATGCGTGAAGAAGATGGAGATCAAATCCTCCACTGAAAATAGCTCTCATTCCAGGAGAAATACACTGACCAATCCCATAAACTGCAGCCAGCATCCTGGATTAATGACAAAAGCACGGCCATCAAAGCAGGAGAAAGCACGAAAGGCAGATGATGTGGTCTGCATGGATGGGTTGGCAGTTAAACTTTTGTTTTATTTTTTTATAACGTACATTAAAAGTATCACCAAATGCATCATCTGCACTGGGCAAAAGGGAGGCTGGCAATACTTTTTTCCACGCTTTGAAAGTTTACCATACTGTTTAGGAAGGAGAGAAAAGGGGGGAAAAAAAACATAAAAGAAGGTTTCCAAAGCATCTGCGCTGCCAGGCTGCCAAGGAGAGAGAAACGCATGTATTTTTGCTTTTCTTGTGGCCTGAACGGAGAAAAGAAGCGCTCTGCAGGGTCGTAATGAACGGGCCTAACACGGAGCCCTGAGGGACCACGTGCGCTGGCACACAAGCTCAAACCACGGGCAATCCCTGACCAATCCAAGCAACCGCCATCTTTAATGCTAGTCAGTCATTCAGTGATGACCTAAGCATCATTAACATCTGAAGCTCAGATGCGTGCCTTTAGAAAAAGAGAAATTACAAAGGAATGGCTCAGGCTAATTACAGAATATAGAGTCATGGCTGAGACCACACAGTGGCCCCGCTGCTGCAACTTCACTGCTGGTAATAAAGTGACAACAATACACTGAAGAGCAACAATTTAACACGTTCAATTTACCATAACAGCCAACGAAAGCTGCAGTGCCATCTACAGCGTTAATCTATTAGCAGAGAGAGCAAATTCCACGTGGAAAAAGACAGTTCACATCGCTCTGATCTTTCCTACCACAATGAATCAGTGCCTGAGGTTTGGAGGAAAAACACTACATCTCTGAGGAACACTGTGTCTATTAAAACGCTGCAGTAAAGAGCCTCACACGTGGAAAAAAAATCACTGCTTGTTGGGAAACACAGGCAGAAAAAGCAAAGCAGGGTTTTCCTTATGCAAAATACATGACGGTGTTCATGGCTTTGGTTATAATGTGGTCCAAAGACTTCTAAGATGGTCCCAGGAGCCCTTTCTCCTCCACGCACAAACACTGGTTTACAGGTGGGACCGGTTCTCGGGTTTACTGTTGAAACACAACACGAAAGCAAGACAAGAATCTGTGTCACGCTTTGTGTGACGACCGCTGACAGACTTTCTTTAGACCTTCAGGATGTCCACACAGAAGCAGTGCCAGGATCAGGTGTTCGGGGCTCATGATGCTTTTGGAAGTTCACTCATGGAAAATAAAACTGGGCTCCACGTAGAGACGATTAGCTCATTGACTGATGTGACTACTGATGGAAAATGTGTTTAACAAGGATAAATACAAAGTTCCAGCTTCTGAGGATTTGTTGCCTTTCTTTGTCTTATTTGATTTAAACTGCATATATTTGTTTTTTTGTCTGTTGGCACGACAAAGCAAGACAGTTTCATCATTTTCTGACACATTATCAGCAACTATTTGATAAATGGAAGTCATTTTTTAGTAAATTATAAAACAATGTCTTATTTAAGCTTCTCAGATGTGAAAATGTACAGCTTTTCCTCGGGATTTAATATTTTGAGATTTCTGAAACCTAAAAACCAGTCCTATTTCTAACACTTATCAATTTAGTCATAACCTACCATGTCACCCAGCTAAAGTTGTAAAAACTGTAATAAAGGATAAATTAAACGGGAAAAAGTCAGAGCTGGCTGTCCCACCGGAGCACATATTAGCGGCTCATTGTGCTGCTGCACCGCCTGGCAGAGCATCAGTCTGCTCGGCTTTCCTGCCACGAGTTTCCCTTCACAGCGCTGCGAGAAAATACCACAACTAGAAATGTGGAAAACTTGGCTCAAAGTCACAATATGTGTGGCTGAGAGTCTCTACCGGAGGCTTGTTTCACAGACGAATAATCTCTCTTTTGTTGTACAAAAGTAGTTTAAAAAGGAGGATTTTTGTCTTCCAGCGCAGCTACTTACGCGTAAAAGTGCTGGCTGCGCGGTTTGGAAGCGACGCCGCTGAAATCCAGCACGTTTGAAGGCTCCTCCTGCGTCTTCTCTGAGGTTTGTGCAGGTCAGGTTGTCCGATTTGATCCTGACTTAGTGTCTTCTTTTCCCTCAGTGTCTCTTCTTCATCCTCCACGTTTTCCCCGGGACCACAGAAGAATGAATGGCTGCGTCTTCCCCTGCCCAGACAGGCGGCCGTTGAGCTGGGGAGTGACTGCCCCGTTAGCTCCCTCCCCCATCCGCCAGCCACTGCAGCTCCTGCTGGACTCATGAGGCTTCATTATTTATTCAATTCACTGTGTGATCAGACGGTCTTCATATGAAGGGCCACTGTTGTGCTGCTGCGTGAAATAAAAAGCTGCATAAAACCAGGAGTTGTGTAACTAAAGTGTGGCTTCTCTGAATGGTTCCCATGGAAGCATCATGGGAAACCAGTTCGAGACAGTAACTGTACTTACTCAACTACTAAAGAACAACTCTGAGCACATAATAAGCCAAAAAAGTCATAAGTTTAATTTATATAGCCCAATATTACAATATATATACATGTAAAATGCATGTATATATGTATATAGTGTGTTGTTACGCAGTAAATGACATCATCCAACAGTAATTGAGGTACCTCTACTTTTACGTCTGTTTAAGGTCTGATAGATATGACTGAATTCCAGGTGAATTCCTCTGCTGTGATGTTGGAGGCTGTGAAATATGTTTAAAGTAAATAAGATTAAAGCGTGAGATCTCTGAATGCTTCCCATGCCAGCATCATAGAGCAGTGATTTTTCTAATTACAGATTCACTATTCTTCATTATCCCACAGCAATGAAAGAATCAAAGAATAAATCTTTTGCAATCTGTCCTGCATTCTTTATCTGTTGCTGTCAACAACATAACTGAGTGCATTTACTGAAATATACTACTGTGCAACTACTTGAGTATTTCCATTCTAGTATTTCATAAATATTGTACTTTTTACTCCACTTCAGCTGCTTGTAAATTTACGATTAATGACACAAAATAATCAAAAAATAAATTAGGATCTCTTTTAATGGATAGAGATAAAACTTTATTGATATTTTATGGTGACTTTGGGGCCAGTGTGACAAGTAGTAAACACTACGTTCACATTTTATCACCTTTTAAATTGATGTCGTGAACATGTTAGCAAACAGCTAAAACTTAAGCTTCATCAGCACTCTTGTTTCTGGTCACCTGATCAATGTAAATCCAATATTCTCTCACATTTTAGCTGAAGCACATTCTTTGAGCTAATTGCTAACACTGCTTAGCAGAGCATGTTAGCATGCAAACATTTGCTAATTAGCACTAAACACAGGCAACGGCGACAGTTTGACCATCGCTGAAAGGTCACAAATCATAAACATTGTAATGCATCCTGATGGGGAACATGAATGTCTGACCCACGTGCTGCTAGCACAGCTAAAAACAACAACTTTATCATATACTTTATTATAAAATATGCTATACTGACTGCTGCTGTGCTTCCAGCTGAGAGGAGGACTAGCTCCGCACTCTCAATGTTTTCTGTTGATATGACAGGACATAATAGAGGTTCTAAATACCCATTAAGTGCTTTATTGACACCTCATATGTAGTAAATAATTGCCCTGTAATTTATGGGCTGTAATCTAAACAAAACCTAAATCTTCCCAATTGTTCCTGGTAAGTTTGTAGATTACTGTGCTGTCGTTTTGACTGTCAAACTGAAAGTCAGCCAGAGTCACAGTGATCCCAGAAACTGGATGGATAACATCAGGGCTGTTATTACTGACAATAAGAATAAGGCAGCGTTGTTTAGCCTGAAGACTTCCCATGTGTTTTCACTCCATTCAAGTCTCATTTGATTGACCAAGGAGGACAAATAAGAGGGCACCGAGGCCCTGGCACCAGCTGTTCCCCTCCTAGTCACAACAGCCTCAAAATAGTCCATTCATACTTGTTCAATGTCATGTAAAACATACACGATTTTACAAAAGTTGTTGTTTTGCACTGTTCCTGTTCTTCACATGGGCCAACTGCACATTCTCTTATTGCCGTCTATGAACAGGCGCCATTTATTTCTACTGAATTTGGAAGCAACAGGAAACTTGGTTGGTTGCGGCTGATAGTGTTGATTTCGGCTCTGCAGCATAGACTGACAAGCTGGACCTGAATAGATGGAGGCTTCAGAATGTGAGCAATCTGCATTGACTGGTGTTAGCTGTGAGTCTTTGGCTCAGCTGTTAGCCCCCCAGTAAAGGTTAAGACACAGATTTAGAGAGAATGTGACATGTAGACTATCCAAATGTCCATGTAATACTGTGTGAAGAGCTTGTCTTCAGAGAGAGCTGTAATCAGAGACACTAAGACAACAACTGCTTTACAGAGATGAGATGGTTCAGTTAATCAAACTTAATATGTTTAAAGAGGAAATCAGATTTCTTTTGTTTGTTGTGGGAGATGACATGAGAATCAATGACGCAGTTTGCAAACTAATGAGCATTTTCATTATCAATTAATCTGCTTCATAGTTTGGTTTATAAAAGGCCAGAAAAAAAGCACAAAATGCTGACGGTCCTGACGGTGATGACTTCAATGAAGTGTAAAAACCCAAAGATATTGACTTGAATATAAATCAAAGAGCTGAGGATGTTATAAAACTGCTATAAAATATTACTCCTATCAAATCAAAAATTTGGATAAGTTGCACCTTCTGCTGCAGGAGAGAGTAACAGAAACCAAAAAGACGAGCTTCTTCATTTTGTAAACAGAACAGTGGAATAACGCCTCCTTGCATCACTTCCTGCTCTGCGGTGGTCTGCCGACACTGTGCCGGATTTCTTTTTTTGTTATAGGCGTGATGAGCTGTCGCATTTCCCCCCTTCAAGGCTCAAGGTTCAATGCATTCCTGGCTGCACCGGTCAGTATGATTTTAATCTGTTTTCACAGGCAGGCAGCACAGACAGACAATCTGGTTTGGAATTCCAGTCCCACTTCACTGTGAGGCCTTCAGTGTCTCCTTGTGGACATACCAGAGGGGCAACGAGGGTGGCGTCCCACATGTGCTCAGCATCAAAACATCTCCGCCTCACGCCAGCTATCGTATCTTCACGCTGTCATATCTTTCAGGGGCATCACAGTGGAAGCGCTCTGATGGCACACATAGCTTTGTTCCAGCTGAGAAAACAAAATGTAGAAGGGTCGGGGCGACATCAGAGCGTTGATTCAGCAAAGGCAAATCAGAGTGTGTTTGTCACTCTGTGAGGCTGGCTTCACAGGGCAGAGTCAAAGCGCAGGATTAAGTGTGAAAGACACACCAAAACCACTTCGAAAAGGATGAGGAGGAGACAAGCTGTGACACCGCCGAGGCTGGCTGCTCATAATGAGAAGGGGGGAAGATGGAATAACTTGTCAGGAGGGGTAGTTCACCACAAATGGGGCATGAGAAGTGCAAAAGTGGTCTGCAGCTGAGCTGAGAAACTCACAGGCATTGGTTTTAGATGAATGGCAAGTGCTGGCAACATCTAATTACATGAGCTATCCCATCATACTCAAAAGCAAAGTTTTGATTGCAGAGTAAACGAACAGAACAAGCTAGTGATAAATTTATAGCCTCAGCAATGTCAGACGTGCTTTCTCAGAAACATACAGTAATCCTGTGGTATTCTGGTAGTCACCCATTACCAAAATCCCAGTTTAAATTCCATTTAACAGCCACTTTGGTAGATGGTGTCTATTTTGAAGCACATGGTGAAGTACTCTTGAGTTCATACAGTCACTTTCTCAAAATGAGAAACCACTGATTCTCAGAAAGCAAGAAAATATAGAAACAATTGGCTCAAAAAGGAGTTTTTTTTTTTTTTTTTTTAAATAGAGGATTTTAAAATTGAAGCACGTGAGTGGCATCACACAGCCGCCTTGGGCAGGCCATATGGGGTGGACTGTCACTAAATAAATAATTCAGTGAAACAGCCTGAAATCTGAAAAGATACTCATAAATTAAGCATCATAGTTCATTCTGGGACAAAACATCCCAGTCCACTTACTAGCTTTCTGGATGGAGTTCTGTTCGGTGGAGTTTAAGGATCACAAGACCTAAAAGTTTTATGGATGATAACTTGCTAATCCTTTCTGACTTAATTACAAGACCAGACTTTTTGATATCAGGGTAATATGTTGCTCAGTTAAAGCTTATTATTTAATATCACACTGTACAAAGCTGAGAGCAAACAATATGAAAATCAACAACACAGTTTTGACTTTTACTAACAATTGTTTCAAAAAGCACATTTGTAAAAGGAAACAACAGTTAGTGACAAACTAACCTGCTGATGTCAACAGCCCCACTGTTTTCCTCAGCTGCCAATCAATTCACGTGGCAGGTTAAGGGTTACAGCCCACATTAGACCAGGGCCGCTCATTCACTGCAGGGAGCATTTCCTGTGGTAGTCTGCATGCTGCTGCCAACGGGAGGTCAATCACCAAGGGGTCAAAGGTCAAAGAGGGTGTATGCATCAAGGAAATTAGTTTCTCCATCTTAGATTCCAAATATGCAAATGATCCCTTGGGAAGTATCAGATTTTTACCCTTTAATATGTTTGTTTTCAATTATTTGGTGACTTTAACTGATCAAATGTGTGGGGAAAAAATCATTTTCCACAGCAACCCAGTGGATATGCTGTATCCCCATAACTCTAAACCTCCGTGAGAACTGTGCATTCATGAAGGACCGGCATGTGGGAGTTGCTGCTGAAGCCATAACAGAAGGGATACCTGAAGTGCACAAGAAATTCCTCATATTCAGCCTCTAAACAGAAATACACTGCCAGAACATTTAGCACCTCCTCATTAACTCCAAGGCAGCTGGAAGGGAAACAAGCAACCTAAAAAAAAGCACTTGTACCATAATTAGCTGAATATAAGACAAACACTTTGACAGCCTTTTACCATCTTTATATTTTTTTTTTCAGAACAAATAAAACTGGTATCACACCTTCAGCTTCCACCAGTAGGCACTTACGAATAATGGTGTGCACAAATTATTAAAGAAAAAATAATTGGCTAATCATTCATTGTTGTTTACAGGCACATATTTAGGGATGTAGGGAGGTTTAAATAGGGATATTTAAACATCGGTTTCACCCGATGCAAATATTTGATCGTTTCAGGCAGCTATCTAGGCCTTAAGCTGCCACATTTAAAGTATTTGGTATCTATCTTTGCTTAAAAAGTAAGTCTCTAAGCTTCACAGATGAATCAGTTGCACTGGCGTGACTGCAAGCTGCAAGTTCTCAGAAAAACAAAGT
Organism: Chaetodon trifasciatus; assembly: GCA_037975065.1. NCBI lineage: Eukaryota > Metazoa > Chordata > Actinopteri > Chaetodontiformes > Chaetodontidae > Chaetodon > Chaetodon trifasciatus. The sequence goes on from JBBMOE010000003.1 coordinate 3,071,767, forward strand.
GAACTGACTGTATAAGCACTGCTGCTTTACATTACACATTAACACATTAACATGTACATAGCACACATATATTATCATTTTGTACAATGTACGGAATTACTAAAAACCAGATAAATTCTCATATTATCAAAGTCCTGACCCATTCAAACCAGTCCTCCCCTGTTAGCTAACTTTCCTCATATTAGCCATATGCTAGCAAACTAGCAAATAGCTAACGTCAATTAACAGTTCAACAGCTGTCCTTTGGGACAGAGGTTTTCCTTCTTTTACTTGTTGACCCGCCAACAATTTAAAATTGTTGGTTAGCCTTCCGCCACTCTCTTCCTTTCTACCCTCGCTGCACTGTTTCAACACCGCTACTCAGTACATTTAACATTACTACAGGTGGGAGAAGCGCGAGGGGCGAGTTGGGCGCAACCAAGTTATCCGCAGGGAAGGGGGGGTCAGATTAAAATCTATTTTTTAAAGCGGCATTGCGGTGTGTTAAAAATTTCATTGGCTACCCCAAGTGTCAGTAATCTACAAACTCTATTAAGAAGGGAAGGACGCCCATCTTTTCAACTCAGACTGTTATTGGTTACTTACTGGTTGCTAGGCGTCATGTAGTAGATGAGTGGTCAGAGTAACGGGAGACAAAACGGCGCCAATTTGTATGTGTTTCCGGAAGTTGTAACAGGGAAATCGAAGAAGACAAACATATCGCTTGCTAATTTGACAGGACAGGAGAAAGCATCTTTGTGTGGAGTATTAGCCTGTTTTGGACTAAAAAATCGTACTGTAGTGGATTGTCTGGACCTTTGTCTATGTTAGCAGACCGTTTTTGTTGGAGTGTTATCCATCTGTGGATCACAGAGAAAGAGGGAATCGGTGAGTTGCCTCCATGTTGCATCAATTTGAAACACCTTTGTCTGCTGTATGTGTTAATTATGTCACCTGTTGTGATTGTATGTATGTTCTGTAAATGGTTAGCATCAATTGATTCATGTGAATCTTAGCTTTCTAGTGGTGTATGAGTATAAAAAGGAATGTAACATTTGTGTCAATAGGCGGGAAGAAATATAAACTTACTGTCCACGAAGAAGCTGTTGGAGCCATAAGGGGTTTTAAAACAGCCTGCTATGTCTGTGCGACGTTAAGTTTGACTTACAAGGAGCCTGCGGCTTCTCAGCAGTGGGTCAATGAAGTGCAAATACCTGAAACAGGAGGTAGATGGTCTTTACATACCAGCCACATATGAGTCTTTACGCAGTCACTTCAACTAGCATCAAACCTCGGGGAGTTCAGTAACAACAGCATCTGTCAGGCAAGTAATAACTGTGTTCCTCATTTTTTTGGATGACATCAAGTTCGCTGTGGCCCACACTCTCTCAAACAGTAGCAGACATATTACCTGCCCTCTCAAAACACCATGAAATACCCTGCTTGCATGATAGTTTATTTTTACAAATACTGAATTTAGGGGCAATAGTCTGTAAACACAACTGTTTTTCCATACGCCTATTTCCCCCATGGAAATTTTTAAAACCATATTCCATATTTTTCCATGCTGTGTAGGAACCTAATCAGGCTGAATTTATTGTGTGATGGAATGAGGTGTCTTTTAGTTGATAGACAAAACATTGTCAGAGGAAAAAATATTTCTAAAACTTCATTATCCCCTGGAAAAGAGATCCCTGCTGCTGTGAACAGGACGTGTAAACACGGTCAACAAAGCTTCATCGTTGTCATTGTCATCTAAGCCCAGGGTCCCCAGGCTCCGGAGGGGCCTGGGTCACATCTGGGGTCATCGGCAGGGAAGTTTACTGGCTCAGCAGTCTTCTGGTAGTAGTAGAGCCNGTCAGTCAAACAGGACTCGGTGACAGCTCGTGTGATGACCTGTTCACGAAGTAACACGGAAAGTTCATCTGCTCTGCCAACAGTTGCAATATGTTGTAATATTAATGTAATGTAATGTAATAATCCTCGCTGCCTGTCAGGTAGCCTGGAGCACACAGTGGACAAATAACAGGAATTAATCCAGACATAAATGCGTAATGTCAGGAATAAAACGACATCAAAGGATTTACTCTTTATGAAATATACCAAAGTACGTGTCGAAGCCCCAGCATGTGGGCAGGCAGTCCTTCTTGTACATGCCCAGGTGCCACTTGCCCGCCATGTGCGTGGCGTAGCCCGCCTCCTTCATCAGCTGGGGCAGCAGTTTCTCATCCAGTGGCACACAGTACGGTTGACAGGCCCAGATGATGTGGTGCTGCATGCCTGTGTGGATCTGAGGAGGGCAAAACAAACACCTATTGCTTGGAAATAAATACACCTTGTGTTGAAAATGCCACAGAGTAACATGGAAGAGTGGTAGTGCGCGTGCCTCACAGCATGAAGGTCGCCGGTTCGGTCCCCAGGTCGGGCGGGGCCTTCTGTGTGAAGTTTGTATGTTCTTCCCGTGCATGCGTGGGTTCTCTCCGGGCACTCCGGCTTCCTCTCACAGAAAAAAAACATGTTCATTAGGTTAATTGGTGACTTAAAATTGTGGGTGTGAGTGTGAGCGTGAATGGTTGTATGTATGTTGCCCTGCAGTCGGCTGGCGACTGGCTCATGGTGTACCCCACCTCAGTCGGGGTATAGAAGATGAATGAATGAATAACATGGAAGAACAGCAAAAGTATGGAAGCCCAGAGTGGACTAAATTAAAATGATAATCCAAACTTGAAAATGAAAATAATTCCACAATAGCAGTATGTTTTCCTCCCACATCCTGTAGTACTAGCCTCCCCTGGTTACATGTGCATTGATTGGCAAACATCAGCAAAATTGTCGGTTGGAGTCAGCATTGCCATTCCCTTTGTCTACAGTCAGCTGTCCTTGTTCCTGAGTCTGTCCATTTGGCCATTTAGCCCTCCCAGATTAACTTTAGTTCCACCTGAGTATCACAGATTATCTCAGGTATTCAGTAAAGATTTGGCACCACTCCATAGACCATACGAATGTGCCATTGATTTACTCCCCGAGGCCAAATTACCAGTTAGTCAACTATATAATATGTCTCGCCCTGAGAGGGGCCCATGGAAAATACATTTCTGAGTCACTCTCCGCTGACCTTATCAGACTGTCATCATCTCTCCTCAGAGCTGGCTTTTTCTTTGTGGAAAAGAAAGACAAACCACTCCTCTCTTGGAGGACTCAATGATAATAAAAGACAAATACCCTTTGTTGGACCTCCGAAACGCCTATCACCTCATCAGAATAAAGGGAGGTTATGAGTGGAAAACTGCCTTCAACACTCCACTTTGAATATCTCGTCATCTTCCCCATCTTACTTTACATTCATTTTTTCAAAATCTGTTTTTATGTCCATTCTGTCTTTTTTATGTAAAGCACTCACTTGGTGTTTTCTTTCTTGTTAAACTTTGAGCTGCAATTCTTACATGAAAAGTGCTATTCAAATAAAGTGTATTATTTAATTTCATTATGATCGTTGAATGCCCACATGAGTGTGTGAAAATGAAAACCCAAATTGGATTGCTGCTTTTTCATTTGGACCCAAATAACACATAGATGAATGGAAAATGATAATGCTATTCTGGAATTACATTTTCAAGTTTCCCCAATGGGCTTCCGTACTCATGAACTCCAAATGCAGATCATTTGTACTTTTGAAAAAGTATGTTATTTGCTTCTCTTCTGTAGTGGAGTAGAAGTATAAGGGTAGAAGAAAATAGAAAACACTCGAGCAAAGTGCAAGGTCCTCAAAAGTGTACTTAAGTTAATGTACTTTCTATATTTGACCACTGCCTGTGAACGACCCTAAAACACAGCAGAGGACAGGCAGCAGGACGTGGACCTCACCTGATACCTCCCGGTCATGAGCTGGTTTCTGGAGGGGGTGCACACAGGCTGGATGTAGTAGTTCTCCAGGCGGACTCCTCTGGCTTTGTCAAGGTTCAGTGTTCTGATCTCTGAGCCGTGGTAGCCGACATCGTGCCAATCAAAGTCACCCGCCAAGATGAACACGATGTGAGGCTGCTGAGCCGCCAAAACCAGGGGAAAGCTTCTGAGGAACACGGCTACGATCAGCGAATACGCCGACTGCGTTTGATCCATCGTCTGTCTCTGAGTCAGTGGAAGTAAACAAAGTAGAGTAGCAGCAGAAGAGAGGCCTGACCGGGTCTAAATAAGTCACCCAATTCTGAATGTTCTTATAAGAGTCACAAGTCCACCCCTCCTGTGCTCCTCACATTGCAGCCAATCAGACACGGTGACATCTGCTGCTTGAGGCTTTAATGAGTGTGACAAAGGACAGTAAGGAGGTGGCTCTGAGAAAGGATGGAGGAGGAATGAGAGAATAAAGACACGCAAACACCTCATACAAGACAGAGAGCTTTAATTATCAAGGTATTTATGTCACACAGTTTAATCATGTCAGTAAAAAAGCAGGTTTAGAAATCAGTCTTTGTACAAGTTGGCCAGCATTCTGTTTCTTTTGGTTGTTGGTGTTTATGTACTTTCTTACATTTCTCACAGTCCCAAGAGCTCGTATGACTTTGAAAAAGTGCAGCTGCATTACCTTCTGAATTTCTAACACACACAACAGGCGTTCATTTTTCATTTGAATTTTTCTCTTTGAGAATCGAGCATCCCTCACCAAAAAGGTTCAACTATTGACCCGTAAACATTAACATCCATTTATGGAATTATTTTATTTTTTTTTTTACAAACAATTCAATTACTCTTCTAATACTGTAAGACATTGTAGTGCAAGAACATCACCAGCTGCTGTTCTTCAGATGGACTAAGCACTCTCACATGCTGAATCTGTTCACAGCATCCTCCTCATCAGCTTGTGAAGGGATGTGAATGCGACTCTTCTTCTCTAAACTGGCCATTTAATTCACACACAAACAGCACAGTACAAGGACCACATGCTTCATTTTTTTCCAGATAAGACTTTCATTCATGTATCACGGTCGACTTGTTCTTCATTAGCAGGTGATAAACAAACGAGCCGGCAGTCTGTGCTTATGCTTTACCCTTTGCTTTCTTCTGCAGCCGGGTCCTTGTGGGCTCAGTGAGGACTAAGGGCTCCTGGATGACCATGCCGGGGTATTTCCTCCCCAGCAGTTCAACCTCCACCTTCTGGCCCACAGAGCTCAGCTCCAGAGGCAGGTAGGCGAACGCCAGGCTCTGCTGGGTGCTGTAGCTGTACGCACCGGATGTCGTGTTGCCGACCACCTGATGAGAAACATCAGGGAATATGAGGGGCGCCGGCTGACTGAGACGAACCACAAAGTAACCAAATAAAACCGGATTTGATCACAGAACATCATCACTGAAGCTTTTCGCTGGTGCTAACCTTGCCGTTGTACCACACCGTCTCGTTGCCTTCGGGGTCGATGTCGTCTGTATCCAGCGTGATGTAGGAAAGTTTCCTCTTCAGGCCCTTGGCTTTGATCTCCTGAAGGGCTGCTTTGCCAATAAAGTCGGCAGGCTGGACAAACACAGGTGCAAACTGTTTATTCAGAACTTAAATCATGGAAACTAGGATAGTTAATGCGTGTTTAAAAACGGTGGATGGTTACTAGAGTTGCAATGCAAACAGATTATTTGTCAACTTTTAAATTAATCAGCAACTATTTTGATAATGAATTAATTTGCACATTTTTAAGACAAAAAAAGTTAAAATTCTCCGATTCCAGCTCCTTAAATGTGATTTTTTTTTCTGGTGTCTTTACTCCTCTATGACACCATACTGAATATCTTTGGGTTATGGACAAAACAAGACATTCAAGGACGTTATGTTGGGCTTTTGGGAAATGTAGATCAACATTTTTCATCATTTTCTGACAAACAACTCAATGATTAACCTAGAAAATAACTGATAGATTCACTGACAGTAAAAACAGTTAGTTAGTTAGTTAGTTGTTGCAGCCCTAATGGTTACCTTGTTCAATTTGATGAAATAATCCAGTCCAGCCTCCAGAGGATTGGTGTCGCAGTTCATCTGTAAAGGTGTTGATGTTGATCTCATCAGTAAAAAGTCTCTGTACTCTGTGCGACCCTTCAACACGACTTGTGTCAAGAGTTAGATCAGTAGATCATTTGCGCTGTCGTGTCTTTATGGAATATGAAGCTACAGTCAGCAGCTGGTTATCTTAGCTTAGCATAAAGACTGGAGAAAGCTCTGTCCAAAAGGTGACAAAACGTGCCTTCCAGCACCTTTAAATCTCATTTAACTATGTATGTGTGCTTACCTCTGCTCCCCAGCCTCTAAATCCCTTCTCCAGTCTGAGGGAAGACATGGCGTAGGTGCCAAAATTGTCAATGCCTTCGTCTTTTCCTGCTTCCATCAAGGCCTTGTACACAGCCGCCATGTCCTTCTGGTCGATGTACAGCTCCCAGCCGAGCTCACCTAAACACACATGCATACACAGTATCACCAGACGGTATGATGGGATACACTCAGCACTGAAACAGAGCACAGTCACATGTATGACAGTAGCTGCACAGCCATCATGAGTGCATGCGTGTGATATGATCCATCTTTAGTAAAAATAAAGCATCTGTTCATTTAATACATCTACAACAAGTAAACATAATCTGAGTATAATAATGTGTGAAAAAAAGAAAATAGATGCAAAATTGTTCAAAAACACAGCTGCAGTTAAGGATTATTTTCCTTCTTGATTAATTGGCAGATTATCCTCTGGTTTAATTGTTCAAAATACAGTGAAAATGCCCATAACCACTCTTTGCCTTGTAATGTGATTGGAAGTACCATGGATTCATAAAGCAGCTGCGACCACTGCCCTACTGTGAAATGTAGTTAAACTAGTAACTACCACTGAACACATACCGACATGACATTGTATTATACCAGAACAACAGTCAATGCACTAACGGCATGTAAATTTAAATACTGCAGCAGAAGACACCTGTACAAATGCAGCATGCAGCAGAGGAGGCTTTCATGTACCAACAAAACCAGCTGAGCTTGTGTTGCAGGTTCTAAGTTAGACGTTGGTAACGGTCCGTCCTTGAGCTTCAGTTTTGAAGTGAATCCTGCTTTGCTTCGACCCTCAAAGCAGTTTGAAGTAAAATGATTAGTGCACATATAATGTCATGACTGTTAGCCTGAGAGTTTCCCAGTTCTTGTGGAGACAGTTCCATCAAGTTAATCCACTGGCTCTTCTCTTCCTTCAGTTGTGAGAGAGTAAGATGAAGACTTTTGTGTTCTTGCAGTCAACAACTGAGAAACGAGCGTGCGATTTCACTTTTTTTATCTGTCAAGTTTCAAGATACCCACATTTTTACTACCAGACTGTGTTCGACAAAAGAACTTATTAAAGCAAAGAGGGTGAACAGTAACAAAGTGTGCGGTACCTGTGTAGGAGATCCTGATGGCCCGGACAGACATGCCGGCCAGCTGGATGGACTTGCAGTGAAGAAATTTGAATCTGGCATCACTCAGATCCTCATCAGTCAGTTTCTGAAGAACTTTACGGGAGTTTGGTCCCGCAATGCCCAACACGCCTATATCTTCTGTTACGTTGCTGATGTCCACATTATATCCACCATCTGCAGCTTCTGCCTCTATCCACCTGAATTCAGATCCACAGAGAAAAACAAACAAAGAAGGCGGCAACAAAGAAACATTTGTTAGACCTCAAGGATTCACACAATGCCACGTGGTGAATAACACAGAATGGAAACATAAGTTTTGTTTGTTTACTAGAAAACTCTGCGAGGCACCTTTAACTTCTGTCTCACACATAATATTTCAACATCTCAGCTGGGGTGTCACAGGCCAATCTGACCTCCCGCTTTAAACTTGCAACCTGCAGTTTTCTCCCTTCACCATTACAGGGCGCAGTACAGCGTGAAATTGTCCTTGCCTCCCTAACGCTGTGGTATGGAGAGCTGGTTGCAGTGAGGGAATGGAGATGGATGTTTTCATGGACTGCCTCCTGATTGGAGCAAATGGAGGGGCGTAGTGTTAACAGCTGCTGAAAGGTTTCAGGTTAAACGGCCTGTGAGAGTTTTATTCAGCACAGCTTGAGGCGAGGAGTGTGCGACTGAGATCTGAAGACTTCTTGTACTTCTCTGTTAACATCATGTACTCTGTGTTCTCAGCAAAATGAATGCTCGCTCCAGTGTTTGTCTGCTTGTGTACGGGCGTGTGCAGATTTCTTGAGTCCTATTTCAGACGCCTCTTGTGTTTCGTAAGTTTGCTCCATTGATGGTCTTAAGAGACTGATAGTTGGAGGACTTCCACTGTTTGGATGGACATTAAACACTCCCAGTTGAGTCATCGGTACAAAATATGGACAAACTTGGCTATGGCTCCCAAGGTGCATTTCAGGAAGAAACTGTGAGCTTTTAAACTGATATGATGCATATTTACATTTGGTTGCTTATTTACACATCCAGCTTTACAGAGCAACAATATCTTTGATTTCGAGTTCTGTTTCTGGTCACCTGATGAAGTCTTACAGTCACTCTTTTAGCTCTCCTGAAGGAAACATCTGGCTCTTTGGCTGCTAAAAGCTCCACTGTGCTCACCAGATCACTCTCTGTGTCTGCCTGCCGTTAGGTGCCAGCTGCTGCCTGCCTGATTGACTTGAGTGAGATCAAACATGCAAATATCTTGATGCATTTCACCTGAGGTCATGACCCTCTGACCCCGAGCCTGTGATGAGCAAGAACTCTCCTGGTGTCAGCTGGGTGATGGTGACCTCAGCAAAGACTTTTCCAGTGGGTGTCAACATGTGGCTGATGTTAGTCAAGCCCACCTGAAAACACATCAAATGTTGAAGAGAGGCAATGTTGTCATTTCAAGGCACTGAACTACCTTTCCAACAAAGTGGTGTGAGTTGTGTCACAGTGCTGTAATGTATGAGTCTACCATGATGGACAATTGACATTTTACACATTTACAGCTACAGCAGGCAAACAGTTCACACTGATGTTGATGAAGTGTTCAGGGGTTCTACCTTGGGCATGGTGTTAGCAAACAGGCGGTCCAGCAGCTTTTCTGAGTCCTTCCCCTTCACTATGAACTTGCCAAAAGGTGTCAGGTCGATCACTCCCACCTTCTCCATCACCAGCTTGCACTCTCTGCCAACCGGTCTGAACCAGTTGGTGCGTCGGAAACTGGGCCTAAGCACAGCACAAAATCAATTATCACTTTATATTGGGCTTTGTTATTCTAATGAAAAACTTTTGTTCCACAACTTTTTTCCCCCCCAGCCCTCTTTTATTGGCTTTATTGCATAATGCAAAACTGATGCTAAAGTACAGACTTAATAATACTTCAGCACATTAACAAGACTTTTAAATAATTTATTTATTTTGTTAGTTTTTCAGAACTGCACTGAACTACACACTTTTTGACAATATGCAAACCACTCTATACGCAGGCTGACTCCTCTAGTTTCTGTGTCCCACAATGGGGAGCTTGTTTTGGTTTCATATGCCATCTGACTGATGTTGATAAATCCCAAAGTACAATACAGCAAAAAGTTGAGGAACGAACGCACCACAGCATCATGCCTGTGGCGATGAGCTAAGTATGGTGCTACTGTGAAGACCAGCTGGATTCTACACTTTGGCATTTTGGCAGGACTCCAAACACTCGCTGGATTATCTCAAGAAATCTATGACAGTGGAGTTTTTAAGTAATGTCATGGTGCATATTTAGAGACTCCGATCCTGCACATGGTGAAACAGTGTCCAGTGCAGTCATTGATAGTTGTCTGCAGGTGTTGTGGAACGCTAGCAGCTGTCGTCTTCTCTCACTGTGGTGTCTAAATATCTAAAGGGTTCTCTTGTGCTGCTACTTAGAGTTAGAGGAACCATTAAATGATATGTGGTGCACTCGTCCGAAAGGGTTGGCAGGGAGCTCTTTGTGAGAACATATGTTTGTGATCTAGTGCATACCTCCCTTCAAGAAGAACGTTGTGTCCTCAAACATTTTTTGGCATACACATTCCATCAGACACAACCGGAGCTTCTTTCTCTCTTTTTGGAATGCACAGTGTGTGAATGTAATGACCAGCTCTGCAAACTGGATGCCTTACTTGTATCCAACGTCATCTCCAGCTTTGTAGAACCAGTGGGGTTGTTCCCAGCCGGCGTGAAAGCCCATAGATGCTTTGTCCTTCAGCAGCTCATAAACACCACTTGTCCGGCAGGTTGGTCGACCGGCGAATCGCTCCTCCTTGGGGTAACCAACTGCAGAGACCGCAGGAGAGAGGAAGACACCAAAGAGAGTTTTGTGACAGTAAAAAAAGAGAAGGCTTTGTCCATTGAATGTCCGATTGTCTTGTGTTCTTCTTACCCACATTGTTGAAGCCGTAGGATTCTCGAGCTTTGGCACACATGAAAGGCACATCTGTCCATTTGCCGTAGCGGTTGGGGTCGCATTCAACCAGGTCATAAGGAGGTTCTCCATTCCTGATCCAGTCACTCAGGAATTTACCCATACCACCAGCATGGATGACCCCATACCTGAAAATAGTCCACGTTTTGAACATTATGAATCAGTCGTCTTGCCTCTGATCAAATGTAGAAAATATCATCTAAGGTGTCAACCAATCTCCATCCCCGTCACATACCCAAAGCCAATGGCGACCCAGTAGTTGCGAACTCCTTGGTGTGGTCCAACCATGGGCAGAAGGTCAGGGGTGTATGTGATTGGTCCAGACACCATGTTTATGATGTCAGCTTTCTTTAGGACAGGAACCATGTCCATGGCCATCTCAACATGCTCCATTATCCTGTCAAGGTCCGACTCAAACAGCTCCTTACCGAAACCTGCAGCCGTCACACAGGCAGCGAGATGGACAGAAACATGATGTGTAGACTACAAGAGCAAAAGCATGGAGAAAGCTGCCCTGTCAAAGATATATCAATCAAACCAAAAGATTAAAGTGTAGACAAATCTTCATCGATGACAGACAGACCTGGAGGCACTCCATCTCTGACCCAGGAGTCCTGCAGCTTCATCTTCTCCATCTTTTCATACGGGCCAAACAGCAAGCCATCTCTTTCCTGACGCAGGTAGTAGGAGCCCTCCAGGTCCCTGATGACAGCCAGCTCCTTCTTCAGAGCCTTCACCTCTGGGACCGTTGCTGTCACCACATACTGGTGATGCACCGGGATGGTGGGGTGTTCAAACCCAATCATTTTGCCGACCTCCCGTGCCCAGAAACCTTAAAACCAGCAGAGATGGTATTAATCAAATAACAGGGAAAAGTCTTCACTCTCACTAGTGGCCATACACCAGTGATGGATTTCAATGAAACGTTTTAATTCAAATTCACCAAATGACCAAATTGGATCTCTCGGGGAGATGTTCATAAATTCATGTCACTGTACAAAGTCATCCAGAATTGACTTTTTGTTAAAGTGAAAGCCCTGTTACATATTCAGCTAAAGAAACAGTGGCCTAATATGGAGGAAAACACCACTAATGACAGCAGTGAGAGCTACACATCAAGTATGCTATTTTGATTCTGGAAGTGGGACAGTCAGCCAAGATCAATGTGGACCTTGTGCCAACTCAGCTACTTTGACCTGGAGTGTGAGGTCAGAGCCTGCTAGAGCAATGAGGCCTGCTGATCTCTGCTGCTATCTTCAGCCATGTGTTGCAAGAGTGACTCTGATAAACACTGTTCTGCAAATTCAACTTACATAAATCCCCAGTTGAAATCCATTATATATCAAATAGTCTAAATTTGTTTTATTGCAATCAATTAATGTTCCAACATCTATTTATAATCTGCATGTGCTCCACATGTGAACTTTATTTTGTGGTGAGGGATGGGGTGGGGTTGCACGCACAAACCTCCAGATAAGGTCTGCAGAGCAGCATGTTTATCAGATGCCCGCACACAGGGCCGATTCACTGGTTTACCCAGGAACACTGATGAATGCAGTCAACAAGCTCACATAAACAAAGCAACCTTTCAGTCCTGCTATTTGACTTATAGTAATCAGGACAACATTTGTTCAGAAGGACACAGGCTAAAGCAGTGATGGTGTACCAAGCCCAGGGACTGCAAACTACGTTACATAAAAATATATTAGACAACATCCAGCGGGAACCAGGAGGCTAAATCATATTGTTTCATAGGATTGCAGGAAAAAGTTTCGTTTGCTCTTCACACAATGGTCAAAATAGCACCTTCCTCCTTCTGGTCACAAAGCTGATACGCAGAAACCAATCCCATAGGGTGACATTCCACAGATCATGACCTCTGACCTTAATTTAGGCTCTCAATGGTCAGGAGGGTTATTGAGAAGAGGGGGATACAGCCCGCGCTCCTTTCAACAGTCAACAGATTTAGTGAAAAATCAGATGTTGGCTGGATAAAAGCAGCTGTTAAGGTTCTGGACGAGGCTCTGTGGGGGCGGCAGCAGAGAATGGGAGAGATGAAGAATGTAAAAGAACAAAAGGCCAAAAAAGAGCAGAGAGAGCGTTCAACCAAAGATGGCTGGTGTTATGCAAGCTCAACACAACAGCCACAACTTGAGCACAATGCATCAGAAAAAGACTGAGGCTGTTGTTGATTCTTGGGAGTTGTTTGCTTCCTAGCTATGTGGGATATTCAGGGATGAGGCTTAAAGCTGGCCGCTTTCCTATGGGAGTTACTCCTAAAGCCTTTAAGGAAGCAGAATCTGTTGTCAATCTTTAAATCACAAAAACAAACTACATGTACAAAAGGGAAACGCAGTGACCATGACTGTACAAGTACATGGTTAAACCTGCAAAGGCCTATATTTACCCATTGCATAATGGTATATCTGACCCAAAAATGTTGTGGGACAACGATTCATTGAAACACACACAGATGGGACATCTATGAGTCTGACATGTCAGTCCCTGCATATAACCGGGAGCAAAATGCTGCAAAGTTTGTGAGGAGGAGTGTATGTGCTGCTGCTTCAAGATTGGGTGAAATCTGAACTGCTGGCCTGTGTGGATTGGCTGTCAGACACAGTGAAGGCAAAACGCCAGCGGGGCCCCCAACATATCTGGCTTCAACCGGAGTACAGAATGTGCAAATTCAGGGATGAAATGTGGAGCAAGAGGATGTGAATGAGTTGTAGAAAATTAGTCTGAAATGTCTTTATGATGCTGTTTGTGAGTGTACCAGAACTCTTTAAGGGACAAAGTTTTTTTGCACTGCAGCGACTGTCAAAGCCTCCTGATCCATGAAGTTTACAGAACCTTTAGGGCTGACCTGCAGATGTTATCTCATTTGCGGTTTGTTTGTTAGTCCATTTTAACCTGACTGTTACTGCAGAGAACAAAGGAGCGACTAAGGAAAAATATGCATGACCTATGTTTTGCTATATGTTACACAATCTCCGCGACAGACAAAGAGATTGCAGTAAATTCCTCAACGTTGCCAGATAAACAAGCAACATCAGCAGGGACGAAAGAAGTCTTTGCCAACAAAATCCTCCCAGAACTGGTACGACCCAGTTCAAGCCAAACGCTTGTTTCCCTGAACTCTGCAAGCAGTGGTCTGTGTGGGCAAAGGTCTGCTGCTAGAGTGTCCACAGATAGCAGGATTTATAGAGCAGTGACAACAGGATGTGCCTGTAAGGTGTCTTCATCAGCAGAATTATGAGAAACACTGCAAGACTTAAGCATGACTAAAAATCACCAGAGCACACTTTGATGCAACAAATGAAATTAACTTAATTTCACCAACAATCAAAGCAGAAACATCATTCCACATTTCTCAAAGACATCTCCTGTTAGCTCTGTTTCATGTGCATTTGGAATATGCATATTCAATTACAAACCTGTTGCATTGACAATGCGATTCGCACGGATGGTTCCTTGAGGTGTCTGGACATCCCATTTGCCATCGGCGGTCGGGTTGAGGCCGGTGACCGGGGCTGGGTTGTAGATTTGGGCACCGTACATACGAGCACCAGCAGCCAGAGCCATAGTCAGAGAGTAAGGGTCGATGTGACCGTCTCCTGGGGTGTACAGGCCGGCCAACACCTGAAAATGCAGAGAAACCTTCATAGAACAACAAATATTCATCATCATTTACACCGAGCTGCTGATTCTTGACCTACTTCTGGATTCCCTTGTTTCAGTACAGAAGTCAACCAATCAAACATGGCAGTTGGCCATAAATGCAGTGACTGTTGTTTTTTGTCATCATAACATATAATTCCAAAATGTTGTTCCAACTTTGGGTCATTAAACCAAAGGGGTTCATCCACTTGTGAGCCTTAATGTGCGAAGCAAATTTCAGTGTAATCTGTTTGAATTTTGGCTGAAGGGTGAAGAGGACAACTAAAAAGGTCCAGAATGGAAAAGGCTCTTTCTCTGGGGAGCCTGAATGAATGATTGTGAATGTGGTAGTGCATTTTCTGGAAATCTTCCCTTTAGATTTGGACCGTTTTTGTGCACAGAGGATAATCTTGGCTTTGTGTTGTTGTACAGGGGATAATCTTCTGGGGATCATGAACGTTCATTGCAAGAATTGTGACAAGCTGCTTACTATTTAATGATTTTAAGAGGTTTTTGTGTGTTTTGTGGTTTACATTTTGGTCAGAGGGTGATGCAAGAGCAAAAATCTCTGCAAAATCTCTCTGTTCTTCCTCTGAGGAGCATGAATGAAAGATTTACAAGGTGTGACTAAACTTCATAGAAATCTTCCCTTTACATCGGGACAATTCTGGTGCACAAATGATCATTTTGGACAGCAGCTCAATAAAATCAGGGCGATCATCATTGACTGTTCAATCGGGGACTTTTTACCACCAATCATTAATTCAGAGGAATCATGTTTTCTATAAGAATAGAAAAGAATTTGCGTAAGTTTGCCCTGTTCATACAGACCTTGTCTTTATTGAGAAAAGGGAAAAGCTCGTGGACTTTCTCTGGTCCGATGAAGTACTGTTCCGTCACATGCCAGTGTGTGCGGGTCATCTGGTACTTCATCTCATCCACCCGAGCTGGCGTAGAAGCAATACGAACACTGCCGGGCTGATGAAAGCCCACTGCCTGCAGAGACGGACAAAGCCAATGACATATGACCACAGAAACCCAGAAACACAGATCAAAGTTACGAAAGACGAGCGAAGCGCCTCACCTGTCCCGTTTCAGCCTCCAGCGTCTCGTATAATTTAATGCTGTCAAAGTGGACTTTCTTCACGTTGATGCCTGGATGGTAATATGTTGTCAAACCAGCCTGAAATACAAAATAAACACTTAACCACGATGGATGTTGTCTGTTAATGCAGCTTTGAGCTGGAGTCGACTCCAACTCAAAGCTGCATTAACAGATTTTTGGGGGCGGCGGAAAAAAACTGCAATCACATCACTGATATCCTACACCTTTTTAAGTTGGCGTGGCTGCTTGTTTACATATCCAGCAGACACGGCGCACCATTATAATTCAATGTGTTTGTGTCCACCTCATGAATGTAAATCTGATATTAACTCTCTATTGGCTCTGTTTTAGTCTCTACCTACTCCTCAAACAAACATTTGGCTTTTAAGCTGCTAAATGCTTCACCGTGTTCGCTCGTTAGTGCTAACTTTGCTGGTCTGCTTGTAGATTGGAAACAAAAACAAAAAGCTGAAAGATGCTAAAATGTTCCGACGAGCTGAGGCGAGCTGCAGTCAGGTGATAATTCTTTGTAGGCTTGTCACTATGAGCGACCCCTTTCACATTACACAGTCATTTCACCCCCGTTAATATAAAGATATTGATTATAGCAGCTTTAATACCCTTTCCAATCATTTTAAAGCAAATCTAAACAAAAAAAAAACTATGAAATAAAATAAAAATATATAGTAGCTTTTACGTCTGTACTGCACTATACAGAGCATGGCTGTGTGCATATTCTCCCTTATCTGTGGGTTTCCTCCAGGTGTTTCAGTTCCTTCCCACAGCCAATAAACATGCATCTAAAGTGTAATCCAGAGTGTAACCTGCCTCTCGCCCAGTGCATGCTGGCACAGGCTCCACTGACAGTAACTGAATAAGCGTAAGGTCCCCTCTGACATGTCAGACATGTATTAATAGCATCACGGTGAAGCGCTTGAGAGTGAATGAGTGCAGAGTAAGTGGGTCAAGACCTCAAATGCACTGAAAACTTGTAACAGCTGCCCACCCTGCATGCGATGCTTCTTCTGAATGACTCAAACAGAAAAGGCTGTGAACGCCTTTACTGAACGAGGCTGTCGAGGAAGACCCTCTCCAGTCCTCTGCTCTGAATTTCACAGTAGGATTTGAGGCTAAGTGGTCAGCTGGATCAGCCTTTGACAGTAAAAAATGTCTGATTCTTGTAATTATCAAGGAAATTGTAGAAAAAACAATGTTTCACAACTGTCTGGAAAAGAGAGATGATTGGTGATGAGAGTGATTGGCAAATAAATTTATGAAAATGACTTTTAGCTGCAGCTGTGTGTGATAGTAAAGTGAATATATTTGGGTTTTGGACTGTTGCTCGGACAAAACAGAGAATTTGATGACACAACTTTGTGCTAAATTGTGAATTTTTACCATTTTTTGACATTCTCTAACCCGATTAATCCAGAACAAAACGGCAGATTAACTGAACTAAAGGGAGATGTGTTAAAAATCTGTTGGTGCAGAGATATCATGTGGCACAGGGGACCCTGGTCTTCCACTGAAAGCTTCCTTTGCCGTTTGCAACCTTTGTTCACCTTCATATTCACTGAATT
The DNA here is from genome assembly GCA_037975065.1 of Chaetodon trifasciatus. NCBI lineage: Eukaryota > Metazoa > Chordata > Actinopteri > Chaetodontiformes > Chaetodontidae > Chaetodon > Chaetodon trifasciatus. The sequence continues at coordinate 3,088,484 of JBBMOE010000003.1, forward strand.
CATGACCACAGGGACCCTTCAGACCAGCAGGGTCTTTCTGCCATTGAAAAGCAGACTTTGACAGACGTACAGCGTGCCAGGTGGATCCGGCCGTCAGGTCGGATTTCTCCAGCAGCACCACATCCTTCATGCCACCTTTGGCCAGGTGATACGCCAAGCTGACCCCGACACATCCTCCACCAATGACGACAGTCTCTGCTGTGTCCTTCCACCTCTTTCCCAACGCTGAGGCTTCATCACTGAAGGACGGAAGAGAAGGAAATACAGGTGAGTAGCTACAACATGCACGAGCGCACCTCAGCAGACTGCTTACAGATGACATGCTTAAGTCACCATGTTGATCGTATGTGACTTGATGCAGAAGCACCTTAACTGTTGACTTTAAGTGCAAACAGTTCTGCGTAAAGTCTCGTTGCATGAACCACACAGCTGCCCAGCTTTACGCGCACTGAGCGTAAGTTGAGGCTGGTTTACACCGTCAGTTCTGACAACTTGCCGAAGCAAAGTGTGTTTGATGAGACTTCCAGTGAACGTGAGTGTTGCCTCTGGGTGCAGCTGAACTGTCTCACCTCTCCTCAGCTTGTTTTCTTGCAGTGCAGCAGATCGTCCGCAGAGGAAGCCGCGCAATCCTTCGATACGCAGCCAAATCTCTCCGCAACTGAATGTTGATTAGGTTTAATATCCGCGACATGATTGAGGTAATATTTAAAAACTCCAAACCGCCTATATATGCAGCTCAACGCATGACCACCCCCCTCTCACTGGACCCCTGCACTGCCTCGTGTAGTTACAAATATCCCACTTTTCCTCTTGGCACGCCCACAGGTCGAGGACCGAGTCAGGGCGAAACTTAGCGCAGATCAGCCCTCAGCCGAGTTAACACTGTGTGTGCCAAAGCCCAAATGTAGGTCACACAGCCCATGAAGGAACATCTGTGACTGATCCCACTACACTGAACTTATTCATCTATTATAAGATCATTTATTTTCACCGTTAATCTTTCTTGTTTTTAATGTTATGTAACTACTAACACGATCTTATTAATGGATTCAGTGGAGTAAAAAGTATATTTCCCCCTGAAATGTGATGTAGAAGTATATTAAGTATATAAGTAAAGAGGAAATACTCAAGTACCAGTATCCCAAAATTCTACAGTATTTGACTGACTGTGCTTAGTTACTTTCCAACTGCCTGCATGAGCAGCTTTCATGTTTAAAACATTCATCTTCATCAAGTGTGTTCGCATGCTAGCATTTGCTAATTAGCACTAAACACGAATCACGGCTGAGGCTGATGGGATGTTAGTTGGACTTCTAAATTTTGATCTGATGAAGGCGCTTCAAGAAAAAGTAAATGGTCCATTGTGTAAGATTCAGAACTGGAATATAATATTCATAAGAGTCAGCGGCGTTGCTCGGGTCTCTCAGGGTTCCAAGCAAGAAATCCCTGGGGCCCCCAACCCACCCGTGCACGCTGCAAAAATGTGTTTTTTGCACACATAAAGGCACAATTTCTGGGACATTTGAGATGAATACTGAAAAAATAGATTAGTGGTGCTCAAAGTGTCCAGGGACCAACAGAGGTCCCTGAAAGTCCAGGCCTATCAATAATCGTTGTTGTAAATAAGTGGCCAGGGCTCCAAGCAACTGCCTGGCTTGCCTGTCTGCAAGCCCCGCCCCTGATAAGAGTGTTTTGACTTGTGTAGGATCAGCTGAAAAAAAAAAAAACAGATGCCATTTAATCCTACACAATTGAAGGGATCCTCAAACACAGTTCATCCTGTGGGGAACATGAACGTCTGTACCAAATGTAGCAGGAATCCACCCACTAGCTGTTGAGACCTTTCATGCAAACGTCAACTTCATGGTGGCTCTAGAGGAAAAGTCTGAGGATCAGTAAAGTCATGATGCCAAATTTCATGTCAATGCATCAAGTAGTTGAGATGCTTCACTGTGGCCATTGCAAAAATACACATTTTTAGTGTTTTTTGATGAAACAGATCATAACAGCAGTGCAGACACTGATGCAGCGCTGCACATTGCACTCATTATTTGCGTCTGGATCATATAGCTTGTGTAAAATATAAACAACAGGCTAAGGATCTGACCTGTCAGATCCAGTCTGATCAATCCACAGAGACCCGTTTATCACTGCGTGGTCCTTGAGCTTTTTATTGCAACACAGCCTTCAACCCACCTGGAACAGCTGCAGCAGGTTTGAACTGGACATTTATCTTCAGAGCCGGTTTACACAAACACTCAGATGAAGAGAAACAAATGTGCTTCTGAGCGGATGTGTGTGGGAAAAAGGACGGATTCTGAAACTCAGTGTAAAGATCAACTGAAAAGCAGGCATGAAGTGAATCAAACTAGACTGGATCTTTCTGTCCTGCTGTGGCTGATTGGATAATGCTGATTTCATTAAGGTAAAGTTGGAGATAATAAGTTACTAAGCAGTACAACATGGTTGACAGGCCTGAACTATATAAAGTTACAACACGTGCAGTTTATAGGCTGCCATTATCTCGGGTGAAACACCAACATGCTGGATTGTTTGCTTAAAGCATGACCCAGAGCGTGATTACAGCTGTACTCAGCAGCAGTTCTTACTCAGTGCGTACACTGAGACTACATTTTTAGCCAAGCTAGCCTCATGACTCCAGGGAGTCCAGTCGATTGGTCAGTCTGCTGAATGGTCCACCGGTTTGATCCAGACTGAAACATCTCATTAACTATTTAACAGAGTGCCTTCAGGCATTGTTGAGGATGAATCCTAACGATTTTCATGATCCTCTGACTTTTCTTCTAGCGCCACCAGCAGGTCAAACACTTCACATACGCAGTGAAATATCTCTATTCAATGGACTGGGACACTGACACTGACAGTCATGGTCCCCTCATGATGAATTGCGCTGACTTCAGTGATTCTTTTCTTCCATGCAGCGATCTCCAGGCCTGATACATGAATCCAAATCCCAAAAACTGTAGTTTCCTCCGATGGCCTCTTGAATCAATCCCTACAAAACTCCCATCTCGTTATATTAAGCCTTTAAGTTGTGCATTATTATAAGGATGGCTGCTTTGAGCAACTGCTAGCTGCTAGGTTCCATGCAGCCTGCCTCTGCTCCACCCACCCTCCACCTCTTTGCCCATTTTTTGGATTAGCCGGGCGTTTGGTGGAGAAATTTGGTGAAATCATTCCCAGAGAATGTAATTGCTTTGATCCCCTGGACATCATCTAGCGCCACCATCAGGTCAAAGAGTTTGCCCATAACGTTTGTTAGCAGAAGTAATGACATTCCCATCAGCCTCAGCTTTCTTTGAGTCCTGTGCTAACTAATGTATTTGCATGTGTTTCTCTATGTTTGTCTCTTCTGTTTTCTCCCTTTGCAGCCTTTTCTTCCTGATGCTGACCACGTGTTAAGACCTTTTCTTCGGTTGCTTGTGTTTCATCCGTTTGCTTGCGTCCTCTTAAGCTGCAGCGTGAAGAGCTTTCAGGGCCACCGTTCAAGCGAACATGATGAGAATTAATAATTAGTCTGGATTAGTTGTTACTTTCCTTGCTTCGTCAAAGACGGTCCTCTCAGCCCCGCCTCAGTCTAAGTCTAACATACCACTGGTTGTCTGGACTCTGTTGTGTTGGTCTTGGCTGGACGACTCGAGTCATCACCATGGTAATCTGGACCGAGAGAAAGGTCCTTTCTGGAGTGCTGAAGGCGTCGTGCTGCAAACAATAAGCCGTGTTTCTCTGCTTTTCTGTGCAGCTTTGGCCTCTAAGGATTCATTAATTAGATATATTGTTGTGGTGGATGACGTCTTCGGCAAGAAGTATGATTAAACATACTCAAGTACTGAAGTACAGCTTTGAGGTACTTGTACTGCACTTGAGTGTTTTCATTATATGCAACCTTATACTCCTATTCCACTACATTTATCTGACAGATTCAGTTACTTTTCAGATTTTCAGGATCTAAAATGCAGTGTTAAAGAGTAACCAGTGCTTCCCATCGTTTTTTGGCTTGTGCGCTTTTACACACAAACAGTAACTCGTTGACGCTCTTTGCCAGATGTCTGCGAGTTGTTAATTGTTGATGTTTCCCCTCCAAACTCCTCACATAGTTTTGTGGAAACCACTGGATGGAACTGCATGTAAAGTCGTTCAAAGCGGCAGTGAAATGCTGTTTACTCATTCATGTGTCAGTAAAACACTCGAATAATGTCACATTCAGCATAGAATGTCTGCAGAAACTCACTTTCTGTGCAATGAATGAGTACTTTTGATTCTTTAAATGTAGTTTGGTAAGACTTTTACTTGTAACAGTAACCTATTTCCCTCTTTCCTGCCACAAATCACCTGACCTCTACCTCCACCTGCACACCTGTTCCCACTTTCTTCAATCAGCCTGATGCTTATATCAGTTGGCCCGTTTCCTCACAGATCTGTCTGCTGTGGTTGCTTTGCAGTGTTTTGTCTGTATGTTTTCTCTAGCTTGTTTGTTTGTTAGTTCCTGCTCTGTATCACTACACCTTGGCAGCTGAGACAGACTTCATGTTAATGATTCATGTTCACGATGATTACACTGACAGGCCATTGATTTATTTCATCCATCCCACAGAGGAAATGAACCCAAATGCAGAGTAACAAAGGCAGGGTTGGCGGAGTTCAATAAATTAACACAAAATGGAAAAGCAAACAAAGACTTGTGGGAGGGTGAGGATGGTAAAAGTCAAAACCAAAGTAAAAATTCCAGAATTGAAAATGTAATTCACAGAAACAGCACAGAGTCAACAAATCCAAAAAACCAGTGAGGTTAGAAAACAAAATAAATAATAAAAAAAAAGTGAAAGGCTAGAACACTTGACACATGGGGTGTGAAGACAAACTGGCAAAGACTGAGGGAAGCACACAGACTTACACTCACTGGCCACTATATTAGGTACACCTGTTCAATTGTTTGTTAACACAAATAGCCAATCAGCCAATCACACGGCAGCAACTCAACGCATTTAGGCATGTGGACGTGGTCAACTTTCTGAGGTTAGATCTGAGCAGCAGAATGGGGAAGAAAGGGGATTTAAGTGACTTTGAACGTGGCATGGTCGTTGGTGCCAGACGAGCTGGTCAGAGTGTTTCAGAAACTGCTGATCTCCAGGGTTTACAGGGGAGTGGTCAGAAAAAGGGAAAATATCCAGTCACCAGATCTCGATCCAATAGAGCACCTTTGGGATGTGGTGGAACAGGAGATTCGCATCACGGATGTGCAGCCGACAAATCTGCAGCAACTGCGTGATGCTGTCACATCAAAATGGACCAAAATCTCTGTGGAGTGTTTCCAACACCTTGTTGAAAGTATGTCACGGAGAATTAAGGCACTGAAGGCAAAAGGTGGTCCAACCTGGTACTGGCAAGGTGTACCTAATAAAGTGGCCAGTGTGTGTAGATACACAGGGAGGGAAGACTAACGAGGAACAGGTGACACAAATCAATCACAGGAAAACACAGAAAGTAAAGCAGAAGGTGACACTTTCAACACCAAACAGGCAGTAACAAAGCTCACACTCAGAAGCAGAACCAGACTGCGTTCATTATAGTTATCTGTAGCCAATAAACTGGCAAATGAGTGTCAGTCCACCATCTTTAACCTGAGCAGCACCTGGTTCAATGAGCCACAATGAAGACACCTGTGCAGGTGTACAGGCTCCTTCAGTAACATTTACAATATTCTATTATTTGATTATATTAGCGGGGTTTCTCTTTTTTTGGACACTGCTTGTCCATTTTGATGGTTTCTTGGCTAATTTAGCTAAAAACACAATATCTGATTGACAGCAAAAGACATTTGAAAAATGTCAGCTGTGTCTTTGAGTGAGGTTTTCAACATTTGTTTGTTTGTCAGGTTCTGATATTTGTTTTTCTGGACTAATCCAAACGCTGGTTAAAGAAGGAGAAACAAATGGCTCAGGTGATCGTTGAGTGATTGGAGAGACCTGACAGGTGTGCTACATATGTCAGATAAATGGGTGGTAAGACAAAGGTGTGCTGGAAGGAGCAGATTCAGGTGAGCGACATAAATGAGAAGCTCTCTGAGGACGACTGGTGGACAGGTGAGGAATGACGGCGTCTGCAGCGCAAATGATCTGCAGCTATTTTGACAATCAGGACGTTTTTCAAGCAAAACTGGCAACATTACGTGGATCCACCTCTCACTTGTGAGAATTATGAAAGATCGTTTTTTGGGTTTTGGATTGTCGGTCAGGAGAAACAAAAGGTTCACAGACGTCACGTTGGGCTTTAGGGAATGTTACAGGCATTTTTCTGCTTATTTTCAGATCCAACTTACTCAAAGAAAACATAAATCAACTGATAAATTATGATGAATTGTAGCATCCCCCAGCAAGAAGGCTACAAGAGCTTAGCTAGTCACGCTAATATTAGCAATAATAACTTTTCTCTCAGCCAATCACAGGCCCCTTCTTCACGCAGATCACTGTCACAGGTCCCTGAAATGACTGACAGGCCTCACAGCCTCTAAGCGATTTGAGATGTTCACTGACATCTTGGACATCTCATGAACTCCAGTGACACTCCTTACAGTTAAACACTGATTGAGCAGACAGTGACAGTATTATTAGGGATTTAGATACACAGCAGTATATAGAGTAATCAGAATTATCTCCACCTTTACAGCTGCAACATTAAAGCGTTGAACACATTATTGCAACAATCAACTAATAATATATTAAACATTATTCTGAAATGGGCCATTTTGCATAATGAGTACTTTTGTACTTTTACCTCAGTAAAATTTTCAATGCAGGACTCCTACTTGTAACAGAGTATTTCTACTCTTTTTTGCCGCATTTACTGAAGTAATCGATGTGAGTATCCTCCACTTCTGTTAATCAAAGTGGAAATGAGATCACTCACAGAATCACGGCTGTTACCTCCTAAATGTTCCACACTGGGAATTGATTCTGGATTTCCAGAAATCCCTTTACATGCACTCATCTCCGGAGTATCTGCGTGTCTTCAACGTCTGTGTTTTGCATTAATTCATTCAATCAAAGGAAGTCAAACTTGACCGTGCTTTGGTCTGCATGGCTCAAACTCTCTGAACTTTCCAGCTGAGGAACAAACTGTTCTCTCCTGCAAAAACACTGAATCCTCACGTTTATTTATTGCACAAAATGTCACAAAACGTAGTCTTGAATGTCTGTGCCTTGAAAAAAAAAAAAGTAAGCGATGCCGGGAGGCAGGCGGTTCCTGCAGTGACATCAGGCGCGCCGCACCCTCCTTGATTATAAAAGCAGCATGGATGCATTAAGAAAGCCTGTCCCCCAAAACACAGGGACGCTGTAGCAGGGAGGGAAAGGCCGGTCATTGCTGCAGTAATCATGGCGCCAGCTGGGGAGAAGAAGGTGAGCACTGAGATGATTGATAAGAAGTCTTTAATCACACAGTTGCATTAACTTCCGCTTCATTGTTTGCATGCCTCAAGTTGTGCGGTGGATTCCAGTTGCGTGCGCGCACTTCCGCGGAAATAAAGTAGTTTTGAGTACTTGCAACAACCAAACGGCAAAATGTATCAAGCGTGTGTGTGTTTCTGAGCTGTGATTCGCTCCTTCTTTGCACGCAGAGCATTTTGCAGCGTCTGGATGCAGGAGAGATCGTCGTCGGGGATGGAGGCTTTGTCTTCGCCCTGGAGAAAAGAGGCTACGTCAAAGCGGGACCGTGGACACCTGAGGCGGCTGCCGAGCACCCTGAAGCGGGTACTTTCCGCGTCAGCGTCTGCGCATTTAACCACCCACAACCTGCAAATCCAGTTTTGGGCGGGACAAATGAGCTTTCTTGTTGTTTCAGTGCGGCAGCTGCACAGAGAGTTCCTGAGGGCAGGATCCGATGTCATGCAAACCTTCACTTTCTATGCAAGCGATGATAAACTGGAAAACAGAGGCAACACGCAGCGCTTCACTGTGAGTAGAGCTGGGCGTTAAGCTGCGCGTGCAGCTGCTCTGAAGCCTCATCTCCAGTCATGATGGCAGCCTGTTGGCATGATGCCAACCCACGGCTGCACAGCATGGGAGCAGTGAGTGGGGTCATGTGCGCTCAGAGGGTCTCTGTGGTCTCTTTGAATCGCAGGGACAGCAAATAAACGAAGCAGCTTGTGACCTGGCCAGGGAGGTGGCCGATGAGGGCAATGGTCTGGTGGCAGGAGGGGTCTCTCAGACCCCTTCTTACCTGAGCTGCAAGAGCCAGGATGATGTCAAGGCCATCTTCATGAAGCAGATCGACGTGTTTGTCAAGAAGAAAGTGGACTTCTTGATCGCAGAGGTATGTGGTGAACATGAGTCATCCTCCCCATCCTGCATGGACGCTGCTGTCGGTCAGTTCGACAAAACTGGGAGAAGCAGATGTCCTGATTTTTACTCCATTACTATAAGTCAAGTTGCAAAAACACTGACTCTACATTTCCCACAATGCAACCAATAACATATATCCACTCCGGTCTATCAAACTGTTTATAATTCAGGCTTTCTGGTACAAATTTCAAGCCTCAATCATCAGTTATTTTCTCAGGCTTTAGAAGAATCTCCCTCCAGAGCTGCTGAGGACATCTGACGGTTGACTTTCACTGCATCATCAAGTGCATCCTGTAAAATGAAACCTCTTCATTTTCAGTCTGATGATGTCAGACTGCGTTAATTCACTGTTGAAGTGCAAACTGGGACCAGCATGTTGGAACAATGTGCAGCAGCTCGGTGCATTTAAACCTGCCTGACAGGTTATTTAAAGCTGCAGTAATGTTTTTTGGCCACTTAGGAGACGATGAACCAAAACAGTTTGCACATCACATGAAGTCACTGCAGCAGCTTTAACAGGGTTCTCATTAATAATGTGAATAAGAAAATACACATTGCGTCTTGACAGATAAATTGTTTCATTTGCATGACGTTTATGTGTTTTTTCTTTCTTTGTCGCAGTATTTTGAGCATGTGGAAGAGGCTGAGTGGGCGGTCCAGGTTCTGAAGACCACTGGGATGCCTGTGGCTGCAACTCTGTGTATTGGACCTGAAGGAGATCTGAACGGAGTCAGCCCTGGAGACTGTGCTGTCAGACTCGTCAAAGCCGGTACGACAATATCTCAGTCTGCCTCTAAACATCCTGTCCCACAGCCTCCAGGTTTTCATACAATGTAGGAACATTTTTGGCTGCTCAGGCACTTTAATGTGGCATTTCCATGAAGTTGTGGGAAACGGATTTTCGGAGATTTTGAGAGATTTGATTAACTAGTATGGCTAAAGCTTAAACTACCTGCATTTTCCAGCATGCAGTTCAGGAGCACGTTTTCATTTGAGTCTCGCTGCTGGTAAATTCAACAGCATGCATCCAGTCTGTGATGAATCTGATCCGCTGATGATGGGAAAGGTTGTCTGTTCCTCTTTGGAATCGGCATGTTTGATTTGAAAATATCGGACTTTGGCGCCATCCAGTGGACGCATGCAAAAAACACTGCGAGGATGGGCTCAAGAGCAACACAAACTGCTCCGGTTTTCATCTGGATTGTAGTTTTGCTGCAGGATTATTTAAAATAGATTTAAATTGAATGATTAATTCTCCACATTATGGCACCCTGATGACACAGTTTGCCTTTTCTTGTTCCTAGGAGCTCAGATTGTGGGCGTTAACTGCCACTTTGACCCAGAGACCTGCGTGAAGACGGTGGCGCTGATGAAGAAGGGAGTGGAGAAGGCCGGGCTGAAAGCTCACTACATGTGCCAGCCGCTGGCCTACCACACTCCTGACTGCAACTGCCAGGGTTTCATCGATCTGCCCGAGTTCCCCTTCAGTATGTAAACACACTCCAAACTGCTGCTTCCCAGCGTTCGACCTCTCCGTCCAGATTGCTGACATGCGCCGTGCTTTCCGACAGGTCTGGAGCCCAGGATCCTGACCAGGTGGGATGTGCAGAAATACGCCCGGGAAGCTTACGAGGCCGGCATTCGTTACATCGGAGGCTGCTGCGGGTTTGAACCCTATCACATCCGCGCGCTGTCTGAGGAGCTGGCACCTGAGAGGGGTTTCCTGCCCGCTGGCTCGGAGAAGCACGGCCTCTGGGGCAGTGGCCTGGAAATGCACACGAAGCCTTGGGTCAGAGCCAGGTAGAGATTTTTCTTTTCCCATCGTCTTGCACACAAACTTCCAGTTTTGTAAAAACGTATTCCTCTCCGTAGGGCCCGTCGTGACTACTGGGAGAAGCTGAAGCCTGCGTCTGGCCGCCCCCTCTGCCCGGGGATGTCGGTCCCCGATGGCTGGGGCGTCACCAAAGGCCACGCTGACCTGATGCAGCAGAAGGAGGCCACCTCCCAGCAGCAGCTCCAGGCTCTCTTCGACAAGGCCAGCAAAGACCACTGAGCTTCCTCTGCATGCAGGGAGGAAACCAATGGATAGGACACTCCCATTCCCTTAAGTAAACACACCAAAAGATCAAAATGCTGAAGTTTTTTTGTCTTTTGTAGGAGTATATTTACTCTTTGGAAGCCTGGTCCCGTATGGCTTAGCCTCGAGATTACTGTGACTGTAAAAGCTCAAACATGCAGCTGTGAATGCACACAGGTGACGTCTTAAACACTCCAAAAGTGCCTCATGTTCTCCTACAAAAGAACTGAATGATGTGTAATAAACTTCTTCTGAATGAACAAAATCAGCACGCGAGTGGGTTCTGTTCTTTAGAGACGGCTTAAAGTTGAAACTGTCCTCAGCAAATTAAAACCACTCATCGCCCGAAGAGTCAAACTAGCCTTTGTTTTTCAATTAAACTGGAGAACTTGAAAAGATCAGAAACCGTAAAGTTTCTACTCAGTCTGATGGTGCGCAGTGGAGGAATTTAAGTACTGCACAGTGCTAATTTGAAGCACTTTTAGTATTTCCATTTTATGCTGCTTTATATTACTTCACTACATCTCAGAGGCAGCATTTACTGTACTTTTTACTTCACCACAGATGTAGCTTACATTTTACACATGTCCAAATGTGTTGAGTTTGATTATTATTATTATTTTTTTTTTTTCTGAAAAACTGAAAGATGAAAAGGAAGTTTTCCTTCTTCAGCTAAATAAAGTCTTTAAAAAACCTCTTGGATCAGCTAAAAACGCATCGTCACAAAGCTGAAAACAGCCTGTTTTTCTGAGCTTGTCAAACTTTCTGGAGATACGTGGTTCTCACACAGCGGCCACGCTGCAAACATGATGATCTTCCAGAATCTGATGCATTGATGTGGATTAAAGTAGCCAACAGGATATAAAGGAACTCAATGAGCTCAAGCTGAAACATCTACAGACAGCAAATAGAAAAACACTGAGAGGAACACTTTACTGATACAGGAGTACTTTTACTTTAAGCACATTTTGCAGATAATACTTAACATACTTGAATGCAGGACTTTTACTTGTATTTTCACAGTGTGGTGTTAGTACTTTTACTCGAATAAAGGATCTGAGCCCAGGAAGAACGTGACAGTCCTAGACAGTGGTTAAAGTGGTCTTTATACAGGATGTTAGTTCACTTTATAAGATGTTTGCAGTTTTTTTATGGCATCAAAAACTCAAACAGTGGCAGGTCAGAGTTTCCTGTCCTGCTCTGCTGAGTAAGAACGAGACAGTCTTCAATAAATGCCTCTGCTGCCCTCTAGTGGACAAAAACGCTTCAACTACAATTGAACTGCGTGTGAGTTTTAGAATGGATGTCCGAAGGGAATTAGGATTTCCTGTGTTTACTTGGTGGACATGTTGTACACAGTGATGTGGAAATATTAGGATGTAGTATTACCCCACTGGCAGGCTTCTCTCAGTACATATAACGACCTTCACCCTGTGAACCATATTCAACATCATCCACCTTTCAACGGGCTGTTTGTCTCATGAGACCCGCCACCAGAAGTCTGAAGACAAAGGCAGGAAACGTGGTTATAATTACTTTTTAAAAATTAATTAAGTGTTCAATCTTTCAGGGGTTTTATGCTTTTCTTTTTAAGTCTTCGTTCCCAAAATTAAAACACAGCAAACCCATGAATCCGTCTAACAGCCATAATATCTACTCTGGCGTACCATCAGGCAGAAATATAATGTTCATAAAAAACTCACCTTTATAGAACTTCAGTAATCACTTTACTCACAAGTCTCGTGAGCAATTTGTGATGAAAAAGCCTCGATTGAGTCATTTGACATTTCTCGATGTGTTTGTGATGAACTACCTTTTGTCCTAATTGGCTTGCCATACAGCATCCAGCCGTCTTCATGTTCTCTGCGTGCTTGCGTCATGAATGTGCCCACGTGCAGATGTTTATGCTCCTCGTGCACGACGAGCGATGTACAGAGAGCAAAGGGAGAGATGAGGGAAATGGACAAATATTAAATTAACAACATTAAATTAAAGAATGAGGAAACTAACCGATGCCGGTTTATCTTCTGATTCTGTTAGTCGTTTGGTTTAAGAAACTCTTCTCTATAAAGGGACTATTATGGTGCCGTCAGGTGACAAGGGGAAAAGTGGACATACGTATTATGTGTGAAAGGTCCTCGTCGTGATCGTTTTTTCCACTAAAGAAGTATCTGTATAGGACAACCCAATGCAAAACAAACAACATTAAATATTAAAACACGAAATAATATTAATAAATAGTTACTATTTGTAACCTTAAACAACCTATAGCTATGGTTAGATTATCAAACAATGGGCCCCTGGTCACAGTCATGTAAAAGCCCCCCCACTCCTCCTACACAGGAGCAAGACATGACTCCGACTAAGACGCTCTTAATTACACCCTTATTGTCAATATTAACGGACATTATGACCGATTAAAAGAGACATTTTCAAGAAGTCTCGAAGTTACTACTCTCATCGCAGACATAGAACGCACCATGGTGTGGTAGTGTGCGCACCAGTTAAATCCCTCCCCGGATTTGACAACACGCACGCACCTTGACTGCTTGTAAACAGAAGCTCACACGTGACACCGAGAGCCGAGCCGCGCGACCGCATTGTCTGTGAACGGACAAAGAGCGACACAGTCGGCGCTATCGGAGCGCGAGCGACGGGCAGGTGCCATGACAACCGACATTATCTGCCCCGATGTGAAGCCGACTTTTCCCCTTCGCTCACGCCGCCGTGTCCGAGCGCATCTGACCGCTTGAACTTCTTAATGTCTGAACCCCGAATCGGACCGTTTGGAGGGATAACGACGTTAGCTGCGTTTTCACCAGCTCACACGCAGCTGGCAGCGGGTAAACAAAGCTGGGCAGCCTTTGTTTCGCCTCTTAATTTAGCTAGCCGGGTTGTTCGCTTCAGCTACGCCAAATCGTACTTTTCTAGCTGGCTTCTAACGTTAGCTGCCCTTAGCTAGCAGTAGCCTTTAGCCTCGACATCCGAGATTTTTTTTTCTCGGCTAACGTTAATCGACTTGTCTTTTTCACTGGCTGGATGAGATGTCATTCACCATGGAGGACAACTTGGAGTCCGGATGGGTGTCCGTCCGACCCAGAGTCTTCGACGAAAAAGAGAGGCATAAATTTGTCTTCATCGTGGCCTGGAACGACATCGAGGGAAAGTTCGCCATAACCTGCCACAACAGAACCGTGCAGAGACGGACCACTTTTCTGGACCCGCTCCTCGACAGCAGCCCCGCCGTCGTGCTTCCTGCCCCCGGTGCCTCCGTGGCAGAAAAACGCACAAAAACTCCGGTCACGACGAAGAAAGATGAAGTCTACCAAGCGGGTAAAGTTAGACCGCACTCGGTCCCCAAAGGGAAAACCGCAACAAAGGCTTTAAAAGTCGGTAGTTCGAAGACATCCGAGTGTATCAGCCACACGTCAGGGTCCTGGGATATAGTGACACCGAAGGTGATAGATATCGAGATCCTGGACCCCGCTGATGTCCCGCTCTCTCCGGAGGATGCAGACCCGGGGGACAGTGACAGCCTGGGCCGTGAGGACTTCAGCTGGGCCGGCCTGTTCTCCTTCCAGGACCTGAGGGCAGCCCACCTCCAGCTGTGCGCCGTCAACTCGGATCTGGAGCCGTGTTTGCCCTCCTTCCCCGAGGAGCAGTCTGGCGTGTGGACGGTGCTTTTCGGAGCCCCCGGGGTGTCGCAGCGGGAGACGGACGCCCTGTGCTACCAGCTGCAGGTGTACCTGGGTCATGCCCTGGACACCTGCGGATGGAAGATCCTATCACAGGTGCTCTTCTCCGAGGGGGACGACACGGAGGACTACTACGAGAGCCTGGGCGAGCTGAGGCAGAAAGGCCATGAGGATGCTCTGGAGAGGGCCAAAAGACGCATGCAAGAGGTGAACTCATTATCTTTGCTGTTGTGTAGTTCAGGTGATGTTTTTTAAGTGCACGTGGGTTCTGAATCTTTTGGTGCTTGATATTGTGAGTTTACAAAATTCCCTTTAAATTTAGCCCCCCAGTCACGTGGAAAGGCATTTTTTAGGAGGATCAGGACAACCGCAGACTGGTGAAAGCCCACAGAGCATGTAGTTTAGGGAGCATAATTGTGCCTCATGGTCGGCTCTAGTCTCCTCCTCTTCCTTTGTCCCCCCTGTGATCTGCCATCTGTTGCTGCACGTTCACAGGCCTGTAATATGATCTGCTCCGGCCAGATATCACACTCCAGTTGGCTGCACAGTTTGAAGGGAGTTCCACAGAAACGCAGGAGAACAATCAGAGGTGGAGTTACAGAAATGATGTGTCACCACAGCAGCTGACATTGTTTCAGCGTTGCTGCAAACATGCATTTAGCTCAACACGCTGCTGTGATATTTTCATTCATGTTCGTAGGAAATGTGCCAAATACTACCAAAGTGTGTCAGATCCAACTGGAGCTGCAGATACAACGTCTAAGTAAAATCATAGAGATCGCAGTCGCTGTGTGTTTGAGAGGAGACAACGCTTCAGGCTGAGTCTTTCATCTCCTCTGTTAACAAAGCACAGACGTCTGGATAAAGGCTTGGTCCAAGCAGAAGAAGACAGAAAGTCTCACCTGCTTCTTTTGAAGCAGATGGCAACCATTTGGTTGCACCTGGTTTTATCTAAACAACACAGATCACCACAGACTTATGGACTCATCTGGTGTGTAAAATCTCACTGTTATTTTCCTCTGATTATCTATTTGATCTCAGTAAACAGTGAAAAATGGTCGTCCAAGGTGACGTCCTGAAATGTCTTGTTTTGTTTAAACCAGAGTCCAAAACACAAAGTTTACTCATATAAAAGGAAAAGCAGTCGTCAGAGGCTGGAACCGCTGAGGTGAAGTGACGTGTCCGTCTGCATGTGTGGATGTACTCCGGCCTTTAGAAACGGGACGCGTGATGGACTGCAATGGAGCTGAAACGATTGGTACATTAAACATGTAGCAGTAGATCAGGAGGAAAACGGGCAGCATCAAAAATCCTCATCCTGAGATGGTGTCAACATCAGCAGAGGTTTTATTTATTGCAGGACACTTTTATTGGATTGCACGTGTCTCCATGTCCCTGCCCACTAAGTCCATCCTTGATAAACTTTGACTGCAGGTAATATAATACGCTGTGTGCTGACCTGGTTCCAGCACCTAGAAGCCTGTGGTGTAGAGTTAATGACACGGACGGCGGGAAGAAAACAGGACGCATGCTTTACTTCTACTGAAGTTAGACCGAAGTTTAACCATTTGACCGGTTTAATAAGATGGTTTACCGTGTAGTGTAGAGCTGTATGTAATGATTAGTCGATTATTCGGTTTATCAGTCTACAGGAAGCTGCTTTGATAGTTGATTTCAAGCAAAGCTGCCCAGAGTTTCCTGCTTTTCAAATGTGAGGATTTGCTGCTTTTCTTTGTCACAGCGTACGAGAGTTAACTGAACAAAACAACCCGTCTGAACAGATCATGTTGGGCTATGGGGAATTATAACAGACATTTTTCATATCCTAATATTTCACAGACGAAATGATAAATCGAGCTAATAATCAGCCCGTTAATGGATAACGAAAGCGCTAATGGACTGTAGACCTCATGCAGCTCTTCTCTAACACTGGCTGCTGTGAGGAAGAGACTACAGACAGAGATTAAGATATTATGTGATTAGAAGAAAGTATAAGGACAGCAGTACTCGAAGATGCTCACTGGCTCTGTGCCCTTTAGCAATAAGGGCTCCAGAATAGATCTGAGCCCGGAGCCCGATCCTCCTACTGGTGCTGATGTTTCTGGTACCCGGGTACGGAGCTGCTGCTGTACGAGTCGCTGTTGTGCTCTTTGTCACACCTGAATCTCAACCCTGTTTGTGGGATAAATATGCAAAAAAAGGTCTGACTAGTGGAAAACTCCACACATATAGGCCTGCATCTGTCAATCATTGACTAGAGACTCACAGTTTTTCCTTATCTGTGTCCTGTTGTTCAACAGAATTAGCTTGCTTACAGTAAACCTGACATGTGAGGCTAATAGTTACACTTTAATGGCTTTGCTGGCCTCTTTGTAGTTGCTCATGGGTGATGATAATGATCTATAAACTGATAGAAAACACTGAAAATGTTCGGTACAAGTTCCAAGACCTTTAGGCTGACATAGTTAAATGTCTTGCTTTGTGCAACCGGCTGTTCTAAACCTAAACTCTCAGTCTACTGTCATCATCAGTGGAATATGGGATATGCATTTTTACTGCACATTCTCAGAGCACACTGAGGAGTTAAAACAGTAGTGTTACACCATTTAAATACAATTACTTTTTATTTGTAAAAAATTGGACAGTAATGTCAGTATTTGGGTCCGTGGGTTTGATCGTTAGTCAGCGCTGTGTGAAGCACCGTGAACAAAGTTTTCAGCGTTTCTGCCAAGCGTGGTGTCTTTGACTCACAGATTATGGCGACTCTGGCATAAATGTGTAAATCGGCGCTTTGTTACGTGTGTTTCGTGTGTGTTTGTCGTTGTGCACGTTAGCCACCGACGCCACTGTGGGATTAGTCCGCATTACTTTAGCTTTGTGGGATGCCATTTTAACTTTAGTTTGCTTACTTGACATGCTTCACATTAGAGTTTGCAGCTAGTTTTTGTGCCTCCACGCCGGCGACAGCTGTGGCCGGACGCACGATGTTTTCGGGTTGTCCGTCCGGCCCATTTCCACGAACGCCACATCTCAGGAACGCCTTGACAGAACTTCGCTCGTACGTTCAGTTGTAACCAAGCTGATGCGATCCTGGTGGTCAGCGATCAGTGTGACCTCGCACGTTTTGGACCATATCTCAAGAATTCATACTCTAAATTACGAGAAAA
Organism: Chaetodon trifasciatus; assembly: GCA_037975065.1. Lineage (NCBI taxonomy): Eukaryota > Metazoa > Chordata > Actinopteri > Chaetodontiformes > Chaetodontidae > Chaetodon > Chaetodon trifasciatus. Next base: position 3,105,783 of record JBBMOE010000003.1, read on the forward strand.
TCTCTCACAGATGTCTCATAGCATAGAATGAACCACCCTGAACCTGTGGTGACTGCTTAGCTAATGTGTGCGCAACAAAGGTTCATGCTGCCAACTGGTTGTGTTTTATCTTTGAGCTGAAAGCAGCTATGTTGTCTGCAAGGTGCAGGTTACTGGCACCAGCACAGACACCATTGGTTCACTGGTGCATCCCTACATGAAATGTGTGACAACTGGTGGCGGCAGCTCTGCAGTGAACCTCACCGTTTAGTGTTACTTGTGGGAAAGATAACCTCTTTCCTCGTTCAGACTCATTTTGCATTTTAAGGCGCTCGGCTCCTTCAAAGACTTGTTAAACGGAGCGTCTGCTCACATCGCAGCCGAGGCGTGTTCCTCCTGTGAGATAGTTCAATTAAAAGGCAGAAGAGAGAAGTCCTCCAGCAGATTTAGTACCGACAAAACTGGAAGAGTTAGTCCTGATGATAGGGCTGGAGCGGCTATGCTGCAGTTCATATCACTCACAGCGTCCTGTAATTATGTACTCATGGCACATTTGAGTGCTTTCTGTAGACTAAACAGCTAAATATAGCACATGAATATTTAGTTTTTAATGACATCCTACCAACAAGTCGGAAAAGTGATGAACAAGCAGAATCGATGTTGGTGATTTATCAACAATAAAAATGTAAAATATTCAAGTTTAAGATCAGGTACTAGACCTCGTTTTCTGCCTTTAAGTAAACGCAGCAGTCAAAAAATGGTTGGAAAATGACTGCAGATTCATTTCCTGTCAATCAGTGAATGGACTTATTGTTTGGGTCTGGGAGCAGTGATCCCGCTGCCCTCAAAGTGCAGGTTCAGCAGCCAGTGCCCTCCGTCTTCCTGCGTTTCACCGTCATCGGACAGATTTGAATATGTAAATACAGCCGGAGCGGGAAATGAGAGCGTGGCATTGTGAAGAAACAAACGTCCATCCAGTGTGTGTGTTTGTCATTTATTTATTCAATCTAAGTTTGAAGTCAAAGCAGCACATGACCAGCGCTGCTCGGTCCGGCTCGTGCCCAGTCAGCTCACTCAGCCCGGGGGTTTCCCTGGCCTGCGGCGCCTGCAGGGGCAGGGAAGCGGTGTACGGCAGGCCGGTGGTTACCAGGGAGACACAGACCCAAGGTAAACAGTAGAGCAGTGTTCGAGCTGAATCGAGTAGTGTCCTTCCTGGTTCCCAACATGGAGGGCTTTGGAAAAGCAGCCTGGAGTTAATATAAGAGTCCCTATTCATATCTATGGCTCCTCGCGGAGAGAAGAGCACTTTATTCAGCGCCCTGGACGCAGATCGGGTGGTGGTACATTTCAATATTATCTGAGGCAGAAGTGAAGGAGAAGTATTGTACTGTGTGGATTGGAGCGACTGGTTTGTGAGAGCCGGGAGATGAATTGTGTTTCTGCGTACAAAAGCTGTTTTGACAGCATTTATCTGACGAACAATGAGCAGTCTGTGGATGGCAGGACATATGGTATGAATCAGCAGCAGTTGGGCCCAATTTATTCTCATTGTACTACACTCAAACTCAGTACTTTATAGTATCATTCCTGACCACACACACTCCTCTTGCTTTTATAGATTAGACTTTTTTTCCTTGAGCTTTGAAAGAGCTTTTGTTCAGGACTCGCGCACTAAACTCCAGTTTTTACATTTGATTTAGCAAAGCTAGCATCTCACCCGCTGCCCAGCTTCTTATTTTATTGTTCTCACTGTCAACAAATCCCATGAAAAGACCGCAACCAGCAGTTATCCAGTAACAAGTGTTGGCCGTGTGCCGCTGTCCGTCATTGTTGTCCATAAAAATGTCCCTTTATTACTGTAACTCAGGGCACTGTGTCACTAGAGCACCACGTGTGCAGCTGAGAATAGTCGCTATTGAGTAAAGTGTTTACTCCTATTTACAACTAACAATTCTTATTATTCATTAAAGTGCAGTTTTCTAGTCAGAGTTGATGTTTTTTAATGCCTTCTTTTGTCTGACCAACAACCCCAAATCCCCAAATATTCAGTTTACTGGCATACAAGACTCAGACAGCCAGCAAATATTCTCATAGTAGTCCCATTTTTCCCTGACTGGTTAGAATGAAAGAGTGCATTGGTTTTAGTCTTTTCATAGGATGACAGTAAGGAGAACACAGAACATCATCAGCCTGGTCCGTGAACGTTGGAGTGTAAAACGTCGAAGCCTGCGAACCTCTTCACGGCTCCAGTTTCACGGCTTCTCCTCATGTTTCGTCGCAGGTGTTGGACAAACACAGAGCCATGGACAGCATGGTGGAGCTGCTGCAGGTGTACCCCGAGGAGGACGAGGCGTACGGGGCGCTGCTGGAGGCGACCACTCAGCTCTACCACTACCTGCTTCAGCCTTTCAGGGACATGAGGGAACTGGCAATGTTGCGCAGACAGCAGATTAAGGTAATACACACAGACACACCAACACGGACACAAATACCATCTGTTTTAGGTGCTTGATTTAAGTAGATTTAGACCTCATGAACCCGGCTAACTGCTCTGTCCTGGAACACACTTTGGCTAGCTTCAGACTGCCTCTACTGTAGTGTACTCCACCAGTTACAATGCTATTTTTGTGGTGTGGCGGTTTTAAAAGCCAAGGCTAGCGCTGGGAAACGAGCCCTGAACCGCTGCCTGGTAACGTCCTCGGCTCAGCCTGCTCTCCTAAACCCGCCGTAATGGCATTAGCATTAGCTGCTGAGGGTACATGTGATGATAATGATGGTGCAGTAGCCGGTCTGTGCTACCCTGTAGCTTTGCATCTGGGGGCCGTGTAGGGCAGAGGATCAGCCAGAGAGGCTTTTTTTCCCCGCCCAGAGCGGCTTAACAACCAGCATAAGTATTATTACAGCAGCCACTAAACCACTCAGTAATTCTGCAGCTTCAGCACACTCCTCTGTTTTCCACACTCTTTCTACACTCCAGCTTTGTTGTTTTTCTTCATTAGAGGCTTGAAAAGGGAAGTAAATCCACAGACTAATCTCTACTGTCCCATGGCCTTCGCAGAGCCGGGTTCAGTCTTAGCACATGCCCGGTCGGGTCAATAGGTCAAAGGACGCCACGCTCACAGCACAGCAGCCCGACAGGGACAAGTTACTCACATTTAAGTAATTTCTGAACAAACGGGCTTTAAAACACTACAGAATGGGTGAATTTGTAGTTGTTTTTGTAGCTACTAATATGGAAGCTCATTAACATTCATCAGTGTTACCGTGTTACCCAAACCTGACGAAGGAACGTCAGCTACTGTCTTTGCTGACGTGCAGCTTCGCTACTGCTAGCATAAGAGTTGGGTGTTTAATGTAAACCTTCTGTGTTTCTGAAATCCTGCGCAAATGATATCACTTGAATGCTACTGACAAAGCTATAACAGAAACAGTGTTTTCCTCTTTGGCTGTGTCCTCGTTCACCTCTTCGGAGATAACACACACTCAATAGTTTAGTCTGTCGCAGCGGTTTTCAAAGTCTGACGCAAGCAGAATGTAAAGCTTATATGTGTTCAGCACAAGTTGGCACCATTAAAAATACGAATTAGCCATTAGCAGGTCCGATCGCAATGCAGCATGGTTGGATCACTCCTAAAGACGTGATGATTTTCAGGCTCGTTCTGCGGATATGCAGAGCGTCTTTTGTTGGAGTTAATGATATCCTCAGGAGGTTTACATCACTCTCAGTCTAACAGCGTGTGTGTCATGTCTGTGTGTTCAGAGCTGACCGAGTCATGACTCTAGACAAGGAGTGCTATTATTGTGCTGGCGTTATCTCTAATGGACACTGTTTTCTCTCGGTGTGCTGTGAGATTTTCGGAGGACGGGCAGTAAATGCAGCGCACTCTGTAGTTAATGAGGAGTGAAGTAACCGCTGCAAACAGGTGTGTTTCACCACTTACCAGATCTCTGTCGGACTCTGAGGCGGAGTCCAATCCGGCCGGTCAGAAAAAGCTCTAAAGAGGAGAAAGTGTGCAGACGTTTGCCAGAGTCTGTGTCTTGTTAGTGTTCGGGGAAAGGAGTTGGAGTTAGACTGGACTGTGTTTGCTCGTCTCTTACTCAGTGCTGTTTCACTGCACACGTCTTCGCTTCTCCCTCGTAGACGCTCTCACTCATTCACCCTGTAAGACCTTTCCCGTCTCTCTCTAAACTTCATTCCTCACACAGATTATGCAGCACCGTGTCACTAACCAGCACCAGCGACTGTGTGGGTGTGTTAAGGCTGTTTACTGTGATGGTATTTGGGCTCTTGGGCGGGTGCTGATCTAAACTAAGAAATTTCACTGAATCATCAAAATGTACGCAGCGCTTCTTCTGAAGCGATCAGTCTGGTGATATTTGAGAGTTTTGTTGTTGTCAGCAAATCCCACGAAAAGCCAGAAACCAGCGAAGGAGTGATGCTGCTAACAGGTGTGTGTGTTGTGCACACAAAGGCTAATATCCAGTATCCATTAGAGCTCACCGCTGAGCCACACTGCTGCACCGGGTGACATGCTCATTACTGTGAACACACCCTCTGTACTGTATCTGAATCACTTTGGGCGGCTGTGGCTCAGGAGGCAGAGCGGCCGTCCACCAATCAGAAGGTCGGGAGTTCGATCCCTGGGCTTTGCAGTCCACATGCTGAAGTATCCTTGGGCAAGAGCTGCATGTGTGCGAACGGGTGAATGCAGACTTGTGTTGTAAAAGCTCTTTGAGACTATAAACGTGCCGCACAAAAACAGTCCATTTTATATCACTGTGCTCATTTCTGACACACTTTGTGGAGCTTCCTGAGAAGCTGTGTGATGCCAAAGTTTCCAGATGTACCACCTGTTCCCCTCAGGGCGACGCAACGGCTGAAAACAAAGCTGCATGCAAATGAATCCTCCATGCTGGCAGAGGCGGTTGGTTTCTCCCAAACTGATGAGTCAGGGGTTCATCATCATTGAGATGTTTTGCTTGGTGGAGAAAGTGAAGGAGTCGGGAATAAGAGCACAGGATCCAGACATTTCCATACAGTTTGCATTCTATTTAATGTGGCAAAGGTGAGGTTGAAACAGCTGAGTACAGACTTCATGGGCAGGTGTGAGCACAGGGCAGGTGTGAGGCTGTTGTAAAGCCGCCACAGTGATTCAAGCTAAAGGCCACACTGTTAAAATCAACAGGAGCTCAGACTAACAGTCCCAAACCCAAAGAGATTCAGTTTACGCTCCCGTAAAACAGCAAAAAGCAGCAAATTCTCACAAACTAGAAGCCGAAACGTGATGAACTCGCTTAAAGACGACTTAAACAGTGAAACAACAAAACAACACCGCGGCAGCTCCACAGTGAATATTCAGCTGTGCGCTTCTGCAGTGTTTCCTGTTTGACCCTCTCCTCTCAGCTGTTGTCATCTAAGCTCAGCTGAACCGGTGAGTGACGGAGCAGATGGAGCAGTGAATGAAGGATTACTGAATGAATCCACCACAAAGGGTGTCGTCTTTTCATGAACGGCGCGTCGCTGGACGGACCTGCCGCATGTCGGCGCGGCATCGGTGTCCTGTTGCCTGCAGGGTCAGAGGGCAGCCATGAATTAAAAATGTGGTTTCTCCGTAACGTGTCTGAGATGCTTTTGTACCACAGTGAGCTCCAGTTACGGTTTCACATCAGCTGTGTTGTCACATGGCAACGGCTGACATGGCGGTCCCTCAAAGACCTCCAGCTGCCAAAGACAAATTCTGAAATGTCACATAACATGCAAAGTGAAGGTGGATCAGACATTTCCAGAGGTGAATACACATGCGGAGGCGCTGCAGCTTCGATCAGGTTTCATCAATGAGAGGAGGAGGATAAACAGATGCAAATGTTCACCTGGACCCTGGTGACCTCTCACCTGTCCCAAGTAGTCCTGAAGGTGTGAGACAGGTCTTATGTTCTCCTTTTTGTTGACAAGTCTCATGAAAAGGTGTCAATGTAGAGTTTCATTTTTATAAAAAACAGCTGGATGTTGTAGTTTTAGCAAACGTCACTCAAGCAGGAGCAGCGTATTTGTCGGGGACTACTTTCAGCAGCGGATTAATACGCATTTAGTGTTTCCATCAGCAGGACGCTCAACGTGTGTGAGTCAAACTGCAGTGTGTGTGTTCATGCAGTGCTGCTCACTGATGTGTTTTTAACAGTTTTTGGACAACAATGGAGCTCTGTGGCACAGAGGAAAAACACACTTGTTGACTGTGGTCAAACAGGATTTGTTGACATACAGAATATTCAACAATCAGCTGGACATCACGCTGAACTTTTAGATCAGTCACATTGTGGAGCCGACCAGTGTTTTGTCCTCCACCCTCCTCCTGATAAAGACCGCGTACTGTCGAACAGTCGCTCACAAAAAGGCATTTTACTTTCTATTTTAACCAAATGAGATAAGGACCACCATGACGGCGTCCATGCTGTAATCCCAGCGCTTCACCACAGGGACCGGCGTCACTTCTATTTTCAGCCTGACTCGTCTGTGTTTTGTCACCAGCAGCTGTTGACCAGAGGTGTTAAGGGAATTCACTCACAGTTGCACCCCCCCCCCCCCTCCCGAGGGAAGACTGGGAGGAAGCTGGTGTGATAGTGTGCAGGTGTAAGGCTGGTACGTACAGCAGGTATGGTGTCTGTTTCCTGGTATTCGCAGACGTCCTGGCATTAGCAAAGCACGTGATCTTAGCACTCAAGCTACCGTGTGAGTGAAATGCAAAAGAGGTGTCACGCTCTGGCTTCAGATCAACATTTAGGTGTCGAGTCCTCGGTGATCTGAAGTGTCTGTCTCACTGTGTGACTGTGAGTAGTGATGAATGAAAGGTGTGGGCAGGGATTGCTGGAGGCCAGGGCTTGAGTGACACCAGTGGGCAGGATGGAAAAGGTTTTATAGGCGGACACAGATACATGGAGATGACTGACTCCATTATATCACCCTGTCTGCTGTCGCTGCACTCAACCAAATATGTCACCTCGCCTGTTTGAGAGCAGCCTTACAGGTTTATGTTAGATGTGCTCACTAATGCTGAATCAGTGATGACAGCTTTTAAAAGTGAATACTCCCCTTAAGTCACATCGCCCACTTTAATTAACGTCTGGAAACTTTCAGGAAGTGACTCGTTTTTGACATCATACGTGACCTTTTAGTTTAATCAGCAGTTAAAGTTGTTTTGTTCACAGCTCTCATGTCTCTGTTTGAAGTCTGAAATCTGGATTTGTATTTTTAAGATTTCCCTCGCAGCTTGCATGAATGAACGCTGGAAAGACTGCTGAAAGTCAGATTATTATTCTTAGAGGTTTTCTTTAACTCTTTTGCCCCGGGCGGGAGTAGAGTTGTTGTCATAGGCTGATCTGATATGAGATTGATCTCCTCCAGGATTTCTATTATTATTAATGTGTTTATTAAAATGACTCTGCAGATTAGAGGTGATTATGGAGGTTTTTTTAAGGCGCTTTAAGACGTGCATTCAGTCTCCTCTCTCTGCTGCTATGACCTTGTGCTGCTGCAGCCTGTATGTGCTGCATTCACTGTCATATGGAAATTTAAATCCTCACTTTCAATATCTGCCATGTTGAGTTTCAGCAACCGAACCTTTATTTAAAAAAACCCAACAAACAGCGGTTTGTTGGCGGTCGTGTGGATGCTCCTGCTTTGCATAAACCAGTCGGACACACTGACAGCTCGATGCACAGATGTTTTCCTTTGGCCCGACAACAGCAACATGCAAAGAGGTCGAACAGCAGATGCTTTTAGATGCCAGGCGGCGTGACATGTCACCCGGTCAGACTGATCTGTTCGGGGCAAAGTTCCCCGCCGGTTGTTGCTCCACCGGCGTTACGTTTTGGACCCTGCTCTCCAGGCGAGCTCACATCAGCGCCTCGCCGCTGCAGCCTCTCTGTTAAACGATACCTAAACTATGAGATCAGGGCGAAACGTGAGCCCAGCTCATATTTTCTTTCCCGTTTGGCTTCTCTCATTCCTGAAGTGATTTTCTTCTTTTCTTTTCTGCCAGACTTTTCCTCTCTGGTCTCTGACGTAATCTCTCCTCCCCCACTCACCCCGAAAACCACTCCCTGTTCTTGTGCCTCACGTGCAGACACACACACACACACACACACACACACACACACACGCCATAAATCAAGGCCTTCTGAGGTTTGTTGCTGATTGCTATGGTCCTGTTTATTTTCGAGCACCTACACACATCTGTTTCACATTGAGATATTAATATGCGAGTGTGTGTGCGTGAGGCCCTCACAGGGAGTTGATCATTTGGCTCCATGTGGTCTCCTCTTTGGGGGGGGGGGGTTCAGCTCTCAGTTGACACCCAGGACAGGACTCCACGTGGCACTGCTTTTCCCTGCTTCTCGCTCTTTTTCACATGGCCTGACACGAGCTGGCGGACTGTGAAATGAACGCTGGGTGTGATGTTAATAAAAACTGCTCGCAGAGTGTTTTCAGATTGTTCTTGTTCTCTTATCAGAGTTTTTTTTAAGTGAGTCTTTTATTTATTGTTCCTCCAGCCCAGTAGGACACTGGGTTAGTGTCACTGAACACAAACATGCAGATGTGCCTTTGGTCACAGCTCACTCTACCGCCATCTGCTGTCACGTGCTGGTACTACAGAGCGCGGTGGTTCGTTCAGACTGGAGGTTTTGGAGTGTAGGGGGTGTGGATGGAGGTGAGGCAGACATGCTGCGTGAGGTGACAGGTGCACGCCGCTGCTCTAAAAACAACAGGAAGTTGTTTTTGGTGGTTTTGGCCTGCTGTGACTCACAGCTCGTGGAGGCAGTCGAGGTGCTTTGAAACCCTTAGCGACAGATCACTGCAGCTCGCGTCATTTCCTTTTGCAGAGTCACATCTCAGTCCGATCTGAACACACAGACATGACACACATATTTCGAGGTCGAGCGTGACTCTCCGAGGATATAATTTCGATGTCTGTCGCGAGTAAACATCCATAAATCTGCTTTGAGGTCATAGGAAAAAAAGAGGCTCCTCATCACTTCAGAACTTTCCTCACAATCATCACGATTTTAAGTTTTCTTCAGTATCAAAAGGATCCAGTGATAGTTGCCACTACGGGCAGGAGCTGCTAATAGCTAATTCAGCCTATTTTTAATGGTGCCAGTTTGCCAAAATGTTAATGAATATAGGCTGAATAAAGTTAGAGTTCACAGCTAACTCACTGCCTCATGGTAACATCGCACTTCCTGTTTACATCCCTCTAAATTTAGGCTGTAGTTACCCAACAAATAAGACATTAACATAAACTTTTGTGTCAGACTCTGAAAACCTCTGACCTCCTCTGGCTGAACTTCCTCTGTGCTGGTGCAGTTACTGTCTGTCTGCGCCGCTGTAACGACCTGCCCTGACCGCCCTCAGATCTCTCTGGAGACGGAGCGCCTCGGTCCTCGTCGTGTGGAGAGCCTGAGGAAAGAGGATGAGGAGTGGCAGAAGAAGGCTCACACCGCCGTGCTGTCCATACAGGACCTGACTGTGAAGTTCTTTGAAACCACGACTCGAGCACAGAAAGGTAAACACACAAAGGAGGCGCTTCCTGTCTGATGTAGAGCAGCGCGGCCCTTTGTTCTGCTGTGACCTTTGAACCCTTGTGTCGATGTTTACTGTCAGTTAACGCTCCACATAGAGGTGAAACCAGCAGTCCCTCCTCTCAGATCCTCTTTTCCAACCTCTCACATACCAAACCTTCTTCCAGAAGTATTTAAATCCTCAAAACATCTCAGCTATGAACTGCTAGCAAACATGTCGACTGATTTCTGCTCAGGCACCGCTTTAGTGTCCACTTCAGTGTCAACTTACTGATTAGAAAAAATAGAGAAAAAAGTCCATCCCAGTTCCCCAGTGTCCAAGATGGCGTCTGCAGATGTCTTGTTTTGTCTGAAATTCCGTCCAAAATCCAAAGATTTTCACTTTAGAACAACAGAAAACAAAGAAGGGCAGAAAATCCTCCACCTGAGGAAGCTGACACCACAGAACTTTTCTCTAAAGTGATTTAATTTGTCATCAACTTATTGATTCATTATCGACCTCTAGTCCATTGCTGACAGTCGTATGTGTATGTTGCAGCTTTGTATGAGCGGATGCGTGCAGACCAGAGGAAGTTTGGCAAGTCGGCGTGGGCAGCAGCCGTTGAACGCATGGAGCGGCTGCAGTACGCCGTTTCCAAAGAGACTCTGCAGCTGATGAGGGCCAAAGAAATCTGCCTGGAACAGAGGAAACATGGCCTGAAGGAGGAGGTAAAGTCACCACGACACACACTGATTCATGACCGATGCCGTCCCAGAGGTGTGTGTTCTCAAACAGCTCCCGATGCTCCGAAGCCACAATGACAGGAGACACAAACACTCGGATAGAAGCTGAGAGAGGAGGGAAAAAGTGAGATAATGGCGGCGTTAGAAAAATGAGCTCATGGCTCAGACATCCTGCACTGGAGTGAATAACATCCTGGTCCACAGCAGTGGAAGTGACTCACTGGGAATGACTGCTGGGGTCAAATGTTTGCTTTACATGTGTAAATACATGAAAAACTACAAAGTACTTAAAACAGACAGGAACTCTGCCTCGGGCTTAATTTCCAGTGGAGCCTCTCATGTTACAAACACAGTCAGGAAGAGCTGCGAGGCAGAATCAGCCCGCCTGTGGCATCTGCCCTCTGGCCTGCAGCCACGGAGTAATGCAGTTGTGTGGCTGTGCTTCTAGATGCAGAGTCTGAAAGGTGGAGAGGATGCCATGCTGCGTCTGGACCAGCTGGAGGCGCTGTACTACGAGCTGCAGCTGCAGCTGTATGATGTGCAGGCGGAGGTGCTGCGCTGTGAAGAGCTGCTGCTCACTGCACAGCTGCAGAGTCTGCGCAGGCAAATGACCGGTGAGTTGACTGCGCAGTGTGAGCGACGGCCTGTCTGCAGGGCCGACGCATCAATATCTACCACTCTGTGGGCTCTATCAGGTGCTTAGCTGCTTTTTGACCAATGTGTTCTCGTGTTGCACCAGAGCGACAGGATGAGGTGGTGTACTACGATGCCTTTGAGAGCCCTGATGCCATGAAGGGTGGAGAGGACCCCGCAACCCCCCCGTCCCCCCTCAGAGATGAAGAACTCGGCGTCCTGCAGCAGAAGACGCGGCAGCTCGAGGCCCGCCGGGGCCGCATCACCGCCAAGAAAGTCTACCTCAAAAACAAGAAGGTCGGCAGTCGGATTAACGAGGCAGTGAGACGCCGTGAGGTCGCCGAATCTTTGAAGTTTGTCTAATCGTTCGTGTGCTTTGTGTCCTTTGTTACAGGAAATCTGTATTGTCAATCACAACCAGAAGATACAGCAGCGACAAGGTAGCCACGGCGACAGTAGCTCCCTGCAGATGCTCCTACAGGTAAGAAACAAACAACAAACAACGCACACCAGAGACCTTCGTCACCGGGCGCTCGGGGTCCGGTTGTTTAGTCTTCGGCAGGCAACAGTCTAAATGAAGAGAGTTCAACAGGCACCAGAGTTTGTTTGGTTTGTTTGATCCTGTTCGGTACGGAACGATCAATCGGTCAATCAATCAACTACTTTAACAGCGCAGAAGAACAAAACACACCCCTGCTCCTTCATCAGATCTGCTTTGTTGTCTCCTGTGAAGGGAGGAGACGCTGAGGAAGATGATGAAGCCAAGAGAAATGCCAGAGTGAGTCAGGAGAGACAGAGGACGCTGGACAGACTGCGCAGCCTCAGACAGGTGAGAGCTCAGACATCCGCTCCTGTTCGCCTCCTGCTGGCCGATCCGTGCGTCTCACCTGCTTTCTTTGACTCCTCGCGCAGCGGTATCCCGGCCAGGTGACTCTGAAGTCCAGCCGGCTGCGCCTGAGTCAGCCTCACGTCCGGAGGAGAGCGGGGCAGCAGCCCAGCACTCAGGCGGCCAGCGTTCAGACCGACTGCATCTCCGACCTCCCAGAACTCTCCGCTCCTCCTCCGCCGGACGCCTGCGGCTGCGACAGCGTGTCTTTACCCACAGTTCAGCTCCAAAGCCTCGACTCTTCACCTCCCTTCCTCTCCCTGCCTCCCCTCTCGGCCTCCCCTTCTGTTCTCTCCCTGGGTCCTCCTCCTCCGCCTCCCCCGCCGCCCCCTCCTCCCCCGCCTCCTCCACCTCCTCCTCCCTCAGAGGACCAGCAGCAGGGTGAGAGGAGGGAGCCGGGCAGCCCGGCGCGCCACCACACCCGCGAGTCTGAGTCCTCCTCTCTGCCTTTGGCTCCGTTTTCCCCCCGATTCTTCGACAGCAGCCAGCTGCTGACGGCGAGGAAGAAGCTGAAGAAGACTGCCTCGCTGGACTCGTCTCAGTGGAGGAGAGGTGAGGGGGGAACTCACAGTTTTGACCTCATAAACACAGGGATGTGAACCTCATGGTGCATTCAGGTGCACCCTGAAATTCTGCATTGCTTTGTATGTATGTTAGGCTCTGCTTGGTGTCAAAAGGCCTTAAATTTGACTTGTGTCCTGCAGCGAGCTCCCCCATGGACGAGGTGCTGGCCTCCCTCAAACGGGGCAGCTTCCACCTGAGGAAGGCCGAGCTGCGAGTCCTGGCCCCCGACCCGGACGACGACAGCAACAACATCCTGGCCCAGATCAGGCAGGGCGTCAGGCTGAAGAAGGTGCGGACCCGGCCGGAGCAGCAGCGCCACGCCAAGAGCTTCCCCCACTCTGCCGACGCCCTGACCCGCAGCATCCACGAGGCTCTGCGGAGGATCAAAGAGGCCTCGCCGGAGTCGGAGTCCGAGGACGAAGGCCTTCCGTGCACTGACTGGGAGAACTAGTCCGGCTCAATGGAGGAATGTTTTGTTTTGTTTTTTTTCATCTTTTGTGGATACATGGAGCCAAAACGAAGAGAAAACGATGGCTCAAGACAAGTGGACAAGCCGGGGTCGAATCACCTGCAGGTCGCTCGGTGCAATTTGAACAAAAACCCTTTTTTATACCAGAAAACAGCTCGGAAGTACGTTTTTCATACTTCTGGAGTTGTTTGTTAAGATGGACCACTAATCTTTTTTTACGTTGTTGTTGTCGTCGTTGTTGTTGTTGTGGCATTCATGGCGAGGATACAACCTCTAACCTCTCATTACGTCGCAGTCGTACTGTAGCTTGCTGTGATGGGTTTGTTTTAGGAAGTGAGTCTTCGGCTTTTCCGTTTCAGTCAGCGTCCAGAAAACGTTTGCTGTACACTTTACACTCAGACAGGTGACCACCAGTCGTACTGTATATTTTAGTCCATACGCCTGAACATGGACGCAGCAGAGGACCGTTCCCGCTTCCTTAAAGCCATAGTTTGGCATTTTGGAAAGCTGCTAGCTGTAGCTTCAGATTTAGCACGAGAGAGGTGTTGAACATCATTTCCCAAACTGTCAAACTGGTTTCCCGTTTTAAATAATCAGGATGAATGTATAGAAATAGACTCACGCAGAGTGAAATGTGACTGTTGGTGAGAGGTGAGGAGGACGGGTGACGTTAGCGACACGGTCAGCAGCACACGGAGGCCGTCATGGCGTCCGTAAACCTGCCGAGGCGTCGAAGAAAGACGCCTCTTGTAACTGCAGAACTCACCTGAGAATTGTCACGTTTTTAAGTTTTAAGAGTCACCCACTGACAGGAAATGAGGCTCAGGTAGCTCCCGCAGCTGACTCACTGACCGTATACATATATCTATATGTCTCACTGACATTATGCTTCCTGTGTACATCACCCTAAGCATTATGGGAAATGTAATTCCAGAACTTAGAGCGCACACAGCAGGAGTAGGAGTGAGAGGTCATTTGATTAGTCTGTTGACTTTTCCTCCTCCAGGGAAGCCGTTTTGACCGTCAGTATTTAAAGTGGATGATGTTTAACGTTCATGTTTCACACCAGCTGAAGTGTAACTGATCGATCACTTGAATCCAGCTTTGATCGTTTTCTGTGATCGGCTGATTGAAAAGGTTGGATGAAGATAGTGTTTCAGTATCAAAACCTGCTTTATGAGGTCTGCTCTTAAAATTTTCTCCTCAGAGCTGCAACAATTCATCAGAAAATTAATCATTTTAGCGTTTTAAATCATCGATTAATCGTTTGTCTTTTTTTTTTTTAAAGCATCGTGTTTGCTGGTTTTCTCTGTTTCTTTAAACTTAAGTCAGTTTTGGACTTTTTGATCAGAAAAAAGCAGGAATTTGAGACTTTCGCAGACGTCACTTTGAGCTTCAGGAAGCTGATTTTCACTCTTCTATCGACTGAATGACCCGTCGAATAAATGAGGAAACAACCTGCAGATGAACTGATAGTCTTAGAGATGCTCCTGCAGCGTGTTGAAGCCTGCGTGCGGCGTCGGTTCAGCCGCAGTCTGAGGCTTCGTCGCCCTCTGCTGGTACTTGCTGCAGCCTCCTGCACACCTGAAAACACCTTGATCACGCGACCTTTGTATTTATTTGGTTGTTTTCACGTCTTTTTGTTAACCCGAGGGCTCCGTCTCTCTCTCCACTGCCTTGTTTGGTTTTTCTTTGTTTTCCAGACTTGTTTACTTGCTGGAGTTTGCGCGTGTGTGTGTGTGTGTGTGTTTACACCATGTGTTAACTGTGTCAAACCGGTCTTAAACTGAAAAACTCATTTTACTTCCTGTACTCAACACGTCACGCACTGATGGCTCAGTTTAAAGGAAGAGTTTGACATTTTGGGAAACATTAATTTTCTTTCTCGTCGGCTGATGAGGTCGACGCCTCTCTCAGGTCTGTGAATGTGAAGTAATGCTAAGCTAAGCTAACCGGCTGCTAGCTGTAGCTTCACATAGACACGAGAGCGGTGTCGATCTTCTCGTCTGACTGAGGAAGACGAGTTTACGTGAGTCTCAGCTTGTTGAACATTTGGCATCCGGTGCTGGCAGCTCGGTGTCGGCAGTTCTGTTTTTTTTTTTTTTTGTTGTTAAACGTGTAGATTTTCCCGCCGTTAAAGTTCCACCTTTAACCTTTACGACCTTATGCATGTGACCGGTTTTAGGACGAACCCATCACAACGTAAGTGCAATAATTGAGATGAAAAAGTCAGTTTATGAATTATACTGTAATGAAATGTAAATCACGAAAAAAAAATATATCCGCATGCCTAAATGTATTGAAGTATTTATTGAAACTTCATATTTTAAATGATTTTTAAAGCATACAAATGTAAATGTACTTTATAAAGTTTGCTTTTTGTTGCTGTTTTTGTTTCCTATCATGACATTCCTCTCTGCTTTCTATATCCCAATTATATATTTTTTCCTTTCAAAATAAAATTAAGCTCAAACAAGTCGTCTCTGAATGCTCATTGATGTGCTTTTAGCATTCATAAGCAGTGTGTAAAACGGTAATAAATGCTTTATAACACTGTACTGCTGCAGTTAGGACATTTTAAGTGTTTAGTGGGACATGCTGACATGAATAAAGTAAAATAAATCTGCTGTAGAAAGAAGGACACGACTGCACGGTTTTCATTTTGTTTTGTTTTACTATAAACTCAAAATTACAATTTGTGTTTTTAAGCATGTGATATAATCAACATTTAAAAGTCTTATTCAAATGTTTTTTTTTCCCTTTCAAGCTGCGATTTTCATCGTTTTCACCGTGATGAAGTCTCACCAAAAGTACCCGAACCAAACAACAAGCCCTTTAATAGTGTTCTTCAGGTGTGTCTGCTGCTGTCCTCTAAACGCTGCTGAATTTTTGGCAATAGTAAATCCCACAAAATAAAGTACCGCTAGTCAGCTACCGTTGATGCATCTCTGTACCAAAGGCAACGTCAGCAAAACTTCTAATCTGTACAAGAAAATGTTATTTGGCAAAAGAAAAAAAAAAGATTCTCTGCAAATCCAACCTGCGATCGCCGTTTTCCTCTCCTCTGATAAATAGTTCAAAAATATTGCCAGTTTTTCCAAAAGCAAAACCACCTCGACGCTCACGTACCAGACAATAAAAAAAGAAAAGATAAGTGAAAACATGAAATAAGGATCTTTGCTTTTGTACAACTTTCATCGTCATCATCGTCAGTAACAGTTACGTCAGTAATAAATTAAGAAAAAAAAAAAAGGATTCAATCATTGCACTTCAAGTCGCAACAGAAACGAGAGGGAGAGAAGACGGATTCACTCAGACACACAAACTCCATCTTTACAAGTGCACTATGAAGTCTTTAAAAAACGTGTATAGAAACAAAGACTGTTGAGTAAAATCTGCCTCGCTTGTGGTCTAAACATATCCGAGAGTAAAAGTACCTGAAAGTGAGAGTGGAAAGTGTCGTCTCCCCTCTGATTCTCCCTTTGTGTATTGCTCATATTGTAGAAGGATGTAAGTCACCGTCCTCGGCGGCCGTCTTGTTTTTGTCTTTTTGGCAGTCCCTCGGTTGATTACAGCCACAGGAGGCTTTTGGTTTTTCCCCTCGTGACATTCGACCCCTCCAGAGTTCAAACAGCTGAACGAAATCGAGCTCGGAGCGAAGGAGAAGTCGGACTGAGTCCTCCTCTTGTGACTTTTCGTTTGGCGGACGATGACGCGAGGAAGAGAAACTCCGACGGACCAAAAAAAAAAAAAAAAGGAGCGCAGGTCGTCTTCATCGCGACCGAAGGAGCAAAAAAACCAAAAGTCAACGTCCCGTCAAACGGAATGACATTCAAAGAGAAGAAAAAACGAGTTTCAGCGCGTCGTCAGAGTGGAGAACGTTCCAGAGCGGAGCGGAGGGAAGGCATGGTCCAAGCAAAGCCTCTTCACTTGGCTTCTTTGTAAACGTGTACCGTAGTAAAATGTGTGTACCGTTAATGCATAAAGTTGTGTGTAAACATACTCTCTTACACGTATCGTATACATGTGGAAAAGAAAAAAAAAAAGGAGAGAATTCAAGTCGTTTTACGTGTCTGTGACGATGCGAGTGCCGACATGCAGGTGACTTCTTCTCTGAGCGCTGGCTGTGGTGGCGTTGGCGGCGGCGTTGGCGGCGGCCTCTCTAGCTGCCCTCCAGGAGCTTGGCCAGCGTGTCTCGCAGCTCCGTCAGCTCGAAGATCTTGCTGTCCAGCAGCTCCAGCAGCGAGCGCAGGCTCTTGCGGAAGGCTTCCCTCTCCTGCTGGCTGCTCTCCAGACGCTGCTCCAGGTCGCTCAGCTGAGCCTCCAGCGTCCGGTTCTTCGACTCCGTGTCCTGAAACGAGCGGCAAAACAGAAAACGCCGTCAGGATCCGCTGCTTCAAACGCTTCTCAGACTTCATCTTTAAATGAAAAACAAAAGCAGATATTTATTTTTATTCCACTCATCTTTGCCGAAGCGCTGCACCTACATTACCCACAATGCAACTCAACAACTGACAGACGCAGATTGGGGCCTGTTCTGCAGCTACTTTCTACACCTCCTGGAGACACATGCAGTAGAACTCCAAGAGACCGAAGGTACAAATACACAAGACGATGAAGTATAAATACTGCAAAAAGTAACTAATAGACTTTGATGTATTATTGAGGATTAAGCTGCACAACAGCATTAACAGCTGCTACATCAGCACTCACAGAGCAGCAGAGTATTTTCACCGTGTGGTATTAGTACTTCAGTCTTCCTCCACCTCCGGAGTATTCCTCACCTGTAGTTTGAGTGCGAGTGACTCCTTCTGAGACTGGAACTCGTTGGCACTCTGCACCTCTGCTTTAAGTCTCTCCAGCTCCTGCAAGTGAAGACAGGCAGAGTAAACAGACATCACATCAGACGTGTGTGTGTGTGTGTGTGTGTGTGTGTGATGCGAACACCTCCGACACGCTCCTCGTACCTCCTCCTTGGCCTTCAGGGCCGACTCCAGCTCCTCTATCGTTTGGTTGAGTTCTGTCTTTTGGGATTTGATCGCTGTCGTTTGGCCGCTCACGCACTCCAGCTCCGTCACCTGGAAAACAAACGGCACAACCCTTCAGCGTGCGAGCGTGAGGAACGTCGTCACGGCGCCGTAAACGTCAGCCTTCAGCTCATCACACACACCCGTTTGTGCAGCCTCTCAGCTTCTTCCTGATAGGCCGCCAGCTGCTGCTTCCACTGTTTGACGTTGGCCGTGGACTCGAGCAGAGCCGCCGTCAGCTTGGCGTTGTTCCCTTTGAGAGCCGCCAGCTCGGCCTCCCAGTGCTTGTTGATGCTGGATGAACTGGGATGAGAGGGAGAGACAGTGGTGGAACATTGTTGTGGTGTAATCAGAACTTTAACGGTGTAGGAACTGATGAGACAGATAACTGGAATGGAGCAAATATCTCCATGTGACATGAAGCAGAAGTAGAACGTGAAGATACTCAAGTTAAGTACAAATACAACACTGCACTTAAATACAGTACTGCAGTAAATGTACTTAGTTACTTTCAAGCCTACTTTCAGACTTCCTGAGTGAGATCACTGGACGTCTGTTCTGCAGCAGCGTTCAGCTTCAGACGACAGTTTTAGCCACATCGCGTAAAACAAAACCTCAGTAACACTGAAACGACAGCTCTGCAGGTGATAGCACACCTGAGAGCGGCCATGTTGGAAAATCAGACCCGAGAGCGGCTCAAAGTACAAGACCGTCGAGCGGAGATCCATCTGAAAGCTGCGCTGCTGATCGTTCATGGCGCATGACAATCGATCTGGGAAAGATCCGTCCAGCAATTAGTCGGGGGCGACACATTCAGGACTAAAATCTGGGTTAATCCTCACAGTGTCTGCACGGCCTCAGGCAGCAACTTTAAACTCATGCTTAATCCAGAGTGACGTCTTAATAAATGAGTAATAAATATCAGCTGTTGGAGGAAACATCTGATCGATGGCGGCCCTGCAGGAGGACGCTCTGCCTCATTTGCAAACAGAAAAGCATTTTGGAAAAGCTGAATTGCGACACGGTCAAACGAAACCTTCCTGCTGCATTAACATCCCCTAAAGCGCAGCTGGCAAAACTATCTGCGCTCATCTCGCGGTTCATAATTAATAGGAAGCATGCGTAGTGTTTTACTGAGATGCTTCCACGGTGTCCAGAGGCCTGAGGGGAGCGGATTAATAATGAACGAATGAGTCGACACAGCCGACGCGAGCTGCAGCGATCTGCGCCGCGCTGTGCCAATTTCATTTTAAATCAGCACTCCGGAGACTCGCAGACGGACCAGAAACTCTTCACTCGTCCTGCTCAGGAGGCCTGAACGGCCAAAAGGCTCCAAGACGACCAGGACGCTGCTGACAGGAAGAGCGTGTTCGATCTGTCTCTGTGGTAAATGACACCTGAGCTGTACCTGTGTGAGAAGGGCAGTGCATTCTGGGAAGGCTCTGCTCTGGCTTCGGTGTGCTGAGGTGTGTCCGGTGTGACTCTCTCATCGTCCGTACCGTTGATGCTCTCCGAGGTCAGAGGTGACTGCAGGTCGCCTGGCGCTGACTCCTGCTCGGACGCATCGGCCAAACACAAAAAACAGAATTAGGAAAAAAAAAGAAGCTTTTCTGTTAAAGAGGCGGTTCAGCAGTTCGAGAAAAGGTTCATTCGCTTTCATGTTAGACGAGCAGATCGATGCCACTCTCATCTCTGTACACTCAATACAACACTAGAGCCAGGAGAGGGTTAGCTTAGCTTAGCTTAGCATAAAGGCTGGAAACAGACAGGTTCAGTGTAAGGTGGTGGTACACTGATTTAACCACGTTTGGACAGAGCTAGGCTACATACTCCTCCTGTTTCCACTCTTTATGCTAAGCTAAGCTAAGCGGCTGCTGGCTGTAGCTTCACCTTCAGCGTACAGACGTGAGAGCGATACTGATCTTCTCCTGTAACTCCCAGCATGAAGAGAACAAGCAGTTTTCCCAAACGGCTGAACTATTCCTTTAAATCTGGATCGTAGCACAACGACTGTGATGAAGTGTTAATGAATCCATGCTCTCAGAAGTTCACCGGACTCTCTTTCTTTCTTTAAAGTCCCTTTTTGTGCCCGAGCTGCTGTATCTGTATATGTTTGTGGCTCTTAAAAATACCTTCAGCATCCATTATTTTTCAATTCAGAAGTCATTTCAGAGCTGTGACTCCATTTTTCTGAGGACACCGTGCCCCCGTTTCATTCATCTACCTATAATTGGTGTGATTTGTGATCAGCAGCTGCTCAGACGAGCTTAGCTGCAGCCGAGTGAAGGTTTCTGAGAGCATGAAAGGAGAACTGGAGGGTCATCGGTGGAGGTTTGTGTGGGACGTTCACAGACAGGGTTCCTCTGGTTGTTAGTCTGACGTTAGGATGAACACTGATGGCAGGCGTCGCTGTGCAAGAACGCTGCAGGGGAGACACCTGAGGGGGGTCTGACTCAGGAACTGGGGGGTGAGACTGGGGGAAAAAGGGCCATCGGAGTCATGAAAATGGTTCTTTCCACTTCTTTTTACCTTCTTTTTAACGGGTTTGTTGACTGACAACACATTCCTTTTTACAGCTCCACCCTGAGGAGGAATCATGAGGGAGAGCAGAGGAGGTGAAACAAGCCACAGGGTGTTAACCCGGCGGCTGAATGTGAAGCACAAAACAACTTATTACAGCAGGAGCTGTGCAGCAGGAGGCGCTCAGTGTAGCGTGGGGCCGGTGAGCGACTCTCACACATTAACATTGAAGTCACACTGACGGGAAAATGTGTGTCACTGTAAAAACTACTGAACCAGAATGACTGAGAGCTGATGAGGAGATCCAGATGAAGAGTTTCTGTGTCTTAAACTGCACTGAGCTAACACTGTGTTGTGTGAGTTAGCGCCATCACTGCTAGCAGGTTTCTTACAAGAATCTGATTCGTCATGTCAGCCAGCTGGAGCCGACAGACGTCTGTCAACGCCAGCTGTGCGGTCATAAAGTTGTGGAGATGTGAGGTCCTTGATGTCCGGTGCAGTGGTGGTGACCGTCTTACCTGAGAGGGAGTGCTGGTGAGCTCCATCTTCTCCTGAGACTTCTCCTTGGCTAACCGCGCCGCCTCCTTGAACTCAGCAAACTTCTCCGCGAACTGAAAAGCAACATGGTCGAGTCACACTGCAGCAGCTCAACACCAACTTCCTGTTTCTGAGAGAGCATTCACAGGTTTGAGAGTCGCTCTCCTGTGGGTCTGAGCCCAGCGCACTCACCTTGGACAGGTTGCTCTCGGACGAGAAGCCGAGGCCGTAGACCGTGTTCGCCCGGCTGTCGGCCCATTGGCCGAACTTCTGCGACGTCTTGGTGAACGTCATGTTGGGGGTGATGGTGCTGTTGATAATGGCCTGCGGAGGATAAAACACATGACTACAGGACAACATGGCAGCATAAATGTTTGCTGAAGCCTCATTGACTCTGTCACAGCTGTGAGTGAGGACGGCCGCCTTCAGCGAGAGCAGATGGATGCCTCGTGTCCACTGGGAGCCGGTGGATGCGAGTGTGTGTCGTGTACAGACGTGGGTTTGTATTCCTGCTGTTTGGTAAACAGGAAGCAGTCAATGAGGTGAGCCCGGCTGACTGTAATGTTATTGATCAGTGTGGGAGGACTCGCTGGCAGCGCTGGGAGAGAGGCCAGCACAGATGGTTCTGAGAAAACCTTCAAATTTACCGTTAAGGTGTTTTTAATCTTCACAGTTTATTCTTGATCTGTAACACAGCTGATCTAAACTCAAGGTCCACCGACTTTCAATGATCTCATCAGCAGATTTACATCATTCTGAGCTCAGAAGCTCCAGAACAAGCGAGTACAGGAAGTGGACTTAGAGTGGAGATTAAGTCACTGAAAACATCTTTGTGACCTGAGCAGACATGTTGTTGTTTACACTCTGCGGCCTGACAGAAAACATCATGCTGCTGGGGAGTAAAGTGCGTCTCTGGGGCCTCACAAAGGTCTCCAGATGAACCCAGCAGGTGTTCACTTCTGAGCTTGCTGTTCGCGTTTTCATTTCAAGATTTCCACAAACATTTCTCAAGTTTTCCCACAAGTTTTCTCCCTTCTGCAATCAGGAAAGAGACCAGCAGAGAGGTCCATCACTGTGTGGCCTCTGTCTCTCTGCTGAGAAGACTCATTGTTGTCTAGATAATCATGTCCTCCAGCGGCAGCCCACCCAATCTCTGCTATTTCCAGCACAACACAGCAAAACTTGCTGGTTCAACCACAGCAGCAGTCACCCACTCTTACATAACTATGCTAACTCCACCCCTGCACCTCTCTCCAGACTAAAATAATCACTGCCACATAGATATGACAGGCCGACCGCCCCTTCGCTGCTCCAGCAGAGAGGCCATGCCGAGGCAAACGAGCTGAGAGCAGAGGTGGGATAAACAATATCCAAATCCTATATTTAAAGACGATTGTGCTCTTTGTGAATGTATCTCCAACTGATGGAGATACGGCTGTGACTGACCACTGAACCAATGTTTGGTCGACTTCTTACAAGCTGCATCAAAGACACACGCTCTTCCTGAACGCTCTGCACAGTGCACACACCTTAGAGCCATCCAGACTGATGATCCGATACACATTCCTGGTACTGTCGAAGAAGTAGGAGACCGTGACAGCATGTTTACTGGTGGGAACCCAGTTCTTCTTGGTGTTTGGGTCGATCTGGAAGACGTGGGCCCGTGTACTGAAGATGGGCTGCTCACTGTGGAGAGAGAGGACGAAACACAGGGGGGAGGGGGGAGAGAGGGAGCAATCAGTATCTGGTTAAAGGCGTCTGTGGTTGAGCTCCCTTAAACGTGTGGTGTGTAAACAAAGATCAGCCTGAGAGGAGCAAAAACAGGGTTTGGTTGCACCAAAATAGTTAAAACAGCAGACAAGAACAGTTTGTGTGTGATGACAACTTTAGCCTCAGTCACCAGCGCAGCCACATCCACGGTTCTGCAGCCATGCTAACATGCTAATCTTGGAGCTAAAAGCGAACATCACAGTGAGAATTCCGATGTCTAGCAGAAACTGTTTACCGTGTTCTTCATCTGAGTTTAGCATGTTAGCGTGCTAACATTTGGGAATTTACACTAAACACAAAGGCTGATGGGAATGTCATTGGTTTTGCAGATATTTGGTCAGAAATCAAAGACTGGACGCTAGATTAGAAGTCAGCTGATCATGCAGGAGAACATGAATGTCTGAACCAAACTTCACGGCCATCCATCCAACAGTAGTCGAGATATTTCACTCAAATCACAAATGTGAACCTCACGGTGGCGTCAGGTGATCACCAGAGTCATTAGGGTTCATCCTCTGGAGAGCACGGCCTCCCTAGAGCTAAACCACTAGCCTGGCTAAAACCAGTGTGCTGAATTAGGACGGAAGGCTAAAGTACATGAAGCTAAATATCAATAAAGTGCAAACATATCAGCTGTAGACTGACACAAAATAAGCTTACATCATAGCACTAAACACAAATGGGGCGTCAAACTAGAATTCATCCTGAGGGGAACACGAACGTCTGCACCAAAATTCATGATCCATTCAATAGTTTTAGCTGACTCACAGCCTGCTGAGAGCCAGACCGTTAGCGAGGCTCGAAGACACAAAAGAAAGCGTGTGAAATGAGCTCCACATCAAATATCTAACACCGTCCTCGCAAGAACAGGAAGTGGAAGAACGCGATGAATCAGAGGAAAGTGAGAGAAATGGCTTCCCAGATCCCAGCACATCCATAATTCACCGGTCTGCTGTGTCGCTGCACTACCAGCGACTGGACGAGGAAAAAAAACCTTCACACGGACAACAAGTGTGTTTATGTACAAACGCACACACACAGTGTCACACATGTGCACACAGTCGTCTTCTTCAGACGTGGCACAAAAGGGGTGACAGGAAGCAATCATTGGAGAAATCAAATGAATGTGCAAATATTAAAATTCGCCTCATAATGTAGATTTTCTGCTATGTTCCCAACCACAAATAAACCACAATGTCGTGACCACTTCATTAGCTGGAGTTAATGAACCTTTGCAGTCGGCGGGTGATGAAGGCAGACTCATTACAAATGATTCATGTTCAAAATAAAGCCTCGGGGAAGCTCGACAAATAATGCCACACAAACACTGGTAATGCTGGGAGTTAAGTGACCTAAATGATGTTTACTGTGCTCCAACGCTGCTGCTGCTGCTGCTGCTGCTTCAGCGTCACAAAACAATGATGTGCTGAGGTGATGTTTGGGTGATACTGAAGTGACAGAAACTGCTGTTTAGGATTGTTTAGAAGACATAAGACAGGAAGGATAAGACCACGAAGGCAATTCCAAAGTAATGCTGCAAACAAACGTACAAGATGTGTGAGACTCACTCATGTTCTGATAGGGCAAAAATCAGAGTTCAATGAAAAATAACAAACTGCTTAAACTTCTGCAGAAGGACTGAGATATTTCAAGCTGTGTACGTATGTTGTGTACCTCACTGACAGTGACGAAACGCAATAAAATGTACATGCAAAGAGGACACCGCTGCATCTCATACATGCACGACGCTGAGGTCGACGGGGAGAACGCAACAGCTGCAAGAAGGGCTGGATAAGAAACGCAGAATATAACCTGGATGCAGGAGGAGGAGAGGAACGAAACCTGCTGCCTCCTGTGTAGGCGGTTAAGATAAAAATCAGGCAGGAATTATGCATTTTTTTTTAAAAGCAGCAAAAAGAAAGGGCAGATATGCTAATTTGCCTCCACTTTTAAAATAACAGAGGCGAACAATGCAGCAGAGCCCACACAGACGTGGACAAGCGTCAGCTCCCGACGAGCACAGCAACTGTTTTGTTTGAGAGATGACGGACAGGCCCAGCAGTCTGTGTGTTGGCGGCAGAGGTGCGGAGAGCTGACACGAGTTAAAGCAAAGGCTCTGCATCAATGCCGCCGTCGCTCCAGAGCAACCTGCGTGACAAAGCGGAGATTAGGCTCATTAACAAACAACAGGGCGACTGACTGGCGAGGTCACGCGGGCTCAGATCGATACCGTGGAGAGCGTTGGTGCGCTCCCACGTTTGGCTGGCGCAGCTGTGGAGACGCGGCTGGTGTTTGGCTGTCACTCATTCATTCTGAACATCGCTTTCACCCGTCATGGAGGCAGCTCGGGGTGACACGCTCAAACGACTCTGGCTGGAAATAAGCAGCAGGATTGTTGTATTGGAGGCCTCGTATGTGCAGGCCAGAGCTGAGCAGCAGGGCCGACGCTGACGCAGACACGGCGAGGCGAAGCGGCGGTGCCAAAGGTGACCTGGAAGCACCTGTGCTGACATACAGAGATCAGCAGGCTCTGGGCGGCTTCCAAACATTGCTATGGATGAAAAGCTCCCGAGTCTTGGATTAAAAGCAAAACAAGCTCGAACCGTCTGGTTGTAACTGGCCTGGACGCTCATGGAAATCCACAAGAAAATAAGAGCAGATTTTTTGCCTGGAGACGCACAGACTCTGTTTGGAAATGTCCCAATTTGTCATTTTCCTTCAAAATATCAAAGCGTGGGACTGAAACAAGTCCTTCTCCCAGATAAAAGAGGGACAGATTGTCAAAAATATTAAGTTTTACAATGAAAATGGACAAAATTTGTGTTTTTTTGTGTATTAAAGACAAGAATATACACAGACTATGCTGCAACGATGTCCAAAACAACTGAGAAGAACAAGCACCAGCATGAAAGTTAAGAGCAGCACAAACACTCTTTACATGTAAACACACATTACATATTTCTCTTCTGAAGATGAACGTGCAGAACAGTGCGCATGTATGTTGTTATCGTTCTGTTGTTTATGCATTACATCCCTTTTCTGAGCAGACAGGTGGAAAAAAAGTGTGCAAACAGCGTCCTGATCGTGTCCCTGCATGCTCAGGAGTGTGGTACACCTTCAAACACTCTTTCACCAACACAATTCAAGCCACAACTGGGCTGCAATATCTTTTTAGAAACATTAATTAACGCATAAATTCAAAGAAATCTGTTTATATATACACACAATACAGTATAAAAAATAGAAGAATGTACAGAATGTTCTTATGTGAAGAAGTGTTTTCATACCATTTCATGCAGGTGACACTGCTGTTAACTAACTTCAGATTTCATCATCACAGCAAAGCGACCTTTTCCCAGCAGACATCCTGACTCGTCATAGATGTAAAAGCTCAGGTGTTATTAATAACAATAACATGGCTCCACTGTAACCAAACCAAAAGCAGCTCTGCAGAAGTCAGCCATTAATCTAATGACCTGAAGAAAAGTCAGAGGATCACCAGAGTTATTGCATGTCACCATGAGAGGAATGAATGTACAGAATTTCCATCCAATAGCGGTGGAGACATTATCACTGAAAACTGAAAATATCAACCTCATGGTGATGCAAGAGGGAAAGTCACAAAATCACCAGAGTGTATGATTCACCCTCTGGACACCATGAATTTCATGAAATGCCATCAGACTTCTGCCGGGATCAAAGTCTCTGGAGGGACGCTGCTAACGCGGCTAAAAAACAAAGTCATGCAGACGAGATGTCTGTGCGTGCTTCGGATACCACACTGATATCTACATCTCAAACCGGTATCAAAATGCAAAGCCAGTATCCAAAATGCAAAATCTAATCACTTCCCATTTCTGCTGCAGAGTCCCGGATGACTGGAATTGTCTCTCATGTTCCTCTGTCACTCTGGACAAACAGACAAATGAGCAAGAAGTCTCCTGATCCTGATCCAGCAGCTCAATTCGTGCTACGTTTAGATAGTCCATGAGCCACTAAAGTTATATTCTGGCTCTTAAATCAATGTGCAGAAGCTATACAGTCTCCTGGTTGTATTTGGTTGACAAAGCAAAAAGAAGGATCCCTACAGGGCAGCGAGCTGCTGCTGGACTTGAGCTGAACTGATGAAGATGAAGGCATTCAGGGGCCTTTTCTTCAACACTACTAACAACAGCCCAACAGTAAAACAGCTCTTCATCTCGACTTCATGTCGCTCTGGTCCTAAGATGTCTATCTGTCAGTCTTCAGGGAAAGTAGATTTAATTGCTTGGCTGGGAGCTGAGTGTCCCAGGTCTCCTCTGGGACACAGCCATTGTCCCCCTCTCTGGGAACCTCTCCTCGTGTCTCAGTCTGTTAATTAAGTCTGCAGAGTGGAAACGCTGCAGATGTTATTTAAAGATAGACACAGTTAATGAGAGAGACGGGGGTATTGTGAGGGTGTGTGCATGAGATTCGCACCAGGCTGGCTGCTCGGCAGTGGACATGGACAGCAGTCTGTACTGCATACGGTGCACTGCTGAGAAAATACGAGAATAAAGTTTTAAATTCAATGCATCAGAGTTCACTTTGTGTATGCGCACTAACTGCACTTGTCTTTGATGTGCAGGCTTCGTGCGAGTCACTGATCACCATGAAGACGTTTTACTTCCTCTGACATGATTTGCTTACAGCAGCTCTTCCGTATCATCCATCAGGACACGTGCAGGACAATATATCATGAAAAACCAGCAGCGTTTGGGATGTTGGCGTCTGTGCTCAGCTTTCTTTTCTCGCACAGCACACATGCGCCTTAAAATATGGCAGATTTAGCGTTGACATTCACTATTTTTGATAGATTTCACACACAGGTAGACAAAAGCAGGCTTCCAATTTCTGTCAGATTTTAGCGGCAACCGCTACGCGGATAATTAAGCTAATGTTAGCTTCATGAGTTTGTTGAAAACCTTATGTTTGGCTTTCCGGCTAACAGTCTTTAAAAACATAAACCCTGTAAAAGGCCCTTAGCAATAGAATTGATAGCATCCTTAAAACACATGATAACGTGCTAAAAGGCAAAGGCTAAAGCTAACATGTCCTCTTCCTCACCAGCTGATGACATGAAAACAAGGAAACAGCATTGTTCTTGTATTACAGCATATTTTCACCTGTGATGTTGGAAAGGAAAGTCTTTTAAGATGAGATCTAACCTGTGTGGGTTTGGCGTAAAGTTCAACAAATCCCATGAAGAGTACACAGAACAGAGCTGCTTTTGTTAGCCCAAACTCTGTGAATTGTTAGCTAATGACGTGACTCTGAATGACTCCTCGGCCTTGGAGGTTATACCGGTTTAGACTGTTGGTAGTGAGCCAGAGACTCATTCTCATCTTCCACTTGTCACTTATGACAAATTCTGGCTGCGTGAAAGATTCAAGAGTCTTCATCAATAGGTGGTGAAGGAGCACATGCCGCTTACTGTCACATTCAAAGACTCTTCCACAGAGTGTAAAAATGCTAAATATCTGCGTAATAGCTGATTTTGGAGGGAAGGTTTCGCAGCAGAGCGGCACACAAAGGTTCCTGTTAGATTGAAATCTATTCAAAAAGCAAACGATTTGAAGAGCAAATGAAGTTTCTCGTGTCTGTAGAAGACGCTGTTCTATCAGCTAATGGCACAGTTATTTGGCAACTTTGGTGCTTTAACATAGCTTTAATTCAAACCAAGTATTTGCATGTATTAGTAATCTGAAACACAGATCAGCTGCGTGGAAACTGAAATGGAGAAAGTGGAGAGTAAATTCAGCCAACAGAAAAACTGAACGAGGAAACTAATCATCTAATTCTGGAATATTTTGTATTCTCTCATAGTAAAGACATAATTCTGCTTTTGCATTGCTTCAAATGAGGCTTGATGAGATGAAGCCGCTGCTTTAATTTGACTGTTAAAACACGTGAACTCGGCTCTGACGCCACACGGCGCCAAAGCCTCGATTACCCGTCGTTTGTAGAGGGTTGAAGTGGGAGTCCTGACCAATTTTAGTGGGTCACTTTATGTTTGAGGGTGCCATTATTCTGACAGCGCGGCCTAGATGGAAATCTGTGGTGTGTGTCTCTATGAGAGTGTGTGGCGATTGTTAGCCCATAATCCCTTTTCACAATGAAACGGACTGTGGCATTCGAGTCTCAATGACAAGCGCTCTGACAGAGGAATCCGACCGCAGATGTTATCAAATCAGCAGTTCCCCGCTTACAACCAGCAGAAACATTCTCTGCAACAGAAGACACACACACACACACACCAGCGTTTGCACACTGGAAAACAAAGACGTGCACTGTGTGGCTGAGAGGGAAACGTGTTCAGATGATCTTCAGCACGCTCTTCATCAGGACACGCTGCTGCACATCAGCCGCTCACGCCACATTTATCCTCACACCAACGTGGATTCAGGGGATTTCTGGACATCGTTACATACAATTATTTTCAGTGTCGATTAATCTGACAACTTCTGGATCGTCTGGTCTATTAGAAGCACTGAAACACGTCCATCCCAACGTCCTCGCACTTGTTTTGCCCAAACAACCGTTCAAAAGACAAATACGTTCAATTTCAGAGAAAAGCAGCAAATCCTCACACTTGAGAGGATGTGACAAACGCTTCTTTTCATTACTGACTGTTTGGTGGATAAAACAGCAGAAAAAAAGTCCAAACTGACATTTTCTGACAGTATAAACATCAAATTAAATGTTTGAGAATAAGGAACTATCAATTTTAGTGTGAAAAATGGGCCTTTCTACAAACCACTCATCACACTGTTTTTAAAATAAGAATAAAAACCATATCAATTCATGTAATCATCATGAACTAGTAAACATTCATCCCTTATACTGCATGTGAAGGAACATATGGGGAAAAAATTAAATAATCTGACTCCAAAGGGAGAAACGTCCGCTGTGTCAGACCGCTGACGGCTGCAGTCTGAGCTCGCTCGGCGCAGGAAAAATAACCCTGCATTACTAACTTAGCTGCTCCGTCGTCATGGCAACAGCCATGTGACACAGGGCCGGTCATGAGCCGTGAACATCCTCCAACTCGGTCTGTCCCTCTCCTTCCCACATGCTCTCTCGCCCAATCCGATCCCAGCGTCCCTGCCGGTTAACCCACTCGCAGAGGGAGGCAGCAGGGGCTTGGCAAGGCGCAACCTCCAGTTTAAAAACACCCATATGCCTTTCACCAGGCTCAGAGCGAACAGCGCGCGCGTGTGTGTGTGTGTGTGTGTGTGTTTATGTTCATGTGCAAAGAAGATTTTGGCTTTCAATCTTTTTTCTCACAATTTCTGGAGATAGAGAGACGCGCTGACGGCTGAAGACCTGCGTCTTTTTCACTGCCTTCACAATCTCTGGGTGTAATAAAACGTCACAGTGCGTCCTTCGGCTGTTCAGATCACTTATCCTTGACGTCCATGGAAAATATATTAAGACCGATAAAGGAAGTGAAAGAAACGTTAAGAAGTTATAAAAAGACAAACATGGTGGAAAGAAAACCCCCCCGAGTCGTCACAACACTGCAAAGTCACATGTCAGTGTGAGCTGTGTCTCATCTGACAGCAACTAACTGCTATTTCATTATCAATTTATCCACATCTTATTTTCTCTGCTTACATGCCAGTCAAATAGCAAGAACAAATTCCCAGTGTCCATAGTGTCCTGCCAAAACGTCTTGTTTTGCCTGACCTGCAGTCCAAACCCCAAAGACATTCAGTTAAATACCACAGAAGATGAGGACAAACAGACAATATTCACGTTTGAGAAGGTGGAACCAGAACACTGCTGCTATTTGTGCTTAAAGAAATGACTTCAATGATTAAATGATTATCAAAATAGCAGCAGACTAATTTTCTGATTGACTAATTGATGACGAAAAGGTTTCAGCTCTTTGTGAAATCTCCTGTCTGCGTCTCCTTTCCTTTAGGACAGTGCAGTCCTACGGTTTCTTTCTTTTCTTTGCATTTAGAGACAGCACCCAGCTCCCATCACGGTCTCTGCTCAAGATATCTTCAGGTCAGTTCCAGAGACTAGCACGGTATCAGTTCTGAGGCATGTCAGATGGCGCATGAATGCACGGGGAACCGGAGAGCAACACATACGAATAAAAAGAAGCAAGAGGCATGTCATTAAATGTCTTATTTTGTCCACAACCCAAAGATATTCAGTTTAACAGGGAAGTAAAGAAACCAGAAATATTCACATTTTAAGACGCTGGAATCAGAGAATTTTGCTTTTTTTTCCTACAAAATTACTCAAATAGTTGACAACTAATGGATTAATCGTTGCAGCTCTATCTTTAACGTTTCATTCTCAGGTGTAATCAATCAGCCAGGGCGAACAGGTGTGAACATAACACTCGTCAACAGGGATGTGTTGTCTCACTGATGCACAGCAGTCGGCCACTGTGCTCCAGAAAAATGTCTGTTTCCAGTCAAAACACCAGGCTGAACTCTGACCTCCTGGCCTCACCAGTTAAGTAAAAAATATTGCCTGGACTCTGTTTTATTCAGAAGCGCCAAGCTCCAGGAGGACGGCTTGTTTACAACCATCCATTATACACGAACAGAAGCTCCAGCACTTGTTGGAACAGCTAAGTCTGGCTCGCTAATTATGGGGTAAGTGCACACATCGGACTCGCTCTCTCTCTGCGTCTGGGGGATTGATTGTTGACTGGATTATAACCATTGGCCTTGAGAATTACAGAGGATGTGCTTTGCATGAGGAGGCCCCCCACCCCCCACACCGACCGACTCCAGCCACAATATGACAACAAACCAATCACATGCTGCATCATCTGCTTTCATCTGGAGTAAGAACTAGGTCGGCCTTGATCAGGAGAATCACCAAACATCTGCAGGTCCAGCTTCACGCATGACACGAGCCAAGTGCAGGGGAGATCATTACTCTCTGCTGGGGATTTAAGTAGGCAGCACAAAATGAATTATTCCACTCTTTTAAGCCGTGTTTTCCTCTGGGACACACACTAAGACAACAATGCATAGGTCTTACTTGCCAAAGATCCTTTTTAAAATCACACTGTACCAAAATATGACAGTCTGAGCTGATAGTTCACCAGCAGTAGCCTGCTTCATTACAGCCTAATCTTTTGGCTTCACTAATCTAAAATGTCAGTATATGGAGGCTGGGAGTTGATATAATGGACAGCTATGACTGCCAGCAGTGCACAGGCTGGTTCAGTGTTGCACCTCTGGGGCTCGTTTGTAAAGGCCAAGCGTTTTCCTCAGTTTCTGACCGGGTGTCAGGAGATGACAGCAGGACTTCATGCAGTTAGCCACGGGTGGCTAGCTAGCAGTTTGCCGGGCTGTGCAGCAGAGACTCGGCTGTGGCGCCCTGCTTCAAACCTGCTGCTCAAACCTACCAACAACAAAGTCCGTCACACATGTCGAGACAGAGCTGTAGCTGGACATTTCGCCGCTGCTGCAAGTTAACTACATACCCCATTTTTGCTGGATTTGGTGGCTTGAGTCGAAAATGATCCTCTCTGTGGTCTCTTGAGGGCGGTGTGAACAGGCTGGAGGCTAGCTTCAGCTTTTGATCCCCCCTCCTCTCCCTCTCTCTCTCTCTCTCTCTCTCCAGCTAAAGCCGCTCTGGTTGTTGTGACTTCACGGCCGGCGGAGCCACGGTGCTGCCCTCAGTCCGACATGGCTCGGTGTTGCTGTTTATGCCCTTGGGTTCATTTTGGCTGGGTGTTGGTTTCATCCGCGCGAGCGTGTCGGCGCATGCATGATGAGCGAGAGGCAGCGCGGGCGCCACGAGCGGCTACCGTTAGCTAGCTTAAATCAAACTCCTCAATTCAGCACAAAACGAGGATTAACGAGCTAAACTCGGGGCGAGACTGACAGGAGCGGCAGTGTGATTAATAACCAAATTAAGCTGGTAAAGTTGCCCTTTTAAACAAAAAGGGAAAATGTCGAAAGAGACGAACAAAAATGTGGTCTAACCGGTAAAAATAGCGAGCGGTCTCCAAATAAGATAGCTTTATCCATCCGTTGCTATCTTAACGTGAACACTCGGTTGACCGCTGCTGGTGTGTGTGATCTCCATGGAGGACAGTCCTAAAATATGTCCACCACAGGCTGCTTCACGTTGAGATAAATATCCTCAACCTTCAATCTCACCCCTCAGTCTCAATAAGCCGGCTGTTCATAAATCCCAGTTTCAGTCGCTGGCTCTTCCTCGCCGTCCGCTGTGCCATTAAATTCCTTCAGCCGAGTGTTTTCCTGCCACAAGCGAGAGCTTTAACGCCGCTGGGTGATGGTGGACATGTTCCTTCAAGAGGGAGCTTCATCTCCTCTTTTGGAGAAAAGACAGAAAACACTTGGTGCATACTCCAGGTCTTCCCATCCTCCTCCTCCTCTTCCTCCTCCTCCTCTAAGACTACAGCAGCCTCACGGACGTCGATGTTTGGGCTGATGATGTGTTTGGAGTTTCCGCTGATCGAGGCGATTTCCTGTTTTATTTCTCACTTTTAATTCAAGCGTCAAACCGGGATGATTGAGATGATGCCACGGCGCGACGCTGCTGCTCCATCGGCCGCCGGTTCGTCCTCTCATCAGCCCGCAGCTCATTCATTTGCTCGGCTCCATCCTCCGCCGTTGCTCTGTGGGGAGCATTAAACCGGCGACGTCATCACGTACCCACTGAATTTTGACGTAATTGGTAATAAACTACTTCCTCACTTCCGGTGTGGCTGTAATAAAAGTTGTATATTTTGCAGTATGAAAACAGAAAAATCCTCCTGAGCTCTCTCCAGCTTAGTTTTCTGCGGGGGTATCCTGCAGAGCAAGAGTTAATGCATCAGTGTAGCAATGTCACAAATATATAATACGATTATTTGGCTGTTTTTCTACAGGAGAAGTACTTTTATTTTTGATACTTGAACTACTTTTAGCTAATAATACCTCAGTACTTCACTCATGTAGCTTTTTAAATGTAGGACTTTGACTTAGTTTATAATAAGTGCTGATAACCAACACAACAGTTGTTACTGTGTTATTGCTGAATGTTTGCTGGTGAAATGGTGATGGAATGGTGGAATGATCGGGCTAGTATTTGATCAATTATTAAACAGTCATTTAAGGTGAAAAAAATCTACTTTTAAACAATCCGCATACTGTTAATGTCTTAAAAATACCAAGAAATTGAATAACGTCTAAGCAGATTTTAAGAAAATCACATTAATTTTCTAACCTTAATTCAATTTATTCAATTTTTCCCTGCTAATACACATTAAGGCTGCAACTTGTAATTATATTGATCTCATTTGATCTATAAAAGATTAGAAAACAGTGAAAAATGCCTTTCTCAGTATGCTAGACTCCAAGTCATTGAATGTCTTGTTTCCTCCAAACAACAGCCCAAAACCCCAAATTATCCAATTCACTGTGATGTAACAAAAACAAACAAACAAACAACAAAACAGGCAAATTCTCACATCAGAGGCAGGAACAGATCAGAGTGGATTTGGAGGAAATTTGATGTAAATGTAGATAAAGTGGGACGTGAACTTCAGGTTTGGTGGGACAGAAATGTACGGGCATAAAAACTCAGCAATTCCTCAATTAATCAGTTAATTTATACTGATGACCCAGCAGAAGATGGCATGCACAATGTTGAGGAAGAAGAGGAAGAAAAGACAGTCAAGAAGTGAAGGTTCACTCAAAAAAAAAAAAAAAAAAAAAAAAAAGCAGTAGTTTATAACAGTGAACACATTGTGTACTGCTCATGACTGCCATCTAGTGGACAGTTATTGATACAGCAGTACTGAAGTAATAAAATCCCAATGAGTAAAATACTTGGTTACAAGTAAAAGTATTCAAAATCTCAAAGACAAAATGTATTTAAAGTATCAAAAGTAAAAGTACTCATAATGCAGAGTGACTGCTGTCAGTGTTACAATATGTTATTGGATTATTATTATTGATGTATTCATATGTAAGCAGTACTTTAATGTTGTTGGTTAAGGTGGAACTGATTTTATTTACTTAATGTACTTTTGTTAGTCTGTGACAGTTTTTATAAACTGACTATGTTTTGTCAGTTAAAATTTTAGTAACTTAGTAACTATAGCTGTAAAGTAAATGCAGTACAACACTAGAACGGAAATATGGAAGACGTGACCACAGACTCTGAAACTAGGATGAAACTGGGATAAACATTTTATATATAGTTATTTGTGGTAAATGAGCTAAATATGCAAAACACTGTATGCCCATTAAGAAGAAAGTGCATGTTTAATTCTATTGCATTTTAAAGCAACTTTTGTCCATCCATTGGGCATATTTTTGATGTACAAAATGTGTGAAAGACCAGTAACACACGAGGACAACCTTTGCCCGGATACAAACTGTTGACTACAAGCGAAACCCTCCCCAACTCCTCCAGTCTTTCATTTCCCACGAAGTGTCTCGCTGTCAGACAGACATCAACAGGTGCCAGGCTGACATTTTCAGACAAGTCGAGTCAAGAAAAGCTGAATTTTAACTACAATGTGCTGAACTTTTACAGATTAAAGCAGCACATTAACCCATAAATGTGTGTCGTTCTTATTATCTTATTATTTCCTCATCACTTTGCTGTCAGCTGTTACAGCTCAGCGTGGGATTTGTTTGATCTCTTCTCAGTTATGCACAACTAAAACCCAAACTGAACACTTTGAACTTTATCATCAGCCTGACAGGCTTACTGAAAGACTCATGACATCGGATACAGGCTACCAGCAAAAACTTATATTTAGACCTGGCAAGAAAAAATAAAGCAGAGGCTTTAAGCTGCTGCTGCTGCATTTTTTACAGTTAAAAGCAGCAACAGGCTGCAACTAATAAACCCATTTTAACTTATTTATTGTATATGCCAAATGCAAGGGTTCAGCCAGTGTGAACAGATGACAAAATAACCTCCTGACATGTTGCAAATGCTTCATATGAAACACTGGAAGACCAGTTTTCTATTTCAAGATTACGCTGAGCATGAAAACTCAAGTCAAGCACGCTTGCTTAGAATGTGATCAACAGAGCAGCGCTGAGTTGTGTTGAGAGGCTGAAGCAAATTCATCAAGATATTACAACAATGGACGCTTTGATAGAAGGTTTGGCACAGGCAGATATGGACGCTGAGATGACAGCGCTGACATCTGAAGACACTACTGAACAAAACCTGGATGCCAGCGATGAAGTGGAGCACCTTCGGAACAGGTAGGAATCAGTTAACTGGACGTATTACTGCAGCTCAAAGCCAATGTTTTCTGTGTAACGAGTTTTGCTTCATAGTTTTAATAACAGTCGGAAATCAAAGCTGTTGAGCAAAATCCATTTTTTCATTTTCAGCAAATCCCAAGTTGCTCAGACAACAGTTGATTTTACAGTAATACATATGAAACAGTGAATTAATGGAGGAAATTCCATTAGTGCCACCAACTCTGTGTGTGTGTGTGTGTGTGTGTGTGTGTGTGTGTGTGTGTGTGTGTGTGTGTGTGTGTTTGAGCATGTAGCTAAAACCTAAGCCAGTCTAATGCAACAGCCCTGCAATAAATCTTTCCCTCATGAAGGCGTCTAAACAAAATCTGAACATTATAACCTCCAGGAAGGGAGGATTTATTACAGGCCCGTTGGATTAGACTGGCTTAGCATTAACTAGGTGTACCTAATAAACTGGCAACTGAATGTGTAAAAAGCTGTCAACCAGCCTAAACGCTAAATATAAAAATAATCAGCTAAATACTGGTTGTTACTAATTTTATCGTCAAGATATTTTCTAACCCAGTTAACGTTTCCATTTAATATAATTAATAATAAACTTCCACTTAACTTATTTAAGTTTGGTACTGTTTTTGCTTTATTGCTTTACTACTACTTTAGCATCTAACTTTATATTGAATCTTGTAAATTTCTGTTGCAGCTCAGCTATGTTTTTGGCATCTTATTAATAGCAGCTTATTCTTATTTTTAATTATTATTTGTCTGACGCTGCTATGTTTATTTTAAGTTTTCTTCTGCTCATTGACAACAGGACTTGAAACTCTGCTGAGTGAAACTTCTTTTTTTTAACACTTGGGTGACATTTTTGTGAATGAAGCAGAACAAGCAGTCTTATCTGGGAATGCGAGGAAACTGATGATCTAATGATCAAAACACTCGCGTCATGGACAGGTGGCATTTATCGGGCTCAAATGAGTGATTTGTGCTGATGTTTCTGCTGTTTGGTGGCGTCTTGGTGAATCTGACTTGGTATGCAAACCTCAACATAAAAACGTTTAGGATCAGAAGTTCTTGTTCGGGGCCCAACGTGAAAAATGCTGAAACAAAATGTCTGAATTTCAGAACACATCCGACCACTAGGTCTTGAACATGCTTCGGAGGACTGGCGTCTGGACAGATTTTTTGTAGCTTTATCTCACGGCCATCTTGTTTCTGTGTGCCTTCAGTTTACGTGAGGCCGTCCACGATGACAGCGTCCGGCCTAAGATGCAGTGCCTGATGATGGACTCCTCCTTCTCCATGGTGACGATGCAAGGCGAGGACAGCGGGATCGCATGGGAGACGACCCCCAGTCGCTGCACCACGCCATGGGCTTCTGAGGCTGGAAACCCAATCGTGGATCTCAGCTCTCCGGTTGCAGTCCGACCTGTGACGCCTGGGTCCGTTCCAGCAGGAAAGATCATCTTCGTCATGGATGAGGAGCTGATTTCAAGACGGAAGAAAAGTAAAGAGAGCAAGGCAGACAGACAACGAGTAGTCCTCACACAGAGTTCTGACAACATCTCGGGAAGGCCGGAGTTAGTGGGAGTCTCACAGCCAAATGTGAAAACCGAAGACGGGGAGGAAGAAGAGCTGAATGATCCTGTGGTAGATAAAGAGCAACGGCTGTTCAGCTTAGTGTCTGAGGGTTCTGAAATCCTCAACATCATTGTTCCTCCAAAACTGGCTACTGTGGATGAAGAGGAGAGCAAAGAAATGGTGGACAACCTTTCTTACCTGGAGGACAGCCCTGTTCCCAAAGCCAGTGAAGAGACCCGTGATTTCGAGCTGCTGATCTCGACACCAGGATCAGCACCAGGTGCAGCAAGTCACCGGGTCCAGCCTCCACCTTTAAATGTCATGGATCCACCAGGGGCTCCAGTGGCCAGACCTGCAGCCAGAAGAGCTGCTGGCAATGTGGACTACTTCGAGGCGTTCACCCTGATTGACGCCCAGGCTCCAGGGAGTCCTGCTGTGATCGCACAGGGACAGATGGAACAAGAGGCAGAGGTCGCCACTGGGAGCGAGAACGCCAAGAAACCTGTGCAGCCCAGAGGCAATGCCACCACCACAGCAACAACTGTGGACAACGACAAGGCAGACACAATCAGCCTGGAGGAGATCACCAGCGAGCTTCTAGATGAAGTCTTCTATGGTGGGACAGACACCTCTATGAAAAGTCTAGAAAGACAGGGCGCATCGGCTGAAGGTGCGCCTTTGAGGCTCCCTTCAAAACCGAGCGGCTCGACCTTGTTTGGAAGCCAAGAGGACATCCTGACTCCAATCTTTCTACCAGAAGGACCTCCCAAACTTATTGACCCCATTTTGCTGGAGGAGCCCAAAGCCATGGCCTTCCTTTACACGGATCTGTATGAGGAAGCCATCGGCAGTCGCAAGAAAGAAGAAGACACAGAGAGCATGACCTCTGAGAAGTCCTTTCACAGCAGGCACTCAGACCGGGAGGCCAGGGGGTATTTAGAGAAATATGTCCTCATAGATGAGACTCCTGCTGTGGAAGTGGAACCAACCGATGAAGGAAGATGCCCAGAGGAAGGTTCTCGGGTATTGTCCGAAGATTTGTATGATTTTGGTGATTTGCTGTCCAAGCCTGAAAAAGGTGAGATGCCACATTCAGTGGAGGAAATCACAGACTTCTTCAGGTCCAGCGCCAATTCCTCCCCATGCGATATAGAGCCTTTTGCACGATCTCTGGAAGAGGATGAAGCCCAATCAACAACAAAGAGTAAAGGCAAGGCAAACAAAAATGTCTCCATCAAGGTAGAAAAAGCCGCTGAAATCCCGGTACATCAACTTAGCATCTCAAGCTTCGAGTTTCCCTCAGACGAACCAGACTGGGGAAGCACAGATGATCATCCCACAGCCCTGGATGAGAAACCTCAACACACAGATCAGGAGTTCTGGAAACAAGATTTGGAGGTGCAGAAACCAGTTGCCCCTCCCAGGAAAAAGGCAACATCCTCTCCGAAGGCGTGTCTGGACCTAACACCTCTGACTCCCGTTGATGTCATTATACAGGAAAAGGAAGAGGCAGGTGGAAAGGAGCAGAGGGTGGAGGAGAAAGAGACAGCATCACCAGCAGAGACCGCAGACGAGGGAGATGGAGATGGGGAGGAAGCGATGCAGAACTCCTGCAGTGTCGCTCTATCTGAGAGCGTGTTGGCTGCAATGGAGTCCCCACAAACTGAAAGGGAGAGCGACGAAACAACAGCTGAGGAGAGAGACACTAAAACAGAAGAAGAGGAAAAAACGAGTGAGACTGAAGCAGCTGCAAAACAAACTGAACCAGAAGAGGTTGATATGAAGTCATCAGAATTGGCTAAAACTGAGGCTGATCCGGAGAAAGAAGGAGACGGTAAAACTGCCTCACCAGCTGCACCAGCTAAAGAAAAAGGACAGTGTATAATACTTTAACTGAGCTGCAGCAGTCTCAACAGGTTTAATGTCAAGTGCTTTGCTTCTGTGTCCTTATTCAAGGTCTTAAAAATACAAGAGTTAGACTACAATCATCTGAGATAAATTCATCTCAGTCTATCTTTTATAATTTGGACTCATTTGCACCTGCCTGTACTCTTATTCCACAAATTCAAATATCACACTGATGGAATATGCAGGATATTTTCCTCTGTTTCTGCGGTGCACTCGTGGCAATAGTGCATGAATCACGTCACGTTTGAAGGGACAGGTTTGGGTCACGAGTGTGAATAAAAAAGGTGGGAGTGCATGTGTCTGTGTTGGTGCGACGTTAGGGTGTTTCTTCAGCTATAAATAAGCCTCTCTGGCTGTTAACCTGACACCTCGTCTCAGCTGTCTGTGTACTGCGTGTCCTCTTGTAAACAGCCAAAAAAAAAAAAAAAAAGTGTGTAATACTTGCAAACTTGTGCATATTATGCACAGTAACTATAAGTTATACTCTCTAATTCTTTGTTTAGTTATTTGTGTTTTCTAAAACTGCAATTATAATTTAATACATTTTGACTGTGTGTACCTGTTCCTACATTATCCACACCAAATATCAGGCAAAACACTGGTTTATGACTGTGTACAGATGCTTTTTAGCTGATCAAAAGGGGCTGTTTTTTAGGCTGGATGGTGCAATATTTACCCTACATATGTGGCCATTAAAGCAGGTTGATGTCAAGCTTTAGTTGCAGATATCATTGCTACTGGGCCTGATTCCAATATTCCCATCTGGAGCTCAGCAGTGATCCCGTGCCAGCTGAGCTTGAAGAGAAGATTAAAAACACATTCCAAATATTCATACATACATGCACAAATGTGGTAGAGAAGTAAAGGTGCAGCATAAGACTGAGTTTTTGTTTTGCAGAGTAATGGCTATGCACCCTGTTGGACCTGTTATTATCATGTTAAAGGGGCTGTGGCGACATCTAGTGTTACAAATGAACATTTTCCTATTTTCAAACTTTTAAAACAGCTTTTTTCCTCCACATCGACAGGTGGCAGCTGTGAGTTAATAGCTTACTATTAACCATTACCAAAACGAGTCTTCAGGTCATAGATGTACAGCAGATAGAATGGATAGGCCAATTCAGACAGCCAATAAACAGATATTTTGGCCAATTTCCCCTATCCAATTAAGTGCTGTGAGGTAGACGATTATTAAAATTAAGACAATCATAAAATATGCTACAATTGAACAAAATAAGATTTTAAAACTATCTTGTTAGGTGACATTTACCCAACACTACTAACACATCTATGTACATGTGAATGTAGCTAGTCACTAGTTTAGCTGACAATTATTTGGGATAATATGAGCTACATGAAATGAGGAGTGTAGAATAAAGCATAAACTCAATAATTATAATAAATCAGTCACGCCTCGCAGGGCAAATAGCTCTCTATTAAAAATAATTAGCTTCTTATCGTGGGCTAAGTAAACCGGTTCTCAGTCTTTCTAGTCAGTCTATTTCTATGCCAGCGGTCCCTCGTAGGCGCTGTGTTTGACTACTTGGATAAGTTAGCTTTTGCTAACTCCACAATGGACAATGTCCCCAGTTTTTGCTCCTCAGTCAGTTCTGAAGAAAACGGACCAGACACTTGCGACAGTCCCTCGATGGAAGATGGACTAGTCGACGCTTTTGGCGACCTGGCTGCCCTCCCGGTCGAGGTTGGCGAGAGAAGACCGACGTGTTTACGGTGCCGGTGAGCTGAATTAAAGTGAAGCTAATGCTAGCTAGCCAAGGTAGAGTGGTTGGACCAGACAGGAAAGAACCCATCCGACTCCCCCCTTTTCCCCCCTTTTTTCTCCTCGAGTAACTGCCATGTTTTAATGAGGGAACAGATTTATGTCGTTACAGAAAAGCTCAAGACCAGCTGAAACAGTTGAGATGGGCTAGGCTGGGAAGTAACAGGGCAATCACAGCTTCACGTCTTCAACTTTCCTCCCATGTAGTCGCCCTCAGAAGGTGTGTCTCTGTCCTTTTCTTCCACCACAACCCCTGGAGGTCTCTACGTGTCTGTACGTAGTGCAGCATCCTGCAGAGGTGAGTCATTACAATTAAAGTTAGACTGCATGTTCAACTCAGAGATTGCATCATGTCATCCATGTCTACCTGTAGAGGGTACGTCCTGAAACAAGAGTCATGCACCTAAATGTCCATTTAAACCTGTTTTCTTTGCTGTAATCAACCCCCCTGTTCATACTGGCCACTTAGAGACCCATTCACGATGGACTTCTGTTGTAAATGATGAAGGACATCAAGTTCAAGCTTCAACAGTCTTAAAATAAAAGACAGAAGTTGTTTAAAAAGTGTTTTGTTTTGCCCTGAGTTTCGCCTCTCAGGCAACATACAGGTTGATATAAATAAGCAGACACTAATGTATGTGGTTTAAATAATGTACTACTGTTGTATTTAAGTAATGTTGTGTTGAATAATGTTGTTTTAAATATTGTTGTATTAAATATATGTATTTAAATAAGTAGCATTCATCTTTTTTTGCCCAATTTTTGGCTCTCCAAATGTAAAATGCGGCTCCAAATGAGATGCACATTTGTAATATGAGCCAAACAGGCCAGATATTCACTATCATCAACACATATTTATTTATTTATTGTGATTATGATCAGCTATTCTAACCGCAAGTGTACTTGCAGGAGAGCAGAGTACTTCGCACAGTTCCTCTACTTGCTGCTTGTTTGCCTCAAGGAAAATGCAATGTCATAGTTGGAAGGAGATTCAACGAGGAGAAGTAAGCAGTATATTCTGATTTCACAGTACTGCAACACTGTCGTCTCTGAATTCTCAAATATATTTAGTTTTCGCTTCCATCCTTTTTCTTCTCAGGCACCCAGAGCTGGCGGCGGTATGCCGAGACAGCAAAACGCTGATCCTGTATCCAGGCCCCAAATCCCACAACCTGGAGGAGTTGGTGCAGTACCAGGAAGTGGGCACTGTGAAACATAATGTGATCATCATCGATGGCACCTGGAGCCAGGCCAAAAACATGTTCCTCAAAAACAGCCTGTTCCACCTGCCTAAACAGGTGTGTTATCTGTGTTATCATATTAAAGGAGAATGAGGTTAGATTTGAAGACAACAAGAAGTTATCAATTTGCCCTCTGGTGTGTTCACTAAGGCCAATGACAGATATCTTAGGCGAGGTTTATATGTGAAAATGGTCTCTCAGAATCTTGCTGGAACAGAGACGACTGCCCTGTCCACCTGAGACGCTATGAATCCTCCCATTCCACCCACTGGTGGGAAAGCTGCCTCACCCACATGAAATGACTAATTGAAACTCAAAGCAAAATTAAAAAATACCTCTTAAATGTGAGCAAGTGAACACTGTGGACGTGCTGTTAGGAGAGCGAACAGTGAGGCAGATAGCAGTTAGATTAATTAAAAACAGATGGATTACATGACCCCACCCACCGCTAACAATGTGATAATTGAATATCAAGGCATTAAATGACTGTTGTATAAAAGTCTCAACCTTAAATAGCATCAAAACTGAGGTTTGATTTATGAAAATCAGATTATATAATAAGAAACAAACTCTGTTGCCTTTTTATAGGACAACAGAGAGACAAACTTCCACACTGACTGCCTCTGCTTTGGTTTATCAGGTCCAGCTCAACAGAACTCTGTCCAGTCAGTATGTGATCCGCACTCAACCCTCCAACATCTGTCTGTCCACGCTGGAGTGTGCTGCTGTCGCCCTGTCCATCCTGGAGCAGAATGACGACATCCAAGAGGTGACGTGGTGAAATTATTCTGATTATTGTACGAGGGCTTTTTGTTCCACCCAAGTGAACCTTAACCTGCTTTAACTGGTTATTTTTGCCAGCAGAAACAACACAGACGTGCTGTATTGTGACCTTTAAGTTGATATGGTTTAGTTGTTAGCAAACAGTTGACTATTTAGCAGACACGGAGCAACGTTAGCATTCAACTGTACGTCCAATATTCACTCCTTTTAGCTCTGTTTTGGTCTCCACCAGCTCCCGAGAAAGATATCTCAGTATTAAGCTGCTAAATACTCCAGTATGTTCACAGCTGCTGTTTGATGCTGAACAGGTAGCGTACAGTCGGTTTAACAGCTGAAAACAGCTGTGTCTGGAA
This sequence comes from Chaetodon trifasciatus, assembly GCA_037975065.1. Lineage (NCBI taxonomy): Eukaryota > Metazoa > Chordata > Actinopteri > Chaetodontiformes > Chaetodontidae > Chaetodon > Chaetodon trifasciatus. The sequence continues at coordinate 3,149,348 of JBBMOE010000003.1, forward strand.
TCAGGGCAGGTGAGAGCCGAGAGAATGAATCAAAACAGTGAACTTGGAGGCTGTAAAAGCAAAACAAACAGCCAAAAAACCCTAAAATGCTCAGTACATAGATGGTTTTCTGAACAGTCCACTGGACCACAGCAAAATAAATAAATGTCTTGTGTTTCCTCTCGCTCCTCCCTTCTCCACCTGCTTGTCCAGGTTCTGCTGAGGCCCCTGAAAGCCCTGTGCTCCTTCCAGCTGCAGCACGGCGCTCAGATTCATCACAGCAAGGAGCATCTACTGAAGAACGGCATGTATGACAAACCCATGCCCAAGAACAAGCGCAAGATCAAGAGGATGGAGAAGCTCGTCAGTGACCACAACATCTGCCCAAGATGAGGAAGCGACTGAGCGTAGAAACGGGGCTCGACTCATGTTTGTATGGACAGCTGTCTGCGCTGCACAGGACTGGAGCATCAGAGCAGCGTGTAGCAGCGTCAGGGTGCAGGCCTGGAAACCGCTGCACTGTTTGGGAGTTTTTCTTCTGTTTTCAGATAATTGTTGGTAAATGTAATTTATGGATTTGTCATTAATTTAAAACAGATTAATGACAAGTTGAAGTTGTGACTTAAAGGTCATGGTGTGACAGTAAATCAGGTTACATTGTTTTAAGAACAGTTTACATTGTTCCTCCCTGCACTTTATAAACACTATGGGGCTTCTGTTGTGGTTGTCTTTATATGGCTACAGCTGGTCACATCTGGAAGGGCTGATTCCATGGATGTTTTATTATTTTTTTTTTATTTTATTTTTTTTTACAAGCAAATTCATTCATTCATTTAGACACTTACAAAATAAAAATACCTCTAAAAGCACATGTGATGTTCCATGAAACGTCCAGATAGCGGGAAAAAAAAGTGATACTGCTGCTGAGTATTATGTAGTACTGCATACTGTATTTGAAGTTACACAAAGCAATTTAAGTAATTCTGTCTGCATAACGTCTTTTTTGATGTGATAGTAAGTTGTTGTTAACCAGGCAGGTTAAGTTTTTCAGCCTGGACATGTGTTCAAGGATCATATTACAGATTGAGTTAATAAGGTGTACACAAGTTTCTTGTTTTTTGTTTGTTTTTTACCTCCGGTACTGTTATAAAATGGATGCTTTTGCAGGATTTAAATTATAATTAATCACATTTTAAGGTTAAAAGAAAAGTCACAGTTGTGTCATAATAAAACACGGCTGGAAACAGTCTTACATGTGTAATTTCTAATTTATTCATCTTCAGTATAATTGTGAATGGGGATGAAATGATGTACCGCCCTGAGAGCATAATGCCAGGGTGAAGTAAATTAAAGCGTGAAGAAAAACGGTTAAAATAAACATGTAAAAAATTAACGAGTAGAAATGTTGAAATAAATAAATAATATAACATTGGATAATTAAATGAGATTTTGCCGTTTTTTATGGGTGCAAGATTTTAATGCCTGCAAATTCATGTCATATTTTCAATCAACAGCATTTTGTAATCTGCCTCGAAGTGACCGTTGACTGAACTACTGCGCATGCGTGTTTCGTCTCGGCCCGGTCTCTCCGCCATCTTTGTCGGCTACCCATTGTTCACTCTGGAGCTAACAACGGTGGTAAATCAGTTTACACTGCGCAATAAAATAACTTGACAGTGTCACAGGCAGCTGCCCGTGACAGTCGTGGATTTGCTCTCAGGGTTGCGACTTGTTCTCGGCCAGCAAGTTGAACAGAATGGACGATGACCAGCCCAAAACCCTGTAAGTGTGTGTCTGCGTTACCGTTAGCTAACCACTTGCATTCGTCACGTAGCTAACATTCCGTGGCAGCGTATTATTCAGGGTGAACTCGAGTCCCAAAACGTTGCTTTTTGTGGCATGCAGAGATCGAACCCTTGTTTCAGTGAGAAATGCAATAATTGTTTGCAGTTTTGCTCAGGGTTTCGACAAACAGAAGCCAAAACGAATTAGCAAAAACCAAACATCGCAATGCTCTAACCCTTCGTTAACGCTAGCAAGCTAATTCCAGAAAAATCTCAAATTAACGCATTGGTACACAATACTCGTTGAGAAAAGCCCGGTGTAAAAGTCGGATTGTTACTGAAATACATACTGTTTGGTGTATTGCGTGTATGCCGGATGAAATGGTGACTTGCAGACATTAACTATATGTACCAGATAGTGTTTTATGCTGCAAGTAAGTCTGACGATCAGCAGGAGGACACTGAACCGCCAGGTTTTTCTGTGGAGTTTGGTTTGCCATCATCCACGAAACGTTACTTACGATAGAATAATTATTGCATAGGCCTAAGAACATTTTTCAGTGTATAGCTTTGTTGCTGGTAACCTCGTCAAACGTTAACACATGCTAATACTGATGTTTGGTTTTGAGGAAGGGTTCACTTTTGTTACCAGGGTAAGATTAACTTAACTCTATTTAAAGCCAGCAATGATGTAAGGACAAGGCCAATAGCTGGGATTTCAATAATGTAAGTAGCTGCACTCTATGTTTGGCTGAAGAGCTTATTATTAAATGTAGACCACAGGCATAACTGCCATGAATGGCCTTGAAATTTAATTGCCTTGAGACATTTGCAATTATTTGAATCCCTAAGGTGGAACTGAAATCTGCCATTGCTGGATGCTGATTTATTTATTTTTTATTTTGTGTGTGTGTGTGTGTGTGTGTGTGTGTGTGTGTGTGTGTGGTGTTGGCATGTACACATACACTGGTCTCTTGTGGTAGAACTCCATGTTGTGCCTGTTCCTTCATGACAGCAGCAGTTTATATTAGAGGAAGACCAAATACAAAGAACGAGCTGAACTGATTTGAAAGCTGTATATTTGTGGACTGTAGAATGTGGTTGAATGTTACAGCTCAAAAGCCCTATGGGACTTAACACCAATGAAATTTGGCCAGCAAAGCCATTTATTGTTTAGCGTCAAACTTGGAGAAATAAATACACACACACAACAGAATTGAGAAAAATAAGGCGAGTTACTGAACTGTTACCTTTCCAAACAAAACACAGCGAAGACATCCGCCTAATAATACTGAGGGATCCAGAGCAGAGCAGTGCACAGACATGTGGCTAAACGAAACACAATCTGAATAGGCTTTGAATTATGTTTATCTCTGACTATATTTTCATATAGTCACCATAGAAATCAGGGAAAAGCTTGCTCCTGCTTCAGCACCCATGCTAAAAAAAAAATTCATTCACCAGCTAAACCACAAAACAGTAATTGGTACCTCCGTGTCTTCTGTCCATTGTTTTTTTCCTTCCTGAATGTAGGTATGTGGGGAATCTGTCCAGGGACGTGACAGAGGCCCTCATCTTGGAGTTGTTTGGCCAGATTGGACCCTGCAAGAGCTGTAAAATGATAGTAGATGTAAGTTCACTGCTCATCTGTTTCATGATGCGTTCCTGTTTCCCCTCTTTGCCTGAGAAAGATGCTTTGGCTACAACATGTCCCTTTGGCAGTAAAATCCAAGTGTTGAACGACTGTTCCTCTTGAGAATTCATACTGTACGTAAGCGCCTTGCGTCCCCCATCTCATGATCTGATGATATGAGTCTCTTGCTTGCCTCCTTGCTATTTGTCTAGTGGGCAGTAGTATTAGAGCCCTCTGTTTCAGTGCTAACTGATGATGACATTATATTTACTCAGACTTGTGTAATGACTACAGTTACTTATAGTCCAACTGAGAAAAATAGATTTTTACTGTCTGCCACAGCACACACATCTGCTCTCTAAATCACTGGTCCTGTGTTCTCTTTTGAGTAAAAACCTGAATCCATAAAGGAGAAATTTACATTGTTTATTTTTTGGTTTCATGATGGCGCCCCCTAGTTATGCAGTAAATCACTGGAGGACTGTTCAGGTATCTATTTTCGTAGATGGAGGCCATATTTCTGTACAGCAAAGTCTTCATAAAGCAGGAAGTGGTCAGTGGCCTTTCATAGGAAGGGCAGACACTGAGCCAGTCAAGAACAACACGCACCAACTTTCCTGCTAAACAGCATCTAGACGCACCTGCAAATTTCACTTGGGTCCAGTTTGATGCTGGTGTGGTTCTTATTCTTCAGTGCTTCAGTGCTCTTTACCGATGATGTAAAACCAGCACTCTGACAGCCTACCAGCTGCTGTCAATCAAACTCAGACAGGGACACTCCCCTCCAGGTGGCCGAGACGAAAAGGAGCATTTCTGCTATTTCTGCAAATAACCTTTTCCCCTTTTTTTAATCCAGAAAAATGTGAACAAAACACAAAAAAACAGGTGGATATTATGTGTGACTACAAGAACAGATGACTCCCCCTCCACATCCGTGCAGCTCAGACTCTGAACATTTTTAAGTCCCTTTTGAAGACCCACCTCTCTTCACTTGCCTTTGACTAGTGTCTGCTTTTTCAAATGCTAGTGTTTATGTTCCCTAGTAATCCCCCAGTTACCTTTTCAATTATCTTTTTTGTTGTTGTTTTTTGTTTTATTTTAGCTGTTGTAGTCAATGTCTTTTAACCCTTTCCTTTTGCCCTAGCTCTTTCCTGTGTTTATCGCACTTTAGGCTCTCTCATGTGAAGCACTTTGGTGCGGCTCAGCCGTCCGTAAATGTGCTGTAGAAATAAAAATTGACTTGACTCGACTAAAGGTGATCTCACTTGGACTTTAATATTTGTGTTTCCTGTCCACTCCAGACAGCAGGTCATGATCCGTACTGCTTTGTGGAGTTCTATGAGCATAGACATGCCACTGCCACAATTGCAGCCATGAATGGTCGGAAAATTTTGGGTAAGGTAAGCAATCATATCTCCTGGGTGAGTCCACTAGGGCAAGGCTGGGTGGGCAGGGTTCAAATGAGGTGGCTGGAAAAGCTTGTATCTTGTTAAACCTTATCTTCCTGCTCCACTTCATTTAATTTGCTTCATTCCCTCGTGCACATTGTTATTCCGTGCACAGTCTGAAATGACTTGGGTGGGTGCACCAAAAAATTGACCTTGCTGCCGTGAAGTGTCAGAATCTTAAAAACTCAACGTGTACGTACTCAATTAGCTTTTGGCTTGTGTGGAATTGTTTCCTGATTTCTTCTTTCTCGTGGTATTAACATGTCAGTAGATAGTCCATTAAATGATTCAAGACGTGAAAACCATGATGGATACAGAGTGATCACTGTCAAAAAGGATCAGAATGTTAGAGTGTAATCTGCCCTTTTATGTGTTTTTTCCCTCACACGGAGGTTCAGGAGACCACCTTTACATTACTGTACAAAGAGAAAAGAAAAGCATATTCAGGGTAGCATTTCACTACACTCAGACTGATGCACCTCAGCAATATCGACTATTAATGATTGAATTTAGACCCATACTTTATGGTATTACACAAGCACCGAAGCAATGAATATTTCAGTTATGATTATTAAGGCAACATTTCCATCATTGCGTATCTGAACTGTGCAGCAATATAACTCTAAGTTTGTGCAGCCACAAAAAGCTGTTTTCTGTTTAAGTCATCTTTCATTGGGCTGTAAATACTGATTGTTGTCATTATAGAGTCATCTGTCACTTATATTCTCGATTAATAGATTTTCTCTTTAGTAAAGCCAGAGTTTATATGATAGAAAACTATGAAATCTAGCAATATCCACACTGGAAAAGATGGAACAGCCTATGGAAAAGCCTAAATTAATTGACTTTCCACATGTGTGTTTTGAGGCTGAGTTGTCGCCACACTAACATGGAGTTGTTATAAAGAAAGTTTTCCACAGTGTGCACAGTTGCTGAACTTTAAGCTTTAAAGGCAGGTTTTCTTAACAGGCTTTTGTATTAAATTACATCACAGGCATACCTGATCAGGTGTAAACAAAGTGCTTTTTGGGTTTTTATTGTCACTTCATGCACCATGCTGTCTCTGCTTTAATTAAGATTTTCCTTAAGTGAGTTTGCCATCTGTGTATGACTTGATTTAACATGGCCCTGCTGTGTAATCATGCTACGTGTAACATTCTTTGATCTCCTTTAATTGATGCTCTTCTGTGCCCCTACATCTTTACTGCTCTGTGTTCTTTTTGCAAACTTATTTCCACATAGAATCCACATAAGAGCAACTTCAAGAGAAATACATTCAGTTGAAAATATTTTATCCTCAACAGGTATTGAAGGACCATTTGAGGAGTATAACAAGTTCGTAAAAATCACTTGTTTGTAAGTCCCTTGTTATTTGGACCTTACTTCCTACAGTTTTGCTCCAAATTTTTACTAGACTGAGACTGAAATGTTCCTGATTATGAAGGTTCAATCTTGATATCCCTTTATATTCTCCACTGTGTTTTACTGTTTTATTACTAAATGCAAAGGTATGTAAAATTAGATAATAACAATGGATAAATCAATTTGTAGTGGTGGTTTAAGAACCGAGTGTGGCTTACAGAGACCACCTTGTTAAAGAAAAAAGTTCTCAATCACAAAATAAAGTAAAACTGGTGTGTGACAAAACCTCTAATCAGAGAAAAAGCACCTTCCTCTCTTCTTCATGCATAGTTCACTTCTCACCGTGTTCCTCTTCCTCGCTCTGTACAACTGTCTCTCTTACAGGAGGTCAAGGTCAACTGGGCCACTACGCCAACCAGCCAAAAGAAAGACACAAGCAGTAAGTAGTGTTGCACCGTGTTTTTAAGCTTTGTAGTCCACCACAAGCTGATTGGTTCTGCTGATACTGAGCTTCAGGTGATTGTCGTTGCACCATGTGATGAAGCTCTCTGTCAGTCCTCTGTGCTCCTCTAAAAATAGTCTCTAAGTGAAGACAGCATGTTATTCACTGGAGCCTTACATGTCAAATTGTGTTCCAAAAACTGCATTTAAAACCGCTTAAATTCCTGTAAAGTCTTCACTGAACATATGAGTCTGGACAGATGTGGATACAAACTGCAGCTTGAAGAGCCTGCAGAGGTTTTTGACCACAAAATGCTAATTCTAGTTACTATAAATGGGTGTTTTTTGTTGTTATTTTAGGTCATTTCCATGTCTTTGTTGGAGATCTCAGTCCTGAAATTACCACAGATGACATAAAAGCAGCTTTCGCTCCGTTTGGGAAAATATCGTAAGTGTTTTCTCATGGTCTTGTCTGTGTTGCACCGAACCCTTCCATACAGAAAACTTCACTAACCGTGTGTTGTATTTGTCTGCAGGGATTGTCGAGTGGTGAAAGACATGGCCACAGGTAAATCTAAAGGCTATGGCTTTGTCTCCTTCTTCAACAAATGGGTAAGTGTGCCAATGATGCCCATGTGTTAGCCGACTGAGAAAACCTGAGTAGGTTCTGATTGTTGTCTTGTTGTTGAAGCCAGGCTTTACAGTAAGATGTTTTGTACTTGGTGTCGGTGACGCAGGAGTTTGTATGTTTCCTCTGTACGATCAGGATGCAGAGAATGCCATACAGCAGATGGGAGGACAGTGGCTGGGAGGGAGGCAGATCAGGACCAACTGGGCCACCAGGAAGCCTGCTCCTAAAAGTACAAATGAAAGTAAGTTCACAGCAATTAGATTAAGGATTAATTGATGCACTTAGCCCTCTTAAGGCCATGCAGACTTGTTTTTTTTACATCCACTGAATGTACTCCAGCATTTTGGTCCAGATTGAAGTATCTCAACATCTGTAGGATTGGATTGCCGTGGTACGTTCCCCTCAGTCCAACGCTTTGGTTTATGACCTTAAATACCTTACATAACGAACGACAATCCCTTCAGCCTCAGCTGTACTTTTTGTTTAGTGCTAATTAACCAGTGTTAGCATGTTAAGCTAAATTAAGATGGTAAACATGGTCAGTATCATAACTGTATATAACACCGTTGACTTACATCATCAGTAGGATACAAATTATTGATTGATTAAGTTAATTCATCACAAGACAACTTTTCCCTTCCTTTCTGTCAGTTCAGTCGAGGCAGGCACTTGTATTGTAAGAGATTAATAAATAAAACTGTTGTATCTTTGTTTCAGCAACCAATACCAAGCAGCTATCTTTTGATGAGGTGGTCAACCAGTCCAGCCCCAGCAACTGCACCGTGTACTGTGGGGGAGTCACAACAGGCCTCACCGGTGAGTCGCACTTTACCCGTGAGATTAAGCTGCAGGTTTAAAAGCAGTGCTTGCACTTGGAATATTAATGATCTTCTTTTACTCGTAGAGCAAATTATGAGACAGACCTTCTCACCCTTTGGTCAAATAATGGAAATCCGCGTTTTCCCAGACAAAGGCTACTCGTTTGTGAGGTAAGCTGACTTTCTGATCGGCCTGACAGCCATTTTTTGGACACAGTGAATGTGCAGGGCGACTTGAGATTAAACCACCTTTTTCTGTATGCAGGTTCAACTCCCATGAAGCAGCGGCTCATGCCATTGTATCTGTCAATGGCACATCCATAGAGGGCTATGTTGTTAAGTGTTACTGGGGCAAAGAAACAACAGACATGGTTAGCCCCATACAGCAGGTACAGATGCCACAGGTATGCACCAGGATCATCCTCGATGCAGCATGCACTTTGTTTATAATGTGGACCGCTTTTGAAATGAAATCCGTGGTTTTGAACAGCTGCAGTGCTCCTTGATTTAACTGTGAGATCCCAAATCTGTTGCTGTGTGATGCCGGTATAACGTGACACTCTGCATCCTGAAATATTCTTCTGTATGTCAGCAGAACACAGTGAGCTTCACAGCACAGCCCTACAGTCAGTGGGGTCAGTGGTACAGCAACACGCAGCAGATTGGCCAGTACGTGCCCAATGGATGGCAGGTGCCGAGCTATGGAGTCTATGGGCAGACCTGGGATCAGCAGGGCTACAAGTGAGTACCAGAGACGGCCCAGGATCAAACAAAGCAGCTGCTCGAGAGTGAACTTCCTATCGTTTCTTTCACTTCCCTCAACCTCTCTATCCTTTGCTCTGCTGGTTACTATCACCACAACAACAAACATGCTGTTATTCTGTAGTAACATGTTTACATTGTTTACATCCGCCTTGTTTCATGACCACAGACTGTTCAGAGAGCGGACGGAGCCTGTGGAAGCGCCTTAAACATGCATTCTTTCTAATGGCCAGCAGGGGGCTCTACTAGTGCTTGTAAAATGAAGTCCAAATGTATGAAAGCTTATGAGAAAATGACCCTTCTTCCCACTTTATTTATTTCTTCAGTAAATATTTTCCGAATGAGTCTAAGAGCTCAAGTCTTCTTCAGTATAGCAGGATATTCATTTTGTAAATTATGGCCCCATTTAGAGTGAAACAGGCCCTCTCATCCATCCACCTCTGGTTCTAAAAACAGTAGTCCACAAAGCTGTGGGTGACGTCACGGTGGGTTTGTACCAGTTCATGACTGATTAAGGGACTATTTTGGCAGCTGCTGTATTTATGTTGTTTCATTCGCTGTGAGAGGAGCGAAGGCTGGAGCGGAAATGGTTTTACTAGATGTGTTTTAGTGAAGAGAAGACAGTGACTGGACTCTTTTTCAACGTGTTTTATGTGACACCTGTAGGACAAAACACACAGCAGTTTTGAAGCCGACACGTGTGCACAAGTCTAAATCCAGCTTGACTGGACCTTTTTCCTGTTTGTGGCTTCAGACGTCTCATAATTTCATTTATGCTTGGCCCTATATATGCGTCTCTGTTGCCCAGTCTGACTGCAGCTCCTCATGGTTTTTCCAGGGTTTGTGTAAATCAGATTAAGCTCCAGTCCAGTCCAGAGGGCGGTGGAAGTGCACCTGAATGAAGCAGTTACACTTGGGAGAAGTAAAGTTTACATGTGATGCATTTCCACTGAGTCCATCTCTAACGCTGGTTGGGCTGCATTTCCACTTGGCGTAATCTTCATGTGGCTCCATTTGTCTGACTGTATTGTTTCCCGTTTCAGTCATTTACACGCTGGTGCCGGCTGGACAGGTGTGGGAGCTGTGAGCAACGGGGGCATGGTGGAGCCCGGGCAGGGGGTCAACGGGACGGTGCTAACCAACCAGGCTGGCATGAGCACTGCAGGCTACCACACCCACTGATCACAGTAGCCCTCGCTAAGCCTCCGAGGCCACACGGATGATACTCTGCTGGGGGAAGGGAGTGCATTAGATGTACTCTCTCTGTTGCCACACACAAGTTGTTCTGTTAGTGAGGCTGGTACGCCATTTTATCAACCTTACCAGCCCATAACCTCACCCACTGCCCAAATCTGCAAATGTAAAAACGATCCACTCCAGAACACTTTAACACTGTTAAAACAGCCATTGCTAATGCACCTTGCATTCCCGGGCCCATTTTATTGTTTGGCGTATTTTTGTAATGCCTGCAGATAACTGGCCAAATGTAAACGATGCGACCACGTCAAGATATTTCTAGCACAGCCACGTTTTAGTTTAAAAGGCAGAAATGTTCAGCTAATGAAATCTATATTAAAACACCAGGTTTTGTTTGTTTTCAGCCCCTCAGAGCCAAAGAGCAAGGGCAGAATTTTATACCAATGTTTAACAATCAGACAGAGAGACGAGGCTGCCGACTTCACCGCAGAGAGTAGTCCATAGGGCGGGGAACCATTTTTATTTTGTCTCATTTGGAACCTCCTGCTCTCGCTGTTCTGGTCTGTCCACCTTTACTAAAGTGAAATACGAGTCCGAGCAAGTTCTCAGGGTGTTGTCAAGTCATTCTGTGAAACGTAGGAAATCACTGAGTAGAAGCAGGCATCTGGAGGGAAAGTCGACACCACAAAACAAGTAAATTTCATCTCCCGGACCGGACCGAGCGGACTGAACCCAGTCCGTGGATACGAAACGTGTGTGTATTCTTGCGTGTGTGCATGAACTCTGATGCTTTTACACACAAGACAGCTCATATTCCCCTGAAACAAAAAAAAAGGACTACGCCATCTTTTTCTTTTTTTTCGTCATTTTTCAAGTGTCATTTCTTTCTTTAAAATGCTGACATTGTATAAAGAGCTTTTGCCTTTTTGTGTTTTATTTCTGGACTTGTCTTATGCAGAAACGTTGCAGTGACACCATCGAATGACACGTGAGACCTTTTGCGTTTTGTTTATAAAATATTAAGCGGCTGTCAACTGTCAACTTTATTTTTAAAATTAGATTTCAAATAAACCAATTGCAGGGATTACTGCCACTCTTATCTTACTTATAGGCAGACACATATTGCACAAATACTTAAGATTATCTTTTCACAAAATTTGAATTACGAGGGGTTTTTTATGTTTTGCATTCCACTTTCTTTTGTAATTTCCTTTGAAAGTCTGTTTTATGTAACAGTCTGCTCAATTGTACTGAATCTGTATAAAGACAACATGACAATTGAGGAAGCGCGCTCACTTCCGGACGGAGTAATGGATTCCAGAAACGGCTGTCTGACAGTAGCATCCCTGTCCAGTGCTGGTCCGTGTACAGTAGAGACAGTGCAACATTTGATTCTTCCAGAGGTTTGGAGGACAAGCGGCATTGCTATGCAGTGCAAAAGCCTTTCGACTGACAAATAATGCATAACTTAAGTTATTCTGTTAAAGCTAAATAATGATTGTTTTCATAGATTAAGAAATAACCATGTAAGGGTCAGATATTTGCACTGTGGCCACCGTCATTTTTAATCTAGTTGGAAAGTCAGTTGTGTTGCCTTATTGTCAGTGAGTTACTTTTAATTTAACCAAAATTCATCCAAGAGTAGGCGGTGCCTAAGAATGTTTTCAACCTATGTTTTGGCAAGAGAAGTTCCGTTGATGCTTCAGTAACATGGTTTGAGTTTTTGCTTTGTCCCATTAAAATGCTGATGCTTAAAGGTTTCCTGGACAAATCTATGTCATCTGGTACTTCCTGGTGGGAAAATGGAGACAGAAGTCACGAGACAGTTGTTTTAGTTGGGCTTAAATTTGCTGTAGAGCTGAAATGATCAAGAGAAATTTATTTGGCTGCTACTTTGATGCTAAATCGATCATTTTAATTTAGCAATAATGTCCAAAATTCACAGGTTTCAATGCCTCAGATATGAGAGTTTGCTGCTTTTCTCTGTGTTCTAACACTGTAAATTGAGTATCTTTAAGTTTTGGACAGCTGGTTGGATAAAATATGTTTTGAAGACGTCACCTTGGGTTCAGGGAAACTCTTATTTCCTCACACTTTATAGGCTAAACAATTGGTTAATCAAAAAACATAAATAAAATACATTATTGCATTAACTGACTGTGAAAATGATAGGATAGCAAAGCATGGATTTCCAACAGGCCAGAACAAGCAACTGCCCTGGAGCCCTGGACCCTCAGGGGCCCTGAAGGAACCCAGGTTCACCTTATTTGTTTGTGGTCATTTAAATCATTGAAATTGTCTGACAACTGAAGAGAAGCACAGTGTAAAGTGACATTATTGCGCCTTTAAGATGACACATTCATTAAAACATGTTGTACTAGAGCTGATAAACTTGATTAATCTGTTAGTCCTGCTATTTTGGTAACCAGTCAATCACTTCAGTCATTTTTCAACAAAATCTGCAACTGCTCTGAGTATTTATTGCGTTTCTGTTTTATATCATGGTAAACTGAATATCTTTAGCCTGGTTTGGACAAAATGAGACTTCAATAGATGTCACTTTGGATTCTGTGCAAACAATGATGAGCATTTTTCTCAGTTTTCTGAGTAAAAACAGTAAAAGTATGGATACTGTGCTGTACAAATACTCTATACAAGTAAAAGTCCTGTATTGAAAATGTTTGAAGTATCCAAGTATGAAAGTAAAAATATTCTGTGACTGTTAAACAATTAGATTATTACTGATGTAAAAGCAGAATTTTACTGTTGTAATTGGAGCTTATTTTGAACTGCAGCTTATTATTTTCACTATGGATAAATCTGCTGATTATGTTCTCCATTAATTAATTGATTGTTTGGGTTGTAAAAATTCTGAAAGTAGTCAGAAATGCTGTTAAAATACTCCAGAATGACACCTACATAACTCTTATTATGTCCAAACCTTACAAATATTAAAAATAAATCGAAATTATTAATATAATGGAAAGGTTTTATTACTTTCTTGCTTTTAAAAGACCAAAGTCGAGAGAAAACACTAGAAAACTAATTTCAGCTCAAGCGTCTGCCCGCCAACCTACACGAACTACACCTCCCATGATGCAACACAACAGGGAGGCCACCTCCCCCTCTTTTTACCCGCGTGACCACCTCTGGCCAATGGAGAGTGTCGTTACAGGCGCAATGCGGTTGTCGGGATGTAAGGAGGAATGGCGACGGTCGAGACGGTTTTGGAGGACAGAGCAGAGCTGAATTTGACCAAACAGAAGCGGATCACAGGTAGTTTAAACATTAGCCGTAAAAAACACTCAGAAAGCTCGTGCGAGACTCAGGTGGCGCGTTTACAGAGAGGTGCTTCAACACATAATGAGACACCTGAAGCGTTTTCACTGTAAGAATGTTGACAACTTGTTAGCAAAACTTGAGAAGGCTGTGCTATTTTAAATAAAGTTTAATTGTCCCATTTTATTTTTTTAAACAAGCTAGTCTGATTATCTTATTTTCACTCATAATGTGGAGTCACATGGGTCACTTTTTCCTGTCATGTCCACAGACATTTATGCTTCCTTTTCCCTCTTTGAAGGTTTCCAGCTCAACTCTTAATGATAGAGAGTGAAAATGGAAGCTGAGGTGACGGTGTCCTCCTCATCCAGCGTGGTGTCATCCTCCACCCCTCAGACCTCAGCTGTCCAGACCAACCTGGCAGCAAAACAGAGAGACAGCAGAAAGGCCGCATCCACGACCCCCGCCTTCCTCTCCAACCTGGGCAGGGCCACCCTGCGAGGCATTCGCAAGTGCCCGCAGTGCGGCGTCTACAACGGCACCCGCGGGCTCAGCTGCAAGAACAAGGCCTGTGGGATCTCCCTCAGAAATGCTGCTTCGGCGGGCAGGAGCAGCAAGAAGTGTTCAGTGGAGGTGGTGAAAGTGATAATAGACAGTGAGGAGAGAGGTGGAGTCCTGGCTGGTGGCTCAGGTGGAGGCGTGCAGGTGTTTTCAGTGTGTCATAGAGGAAGAGGAGCCACAGCTACGCAGCTGGGCTTTGTTGAACTTGTTCCCACCGATACTGCTATCGCGACAGGCGATGGAGCCACCCTGCTGACCCGCATCAACCTGGGCCGTTGCTTTATGCCATCTTGCAGGCAGGGTCAGAGGTCAAACCAGGGCGAGTCAGAATCGGGTGTTGCCGGGTCCAAGCAGTCGTCCGATAGCCTCTGCATCCACATCAAGCAAGCCATAGAGGGTCACAGCCGCGCGACCCCGCTGACCTTGAAGAGCTCCGTCTTGGAGGGGTTGCAGGCCTCCATCCAAGCCAGGGAGGAACTGTGGAGGCTGGCCACAGAGTCTCCAGGGCCCCTGGTGCAGCGCGTCGCAAAAGACACCCTGGTGGTGAAGTGCCACACAGATTCCCAGCATCCTCTGGGGCTGCTGCACCTCACTGTCGGTGCAGGCGGACTGTCTGAAGTTTTAAAGAGTGAGAGAAGGAGCAGAGAGCAGCAGCAGGCTGTTTTCCACTGTGCCTGCCAGCTGAGCAGCAGGAGAAGCAAAGCTGGTGTTGATGGAGCAGGAGGATCCGCCAACTCTCATCCTCCTCCCAGCTCGTCACAACCCTGTCTTCACTTCTACGCCTGTGTGTGTGCCTTTGCAAGCGATGAGAAACTGGCTGCAGAGTTTGCTGCTTTCATCAACTACACCCCGAGCGGTACCGTAACTGAGCCTCTCCGTCAGTTTCAACCGGTCTTAAAGGAACGGGACGACATTTTGGAAAATACGCTTATTTGCTTGCTTGGCTCGTGTTAAATGAGAGTCGCTGCTGTTTTTTTTTTCTGATGAAACCGTCTTCTTGTCCTTTCACTTCAGACAAACCTTAAAGCTGGCACATAGCTCAGCTGCCACTTTATTAGGTACACCAAGCTTAAACTAGAACAGTCTAACTCAACAGTCCTGCAATAAATCCTCCCAAACATGAATGAGCAAACATGAAAAAGAAAAACAATCCACAGAAACACTCTAGACTTTAGCTAGACTTTAAATACAGCCAGGCTAACTGTTTCCCCCTGTTTCCAGTATTTATGCTAAGCTAAGCTAACTCACACCTGGCAAATAAACGTATTTCCCCAAATGTCAAATTATGCCTTTAATGTATCGTTCGGTTTAGCGTGACCTGTTGCTTAACATGTCTTTCCCCATGTTTTACCTTTCAGGCGTGCAGCAGAGCGCTGCCAGCAGAGTGATTAGTCCCAGTGAGAAGCCTCTGCAGCAGGCCGAATTGCTCAACTCTCATCCTAAAACAAAGAAAGTTCGCCTGGATGAATCTCTCTCTGGTGGTTTCATCATAATTCTTCCTGACAGATTCATTCCAAGCATTTATCACTCATTTAATGCAGGATGATTGTCTGAATCTTCCATTGTCCTCCCCTCTCTTTCCATCTTTATCTTTCCCAATCTGTTGTTGTGTAATTTCCTGCCCCCCCCCCCCCAGTGGCCTCTACCTCTGGGGTGGGGAATGAGGGAGTGTCAGCCTCCAGCCTGAGGAAAGCTGGTCAGAGGAAAGCCCCTGGTGCTAGTGGGCTGAAGGCTCCAGGTGCTGCCCTCCTCCCTGCCTGCCTACTGAGCCCCCCCTCTGCCTTTTCATCTTTCTGCTGCCTCAGTCTGTCTGTTAAAGAGCCTTACATGGTCTTAGACATCTGTCTCTATCTTTATCATTCCTCCGTCTAATCCTGCAGCGCTAATCCTCATCCACTGTTCAAAATAACAGGGTCACACTGCAGTGGACACACAGCATATTTTAACATTTAATTAGCGAACATTTCCAGGCCTTTTAAATTACATTTGACAGGCAAAACTTACAGACTAAATATGTGGTTCGTGGGTGGTCCATTTTGAAACAAAGCAGATAATGAATGAGTGTTTGTTGTGTCACTTCTAATCTGTGTGTGTGTGTCAGGGAGTACCCAGGTTGTGGATGAGCGCACAGTGACGATGGGCTTCCACCAGTGGCTGGCCGGCGTCACAGAGAGGATCCACCAGACAATGCACTACCAGTCTGAAGGTAAAGCTGCAGCTCGTTTGCGACACTGTGTGTTGCTTCAGCTAGAAGACTTCTGGAAAATGCACTTATTTGCTGTCTTCCCGAGGGAAGATTGATACCGCTCTCATGTCTGTAAATATGAAGTTGCAGCCAGCAGCTGGTTAGCATAGCTTAGCAATAAAGACTGGGAACAGGGGGAAACAGCAGCTAGGTAAAATCAGAATATGGTATCACTTTCAAACAACGCAAAAATCATCAGGATTTTATTTAGCTTTCTTTATTGCGAACCTTATTTATACAGCACCTTTCACAGACAGTGAACTAGCCAGTCACTGGCTTTGATTGCTCAGGCTGTGGTTACTCATGCTTTGATTGCTAAGGCTGTGGTTACTCTGGCTTTGATTGCTAAGGCTGTGGTTACTCTGGCTTTGATTGCTAAGGCTGTGGTTGCTCAGGCTGGCTTTGATTGCTCAGGCTGTGGTGGCTCTGGCTTTGTTTGCTCAGGCTTTGTTTGCTCTCGCTGTGGTTGGTCAGGCTGTGGTGGCTCTGGCTGTGGTTGCTCAGGCTGTGGTTGCTCAGGCTGTGGTTGCTCAGGCTGTGGTGGCTCTGGCTATTGTTGCTCAGGCTGTGGTTACTCAGGCTGCGGTTGCTCAGGCTTTGGTCGCTCAGGCTGTGGTTGCTCAGGCTGGCTGTGGTTGCTCAGGCTGTGGTGGCTCTGGCTATGGTTGCTTGCTGCACTCTGTAAAAGAACTTGTCGGTGTTTCTCCGTCAGGGAAACCTCAGCCTCTGGTGTACCACGTTCCTCAGGAGTTCTTCAACGCTCTGCAGCACCGTCTGTCGCTGGGCTCCAAGAAGAAGAGGCTTCCTAACTTCACAACAGGTACAACATCATCACTTATTAAACAAAATAGACGTAATTAATTATGCAATTCCTGTCACACTGAAGTAAATCTTGAGCTGCAAGTGTTTGTCCTGCACTCACCCAGATGACTCAGCCAATAACAGTGGTGCAAAGTAACTAGTGTATCTACTCAAGTATAATTTTGTGCTACTTGAGTAACTATAGTGATGATACATCTGTACTTTAGTTAAGTGTAAGTATATAAATAATAAAGGACCTTTATCTGTAATGGAGTACTTACTTACTTACTTACATCATTTTATTGGTACATTTGCTGTGTTTTCAAAGGATCTGCTTCCACCACAGATATGTGAACAAATACAGACTCTTTGTCTCTGTCTCTGTGTGTCGGCCTCAGCCTTTGTGAGAAATGATGGACTTCATCTCGGCTCGTTCTCCAAGTACACCTGGCACATCACCAACGTCATGCAGGTCAAACGCATCTTCGACACTCCAGAGGTAAACGCTCCCTTCCCCTCTGTCAAAGGGTGTAACTTCCACCGGGGATCATAGCTACTCCCTCACAAGTTACAGTTTCAAGTATAAAAAGTATAAAAATGTTGTTCCATTAATTAAAGTCATGTCCAATTAATACTGTGCGCTCAGAGCATTAAGCTTAATGAGAAACAGTGAGTGCAAACTTTGTTTGCCCTGGATTTTGCTTCTCAGGCGTCACTACCGTGGAGTCCCCTCCTGCTCTCAGTGATCACCATCACTGTGTTTTAATGCAGCCCAATTCACAATATAGTTGTTCTCATTTGCATATTTTTCCGTTTGTGTAGTCAGACAACCGAGCAGGTATGAAATTTGATCACAGCTCATAAAGACAACATGTTGACCAGCAGTCATTACCAAGCTGCCGGGCTGCAGATAAAATCATCATGTAACAATCGTCTGACAAAATAAACAGAACGCATTCAGGTGAGAGGCAGCAGCTGTGCTGTGAGATCGGCTCCTGTATTGACATTTAAGATGAGTGAAGACAGAGAAGGCTGGTGTATTTCATGCAGCATCTGTTATCATGACTAACTGAGCTGCTGTCTTTGTGCTTCTAAAACCACGAAACATGTCGGCAAAACGCCTGTAAACCATGTTACAAATGTGGCTGCTGAGGAACCGAAACGTTCCCAGTGGACATCGAGGATGCTGCTGTACATTCAGCATTAAGTCTGCAGACTTGTACACACTCACTCTTATTTAGTATTTATTTTTTACTCACAGTTCTAAAAGCACACTAGAACTGAGCATCGGTCACAGGCCGTAAAGGACAGTGTACTTTGTAGTAAAGATGCAAAACAAGGAACTCAAACAGTATTTAAAGCATTTATAGTGCAGAAATCAACACAGCATTTCTAATTTGTATCTTTTGTTTTGCTCTGGTACCATTAATATGGAATTGTATATTAATTACTGCATACTATACTATACTCCACATATACTATAGATTTTTATAAAGCTAATCAGTTTCACTGTCCTCCTCATCGTCTGTCCACCAGCTGCCTCTCGAGCTCTCTCAGAGTTTTGTGAAGAATGCCGATGGCTCCTACTCACGTTTCCGCTGCCCCGAGCCTCCGCCCGAGCCGGAGCTACCGGAGGGCTTCAGGACGGAGCGGCCGCAGGCGATACGGCCGATGGAGCTCCGCACCTTCCTCAAAGTCGGTGAGTGACTGTTTGTTTCAGCCGCGATGTCTCCAAGAGGTCAGTCTGCCTAGCTGTGTCCATGCAGCCATGTATCTGTGCAGGACCAGGCTCAGCGGACCAGAGGGAGGCCGGCCCCTTCGTGATCGAGTGGATCCCGGACGTTCTCCCTCGCTGTCAGATGGGAGAGCTCAGGATCAGCTTTGAATTTGGCCACCAGCAGAGCGGCCAGCCGGAGCACTGTGAGAAGACGAGTTTGGCAGAGAAAGGAGCTCGTTCCAAGTCGGATTCAGGCCAACCCAAACTCACAAAGGCTGTTGAAATCCTTCAGGTGGTTGTGTGACGGCCCAGTCATCGTTTGTCATGTCAGGTATCGATAATCATGACTCACTGACAGTATGCAACTCACACATATATCCATCTTAAATCGTACGAGGTGTGAATCATCTATTACCATATAAATTACACAGTATAATATTGATCAGCTGCATTTTTAGATGATCTAGTCTGTAGAGGAACGCTCATCAGAATGCCTTTTCCCTAACGCTAAATATTCAGAGTAGTAGTGAAGGAACATATATTTTTGGAAAAATATCTATTTTTTAATCATATAACCTAAACATTTTTACTCCAGACACATCAATCAGGCAGTAAGAATTAAAGGTAATGTATTTAAAGCAGAATAGGAACTTTTTATAAGCTTGGTAAAACTCAGTCACACAGCAGGTAAATGTGACTCGTTCACTTCATCCTGTTTCCCGACTTTTCCCAAAGGTGTAAAAACCTGTGTCCAAACTTTCAAAGCCGGATTTTCGCCTTGTTTGTTTTGCCATGTAAGCGTCAAGGAAAATAAAACACATTTAATGGGTACAATGTCTCTTTATTGGCAAAGATAAAATACCCTCTAACGCAGAACTAAAGGTCTTGGATGCGACTTCGCTCGTGGTGCGCCACAAGGGATGGAAATGGTTTGTGCATTTTGTACAGACGCTCATGGTTTGATGGGGACAGCTATCGAACGGATCAGCATGAAATTAGAAGCAGACATTCACGTTCCCTTCAGGATGAACTGCAGTACATTTAAACTTTTCATTTAAAATTCATCAACTGCTTTATTTTATGACCAAACACCTGCAAAACAAAGAAATTCCCATCAGCCTCAGGTGTATTTTCTGTGTAGTACTACTTAGCAAATATTAGTATACTAACATGCTAAAGTAAGATGGTGAACATGGTAAACATACCCTCCAACCCTCCAGACATCAGTGTGTTTGCATCGTCATTGAGACCGTGTTGGCAGTGTTGTGCCTCACGTGAGGTCGTGTGATGTACTTCAAACAAAAACGTCAGAAATTTGTCAAATTCTGCTCCACGGGAAGAGATGTGTGTTACTGTTGGTGGTGAATGTTGGTGGCGTTGTTGTTTGTTCCTTCCTCAGCCGTCAGCAGTTAATGCAGGTACATCTTTCTACCAGCAGAGGGAGGCATAAGCCTGCTCTTTTACCAGCCAGGGGCTGCTTTCATGAAGCTTTCCAAGCAAACACAAGTAGAGAAGGTGAATCTATGACAGGGCTTTTCAGACTGCCTCACTTCGAGAAAATCAGTGTAGAAAATGAGGTGTTTCAGAGGAGAATTCAGAACGTTTGACTGCATTTCATAATTTGGCTGAATCTGCCTTCCTCCCTTCTGGGCATCACAAAGCAGGAATTACACACTTGCCGTGATACATATCGCTGGAAACATCACAAGTGCTTCTGAAATGTACCCAAATGTTCATGAATTAATTAAGATTACAAGTTAATACCATG
This sequence comes from Chaetodon trifasciatus, assembly GCA_037975065.1. Taxonomy (NCBI): domain Eukaryota; kingdom Metazoa; phylum Chordata; class Actinopteri; order Chaetodontiformes; family Chaetodontidae; genus Chaetodon; species Chaetodon trifasciatus. The sequence continues at coordinate 3,169,774 of JBBMOE010000003.1, forward strand.
AGAACATCACGCCAAATTACATGCACTCCTCAGAATAGCAGCTTGCACACTGTGTATCTACATCAGGGGTGTAGGCGTTTGAGAACAGTGCCAGCCCCCGGCCTCGTTCCTCCCTCACAGGCCCCCAGGACATCAGTGTGAGTACAGCCTCTGCCTGCGCAGGGGGGGCCCGGCTGCCAGACAGCTCCGAGCCACGCATTTAGCTGTTTATGTAGTCTGTCAGTCACGGAGACGGGAGACGCATCAATCCTCTCCTGGAAGGAAAAGCGAGCGCGTTGCGACAGGGAGGCTTCCTCCACCGTCTGAAAGATGTGTTACAGACAGAGACAGCAAAGGGCCAGAGATGGGAGGGGGGCCGAGAGCAGGAAAGGAGGAAAAACCGTTCTTCAGGAAGCAGAAAAGTTGGTAGAAAAAGAAATCAGAAAATGACAAAATATTTGGGTTTAGAGGTTTGCTGATGCTGCAGCCAGAGGAGCTTTCACAGTCACACCAGCTCCACAGGCTTCCCCTCACTGCTGCGTTCACTAACCGACGGCATTTTGATCACTGTCATACATCATTTTGTTCAATAAAAAGCTCTCCAAGCGAGATAACAAACTTAGCTCATTAGCTAGTTCAGGCAGTACCATCGTGTTGGGACAGTTTTTTACTCCAACAGAGGAGACTAGATAAGAGTAAATGGTGCAGTGCAGCTAATGATAGCTTCTTCCAGTCTGTCCCCTAAAATATCAGCACCAAAAATGGCTTACTGTTGGTCAACGGCAGGATTTTGCAGGTCAAAGTGCGCTAAAGTTGAACTGAGGGCAAAAAATTCACATGCGAGTGAATCCGCTCATTGAATTTAATTTAATTTGCCACAAACGCTGTGCTAGCAGCTAGCAACACCTGCTAACAACAGCATGCTAACATGCTGATGTTTAGCTGGTGTAATGTTTACAGTGTTCACCATCTTTGTTTAGCATGTTAGCATGCTAATAGCACTCAACACAAAGTACAGCTGAGGCTAACGGGAATATTGTGTGTTTAGTTCTGCAGCTTAAGTGTTGGACAAGTTAACATTTTGACCTAACGATGGCAGCAGATGAAAGTTAATGAGTCAAACCAAAGCCACCACAGTTCATCCTGAGCAGAACATGAACGTCTGTGCAATCCATCCAGTATTTTTCTGAGATATTTCACTCTGAACTCTGATGGTGGACAGACAGACTGATCATTGCCATCCCTGCAGGCACGTCTAAAAAGAGTTTGGTAAATAAAGACAAAATTTAGGTTTAAGCGCTCCTCTAAACCACATGTCAAGTGGAATGTGAAGTTCATGGCCAAGTCAGCGCCGTCCGTCTCTCTTATTATACGATAGTGTGAGTGGAAGCAGCCAAGATACAGCCGGCCATGACTGCACGTCTGTCAGCACCAGGCAGCAGACGTGCACTGAGCAGACAGCTCTCTTCTAGCTCTGTCATTCCACATTATCTGCACAGAAAATAACCTCCAACATCACATAAATTACATTTACCGACACACAGGCTGTGAACTAACTGTACCTCCTACTGTCTTTTAGTAATGGCATATTTTGGGGTTGAGAGCAGGTTTACATCATCTGGAAGCCGCCCATCACAGATGTTTTATTTCAGTTACGACCCACTTCCTCCCACCTCACATTAATCAGAACTAGCCTGCGTTCATTAATCTACTGTACTCTGACGTTGCCCACTGCTTTCATCATCCTCGACTGTCATGTTGGTTTTAGGATAAAGCTCATAACAATAAATACTAGAAGAAGGCTAATATGTATTTCTGTGAACAGACAGGTTGTTGTTGTATCAGTCAGGACATTAGTTGCTTTTAATGGTTTTGGAAGCATTGCACAATGAGCACGAGGAGCTTTAGGGCATTTTTAGCTCATTGTTTTGGTGCTATGGACCCAAAATGTAGTGTTTTGGTTCGCTCTCTCCTCTCACACACATTCACAGATGCAGCTGTTTGCAGAGGAAAAGCATAAAAACCCTCCGTGCACTTTCTGCTCAGCACTAAACTGCAGACGGAGAAAATTAGCAGCGAGCTCCTGAAAATATTGGAGCATTTCACAAGTAAAGAGCCAAATATGTTCTCATGAGTTAGAGGACTCCATATGAATGCTAATGTTAATGTCTGCTGTTCATATCCGCCGAATGTGCAAAGAGGCAACTGCTTACAAACAGAGGGATGATATGTCAGCGCTCGGTTTACAGCTCGTTCCCGTTGGCCCCGAGTGGCCCGAACATCAGTTACAGCAGGTTTAATATTAGACTGACTGATTGTAAACAAGAGTAAGAGTCTGCAGCCATGCTAGCGGCTCTGCGGCTAAACACACTCAGGTTAAAGCCCAAAGCACTTCAAGGTAAAGATCGCTGTCATAGCTGCCTCCCTGAAACAAATTAGGCACATTCTCATGCAAAACAGCAATACCCTGCAATGTTTTCCATAAGCAAATGAAATCACGTGCACATGCCTTCGATCAGCATTTTCCCTCATGTAAGAGCACCGTAAAAAAATGGCTTCAGGATGTCTCACCCTGAATGAACAGCTTTGTCCCTTTTCCAGTGATCTGAAATAAGGCAGCTCCCACAATGAAAATGCTAAATATCCTCTGAATGTGTCAGCACAGTGGTCACTCATACGTCTTAACAATGTCTTTTTTGTCCTGTTTGGACAGCTATGGTGGTCTTGCCTTGGTGTTGCACAATAAATGTAGACGCTGCTCTTAAATCCTAGAAGGTACAAATCCATTTTTAGCCTGACTTTGGTGTTGTTTGTCGCAGTGTCCTTGGACAGAGAGTTACTGTAAATGTTGGAGTCCCTCATCAGCTGAGTCAACTGTGTGATAATGAGGTCAGAAAGGTCACTACGAGCTGCACGCACCAGGCAGACGCTGTGCTTTGTGCCTTTGTGTTTGAGCATAACTCAAGCATTAAAAGGGGAAAAACCTCGAGGAAACACCAATCATCAGTTACAGAGATCAGCGTTTTCGGAGCCAAATGAACAAGGCAAAACATTATCTGAGCTTGCCTGGAATATTAGATATGCACACTCAGTGCACCTGCACTCAGCAGCTCACGCACGAACCCAACGTGGTGCCCTTCAGAGTAAGACGAGGGGGAAATAGACCTGCCAACAAGTAGTCTACCTGCCAACAGGAAGAGAAAGAGACGCGCTGACAGCACTTGTCAACACATTTGTGATGGCTGACGACAAACCGTGACATGCAACATTTCTGCAGCCTTGAAACAAACTCCGCTCAGCCTTCCTAAACAGAAAGTCAGTAACTCATCACCGGCCTGAGGCGGGACCAGACAGAGAAAGTGATCAGGAGAGGAGGTCGGCCTCACATCCGAGACAAGCAGCCAATAGACCACTTACCCAACAACCTCTGAGCCCTTCCTGTCAATCCTCCAGTCAGTCAACCAAATCCGGCGTCAATCCCCCGACGATCCATATCTCAATTCCCCAACTGTTTCTCCTGATTGCCACTGACTGCGCAACAACCCGTATTGACTCATATTAGGAAGGTTAAATCAGCCCTGAATGATGGATGAATTTGTGGAGTGAGTCGATTTGGCCTTCCATTGTGCATCAGACCCTCAGCTGAGCAGAAGTGTTCAGTACGCAAGAGAAGGAACTTTGAAGTCAGTGACCGAATCAGCCGTTTTCAGCACAGCATGATAACGTCCTGATTAAAAGCTTCATCTAAGACCATAAGAAAGGTCATTACACCACAACCTTATTAACAGGGTTTCTGCAGGTGAGCGAGCACACTACTGAGCTGAAGATGGCGAATCAGCGCGGTGATGTGTTTACTTGCTGATGTTCGTCCTGAAGTTCATTTGAACAGCGACGCGATCACTTAGAAAAGTGCACGACCTCCATCATCAGTTAGTTTCCATCCACCTGTTTCTTTTTTTATACCACAAATCACTCAACAATCTTCTAATCTTTAATCTGTAATGATTGATTGAACATTAGTGGATGGAAATGCTTGTTACTTGGCATTTTCTTTAGCAGGTTCTCTGGAAATTAGCCTAACATTTGTCCTGCACTTGAATAGAAACTTGCCTAGTGACTGCAAGTCTTTCAACTGAACTGAAAAAACTATTCAAATCAGCAAAGTAATTCAGAATTTCCAACTCTAAAATCAAGGTCCATCAGTGTTTGGATCCCATTTTATGCAGCTCAGCCGGTACATAACACTTCCTCTCGCCTGCCTTACAAACCATTTTTCATCGTGTGAACGCAGCCCTCCTGCTGTCCTCGTACATGCATCCCTTCTGCACATGCAAACTTTCTCTCCTCTCTCTCCTCCCTGACTGCTTCCTGATTGTTGGGCTGAGCAGAGTCATCATCAGATCCATCAGTGTGGAGTCATTGCCTGAGGAAACACGGGCCAATTATGGCCATAAATAATAATGGGAGAGCGCATCTGGCATGATGACTGATGGGCCTCTCTCACAGCTCATTTACATGGCTTTTGTGTGGCTATCAGCGGCTTCGCTCTAATGTAATGCTCAGCAAATGAGCCTTGCACAGAATATTGTGCGATTCAAGGGTGGAGCGGCGACACCGGAATGGCACTTATCATCAGAAACATGGATCCGAAACGGAACGAGCGGGGAAAAAGAGGTCTCGAAATCACTACACGTCGATTGTCCCTCTACATGTTGCCATACGTGCCCTGGCTTCCTGCATGTTAATATGCAGGCCTTGTCCTGTGCAGTCCAAGTCCATCCATCAGCATCAATTACCGTGACACGGAGAGAGATTGATTGTGTCTGTGTGGTCAGGTAACAAACCAACCACCTCCCACACTCACTCAGCAGATACCTTACATGTACCTGTCAGACACCTGTCCACTTACATGGTGTCCTTAATGCCTCCCATATCATTTTATAATGAGCTAAGTGAAAAATGATAGAGTTACTTCAACACAGAGATTGGCGGCCAGTTTTTAATTTCTCAATAAGGTGTCAATGCCGTTCGGGGAATCCTTAATCTGTCCTTTAGGTCAGTGTCAGCCTGGAGCCAGAGAACAAAAGGCTGCAGCATGCTGACGTGTGTCCTGGGAGCTGATAAGCCTGGTTGTTAATGGTGTTAGGGTAGATTTCATTACCCCCTCCAGACTGCTCTCATTAAATAAACATCCTCCTGTCACATCCCTCACCCCGCCAGCAGAGGAGCAGCCGAGGCAGGACGGCTGAAGGGAGATGAGGTATGACTAAGATAGACAATGAAGTGGAATGTTAATGAAAAACTTGTCAATCAAAGTCAAATCAGTTGGAAAATTTGGGTCGACGTTCTCGCAGAATAGCTTGCAGTGTTGTTTTTCTGATGTTAGCGGCGTGCTCAGGAGATGGTCACTTCACACTGAAATCCAGATTCCCTATGACCACCGGGAAGCTCACAGGTGTTGGGATGTTGCACACCCGTGAAGGAGTTTGCGGCTCAGCTGCGTGAAGTCTGATTGATTGCCTCAAGTGATGTCACTTGAGTCAGTTTGTGCAGTTTGAAAATGAATCTGTGGCTCGTTTTCATCTCTGCTAGAGGTTAGCAGCTCGAGACAACATTAGCCGCTACTAGCAAAACACACCCGAGTCTCCGACTGAACTGTACGTGGTTGAGTTGCATTGTGGGTAATGTAGGCCATGACAAGGAAGAGGAATGAAAACGCCAATATCTCTAGAGCTTTATCTATTTTGATTCCGTCTTTCAGAATTTCTTTTTTATTATTTCTTACTAATTTAACCAAATATCTTCAAATCTAACGACATTCCCATCACCCTCAGCTTATTCTAATAGCAAATGCTAGCATGCTCACAAGCTAACATGTTTAACATGTAACATTACATCTACACAACATCAGCATGTTAGCATTGTCATTGTGTGCATGTTAGCATTTAGCTCAAAGCACTGCTGTGCCTCAGTAAAGCCTCGCATAGCCGCTAGCAGCTGTAAATCCTGTTTTTGGACGCACAGGCCAGCGGTTGCTCAGACCATCTGCAGCCACGGCATGGCGATCTGAAGCTTGTGATGTATAATCTCTGGAGGGATCGTGCAGATGCACACAGGTGGTGCTGTATCATCCAGTCACGTCACCACAGGCCAACCTGCTCAGTTTTCCTTGCGCTGTGTCCGCCGTATCACTCCTTACTCAGTGACCCATTTTCCACTCCATCACCTCTTCAATCAGCCTTTTCTCTGCTTCCTCTCTCCGTCTCTTCTACCATTAGCTTTCAGTACAGTTTCTCTGCGGCCGACCCTTCCTTACCCTCTCTCAGACCTCTGCTGACCTTGTGTGGATCTTTATTTCCCTCCCTTCTCCTCCTCCCCCTCCCTCTCTCCTTCCCCATGCTCTGCTCTGACTAATCTATGCCATCATCCTCTCTCCATCTATCAGGGTGCTCTCATTGTTTTGACGTCTAGTTAATTCTGTGCTCATGATTTATCAAATTCTTATTACCGCTTGCTGAAAGCCTCATTCATTGTCCTGATGTATGGTAATGATAGTCCCGGTGTGGCTGCCTGAATCGCAACAAACCCACTCATTTATTTTCTTCTTCCTCTCTTCTCCCTCCCTCCATTCATGGCTGCAAACTGTTGTCTTTGTACTTTGTCCTTGCAGTTGACTTGGCCCGTCTCCCAATAATACACACAGGATTTGCATCTTTGCACGTACGCACACAGATACATAAAACACTCTCTCTGGACAGCCTATAATAAAATTGACAAACAGTCATGTTTACTACATGGCATGTTGTCAGCAGATTTAAGTAAATTAGAGCTTCTTTGGTGCATTCGCTGATTGTTGACAAGCTTTAAAAAAGACTTACTGCAGGCTTCCACTACAAAGTATTCGTTAGGGAGCAATTTAGTGTTGTTCAAGCTTGGTGTATTTAAACTTCTTTGTTTTATACTGGGAATCGTCTTCTATGGCAAAAGTGTAAGCTGCAAATTTTGATGACACTGAGTTCTCCCCTCGACTTTTGTTTATTTACTTTTAAGGACAAATTGTCTGCTGTGACTGCTTATGTGGGATTGTGGAAGACAAGGGTTTTATTCATTTTTCCCATAGACGATGTTACTTGGCTCAGACTTGGACGGACATGAGAGTAAACAAGATTAAGAACTACGTCAGAAAACATCTGGTTCTTTGATAAAAGGGCTGAAGGTACGAGTCAGCATGTGTGCGTAAAAACTTCACGTTTAGACACTCCCAAGATGCATTTTGGCAAGGAACATCCAATCACAGAGCTTAAAATACTGTCATGTGCGCCGCTAAAGACCACGATGTTCAGAAAAATTTATTGTTCAGCACATTGAATTTGATGTACTAGCTTGATTCAGGCAATTTTGGGTAGTACCCACATGGTTGAATGCACTTGTTGTCCTTTACATAAAGTTAATCTAACATGTACAAATACTTCACAGGCTGCTCGTAAAAGTTCTAAACTTTCTTAACTCAAGGTCCACTTACTCGATTCCTGCTCTTTCAGCCTTTTTATGATGATATCTTTGTTTTTTAATCTTTGTACTCCTTGTTTTTCTGCTGCTTGTGAATGCTAATGGGAGGTGTTAAAGTGTGCTGTGTATGCTAAGCTCCTCTGTTGCTATAGTACTTCATGTAACCACATTTTTTAGATATTCTACAGAAATTGGATGTGACTTGCAGCAGCTGCCCTCTTCCTGCTGCCAACAGCGAGCCCGCTCCGCTCCTCTCTTCGCCAACCACAGTGGCACTGTGCCTGGTACATCTCTTCACACATTTTTTAGGCTGTAGTTTTAGGTATACCTTACAATATAATGCAACCCAGATACATTAACTCGGCAGAGTGTGGCGTCAGAATTTACTACAGGGTTTAACCAACATATCTCACATGATGCCAGCTCGATGAAAACTGCACATTATGAGCTTACAAAGGTGATATTTGTTTGCTTTTTATTTAATATTGAACACTTAAGGCAAGTATGAGTAAATACATTAGTTTGCTAAATGCTGTGTGTTCAGAGTATAAAAATCTGTGTACATCCAGTCACGCAGAAATGATGCTACCACTTTGTGATAAGGTGCGCATGAATGGCTTATAACTTGTAATGTATAGCTTTATAAATGGTTAATAAGTGGTTTACTGATGCTTTTAGATCAGTTATAGGCCAGGTTATGGTAAGATTACACAAGAACATACTTTGTTTGACCATGTCCTCTATAACGTAAATAACATAAAAGTGAGACAGGATATGATGTAGGACGATATTCAATCTGTGTATGCCGTCACTTAAGCAAATCCCTGAAAACTCAATTTATTAGAGCCTAACAATGTGCTGATGTGGTGCCAAGAAAACCAGTTGCACTCCACAAAAAAACCCACTTCCTCTGAGCATTATCCTCTGTCCTCTGCCTCCTTCGTTCTTTCCTCTCCTCTCCCTCCTTCAGTCGAGATGAAGGACAGGCACTGGGGTAGCGGAGGTCAAGCATTAGCACAACTATCTAATCACTACTTCTCCTCTTTTTCTCCTCCCCTCCTCTGACAAGTCATCTGTCAACAGGCTGGCGGCTCTGGCCTCTCCATTAGGGCAGTGGCACCTGAGTATTTCTCAGTCTACACACACACACACACACACACACACACACACACACACACACTTTGCCATGCATCTCCCTGCCCAGACAACCCCCCTCCCCCTGCGAGGAGATCAATGCCGCCAGCTCCATGCATCATTTGTCACGCCGCTGCCCTCTCTTTAATGAGCTTGTCTGGCTGCAGCTCCTCCTCCTTTTCCCTCCTCCGTCTCATCCCTTGTTCAGATGACTATTTCCATCTTTTCTCTCGGCTCGTCTGCATGTACAAACACTTTTCTCTGTGCGCTTGTCCCTCTGACAGCCTCCTCTGACTCCTCTGTGGAGGCAATGACACAAGCGGTAGCTTTATCATTTGTATTTTAGCTGTGTGAAGTAAGTAAATACTTAAGTACTGTACTCATTGTGAGGTACTTTACTTGAGTATTTCCATGTTATGCTACTTTATTCTTGCATTCCACTACATTTCAGGGGGAAATATTGTACTTTCAGCACCACTGAATTACTTTGATACATTTAGTTACTAATTATTATTAATATGGAATATTATCAACAAATCATAGTAAGCTACAAACTGTATAAAATAATTAAATTAGGTCAACCTTTAATAGGCGCAATAAGATATCAACTATGATACAGTAATATAATATTTTGAAATGAGCAATCATGAGTAGTTTTACTTTATGCACAAGTAATTTACGTATGTTTTGATGCAAAAACTTTTTTACGTACGTAAAAATTTTGAATGCAGGGCTTTTACTTGTAACAGAGTATTTGTACACTGTGGTATTGTTACTCTTATCTAAGTAAAGTATCTGAGAGGAAAAAGTTCAGAACAGATCAGAAAAACTTTGTAAGTTTTGGTCTGAAAATAAATGCTAGACATTTAGTTGTAAACGTAAAATGTATTTATTTACAGTTGTAAACGTAAAATGTATTTATTTACATTAAGCTGAAGTTTCCACTTAATTCACTTTATTTTACAGTGTAATTAAGATGAAAATGATTACAATAAAAGGCAGCAAATCTTCACATCACATCACTTCAGGTGCTGGAACTATGAAAATATTTGACAATTTTTACATGAAAATAACAAAAACTGATCATAACAGTTGCCAAAAAGTTTCTTGTCAGTCTACTAATTGATTAATTGATATATTTTGTGTGTAAAATCTTGATTAATTGATATGTTTTGTGTGTAAAATCTTGATTTGTAAAGTAACTAGCAGCTGCAGCTGTCAAATAATTGTTGTGGACTGGTATAAAGTGCAGTATTTAGGTAGAAGTATAGAGTGGCATGAGAGGATTAATTCTCAAATCAAGTGCAAGTACCTCAAATTTGTACCTGATTAGAGTACTCGAGTACATGTACTTCTTCCATTGCCTGTGGGTAATAGTCTTGGATAGTCTGGAGTGGGACTGCTGGGTCAGTAAATTTGTGACGGCAGTAAAACTTGCTCAGGTAATGATGGTAGATGCGTAGTTGCTGTGGAGCCTGAGCAGCTAATCTGTCTTAAGAAAGGCCAGATAAATGAGCTGTGTACCCCTCTGTGTGCTGGAGAGAAATAAAGCAGGGAGGGAGGAGCTGTGAGTGACTCTATTAAGAGATATATGTGGAGCCACTTCTTGTTGGGCTGCCAGGAGTCACCTTACATGTCCCACAAGAGGTGATGCATGAGCCCCAGCATCCCCAACACAACACTTCATCAACTAGTACGGCTCTGACCATGCGCATACGTGGTTGGTTGTGCACGTGGCTTCAGATGTTGATTCCTGAAGCCATACATGCAGAGATACTGAGAGACAGTAGATTTGCAAATCCAGTAATATTTCTACTGAACCAGATTTCACTTAAACATGCATTAATTAGCTGGTATACTATTACCTCTTAAAGGTGCTCTATGCAGGTCACACTACACATTCCTGAAAATGGTTTCACATGACTCCACTGATCTACAGGTGGCGCTCATGCATCTGTTGCAGCAATGTGCCAGAAAAAGACATGAAGAAGAAGACGTAAATATGGATGTAAACAATGAAGGTTTAAAAAAACAAATCAGCTGTTCAGAGCTCAAGTGTACACATGGTTCATTTTGTTGAAGCGAAAGGAAAGGAAAAGGAAAAGAAAATGCTGCATTCATTCAGAGCTGTGTCTCTGGCCACCTGATCAATGTCCAATATTAGCTCTGTTTTGGTCTCCACCGACTGCTGTGGCCAAAAATGATGCTGATGAGATCTGTGAGAATGAACCAAAACAGTTCAGATGCTGGCCAAAAGATCAACAGCTGAACTGCTCTGTAGAGTTGAGGGAGCTTCAGAATGAGGTGATAATTCTCTGCTGGTTCATCACTACAAGCAACCTCTCACTCTTTGATCCTTTGGCAATGTGATACATCGATTATATCAGATTTAACTGGACTGCGCGATGTGCAAGGCTGCCAAAGGATGGACTCTGCTGAGGACGCTGCAGTCACACTTGTTGCCTGCGCCTCTTTGGCGGATTCTGTTTGCACTCTGCAGCTGTGTAAAGATGGAGTCAACATGGAGAACAATGGCATCACTGCAAAGACAAAGCAGACACACAGCTGGTCCGTTCACATTTAGCTGTGGAAAAGTGTCAAGCGATGCTGACAGTGCTCCAAGATAGCAGGACTGCAATGTGAAACTCATCATACGCCCTCAGCAGTGCAGCGCTGCAGTGGTCTCCGTGGAAAGTTGGGCTACTGGGGACTCAAAGTAACTGAGGCTTTGTCAATGTTGACTGCTTTTAAAACTGTGCTGGGCAGATGCAGCTTGTTGTATTTATACTTTGGTAGCATTCCAGCTCAGATTGAGTTCCAAAAAGTGATTTATGAGACATATGAGGGAATCAAAGGCTGGAAATCACAGCTATAATGGATGATGTCCTGTGGATACAGATACATAAAGACCGCCAGAGCAGGATGCCAAATTCTCTCACTGCAGAGGAGTGAGGCTTAAGGGGAACATTTATCCGAAGACACTATTTAAAATGCTCTTTAAAAAAAAAAGGATGATTGGTGATATAATTTGTTTTGCCTGGAGCCATTTTCATATTTATTGGTGTATTTGTCTTCGCTAAAGTGATGTCTCATTGAGATATTTTGAGCTCATTTTCAAGATATTTCCAGCTACCAAATACATCAACGGTTGTCAGATCTTTGGAACCCAAGGACTTCTTTTGAGACTCACACTTGCACTCATATTAGCCTCCATTAACCATACGGCAAGGCAGAGGAAGAAGCGTGACTTTAATCCTAGCATTGACCCACCATGAGTAAACTCCAATGGATGACATGTTTCCCATAAAAATGAAATGATTTGCAAAGTGAAATAACAGTTAACAGCAGCAGTGTGTGCAGGATATCAGGTAGACGATGCACTTTAAAGAGGCCATATAATACTTTTTGGCTGCCCTTTAGTGTGTTATATAGCTTTTTTGTAGATGTGAAACATCTGCCAAGTTGCAAAGCTCTACATCCACACCAAAGGGAGTTATTCTCTTCTATAGTCTTCCATTACTTGTCCACGTCACTACATAACACAAGAACCAACACAAAAGTCCTCATCTTCTGCAACTTTCTGAGAATAGACACCAAGGATCAATGTGATGGAAATGCCCCACAAGGACTCGAACGTCACTCCGCCGGCCTGTTTTGTCAACGAGGGCTGGTAACGGTGCAAAGTCAAGTCGAGGACGGATCGATTCTGGCTGTCCGGAGCTCGACTTCAAACTTGGATGCAGTAAGTTTTACCATGTTTTATATTGTTTTTCTTTTTTAACTTGGTGCTAGCATGTTGCACGGCTAATGTGGCTACTCCAACAGAGTAAGAGTGATGTTGGACTAATTCTGTAATATTGATGGATATTCATGAGAAGCTGTGACTGTCGAGCCTCATTTAAAACCAACTAAATAACCAGTTCTATGCTGGGAACTGTTTTTCGTGCTGTTTTTTGTGTGATTCTACAGCAGTGCTAGTTCAGCAGGAATTCATTTGCATGGCAACACTGTTAGCATGCAGCAGCTAGCTTGCTCAGACCATGCAACAGCTGTTACAAAGCTGTAAAGTTAGTGGTCCGCTGGGCAGTGAGGTTGAGGCTAATATGGCTAATTCATGCTTCGACGTGTACGTCGGTGATATTTGCTGTGGAAGTGCAGCTGGCTGGAAGCTAAAAACACCAGCAGAGCTAGCTTAGTGCGAAAAGGCTCATTGTGGATCCTCCAGCGGTGACTTCTACATTTGCTATAATGCTGAGGAGCTTCCTCCTTCACTGAGGTGTGAGGACTTTATGCTGTTTCTCACAATTTCCGTCACAGTTGTACCTCCAGCGCTTCATTCAGCTCTAAATGTTTGAAAACTGTTTGTGCTACGAGTCTGTGAAAACTCCCTTTGCTTTCTGTGTCTTTGTGGCTGCAGCTCATGTTGTCCATACATCACCGCTGTGTCCATAACTGTTTTTATTCAGTGTTGCTCATTGTGTTTAATTGTCTGAGTTTTGTCCTCGTTTCTGGTTAATTCTAGTGAGGCTACACAGAACAGGGCTGGGTATATTTATCAGTGGTATGCACTGGCTCAAGGCCTCAAAGTGCAGGCCGGCTATGAGGACAAGTTCAGGAAACGGCTTCAGAGTTAAGGTTTTATCCTCTCCATAGTTCTTTAAATCTGAGCAGCTGCCATCTCTCACTGAGGAAGACATCTTTTGGTGATGTACTGCTCCATCTCTATTTTATTATTATTTTTTTTTGCCAAAACTAAGCGCTCTTTTGTTGCCAGTATGGGTCACACTGATTGGAGGTGATTCAGGACTGTCTGTCAGTACTTGGCAACAGGAGGACAAGCTGTTATCTTTCACTGGTTCTTCTGTAAGAGTGAGGCCATTTTTCAAGTGGAGCTTGATGCAGGAATTTAGTTATTGCCGCCTTCGCTGCTCTCTTAAGTTTTAGTTACAGGCAGACTCTCCAAAGGCTGGATCCTCACTCCGAGTTCACTTTCTGGGCTGTACGTTTATTCCATTAGGGGCAGTGATGGAGGCAGCATCCTTCCTTTGAGAGGTCCTCCAAGATGACATTCTCCTTGGTTTTCAACAACACATTTCTGGATGCCAAAGGAATCAGTGTTAGTCTTGCCAGGCCTGTACTTCAGTTTTAATGTTGTTCCAGCCCCAAAGGTGCTGAAATTTTGTCTACTTTATGGTGCAAGTCATTGTTGAAATTTCCCTCAGAGGCTGTTGACCAACGCAGAGCTAAAAGGAAAGTGAATATCAGACTTAGATCCATCATGTGTACAGACACACAACTCCAAATGAGTGATCATGTTGCTCTGTATCTGCTGGATGTGTAAGTCCTTAGCTAACATGTTAGCCATATCAACTTTATCATGCGATAAGATGAAATACAATGAAATTTGGTGCAGATGTTCATGTTCCTCTCGGGATGGATTGTGAAAACTTTGATGATCCCTCATCACTTCATCTGGCGCCATCATCAGGCCAAAATTTGCTCAGCACTTTGGTTTTAGACCTGCGTATAAGACATTCTCGCCATCCTTAGTTGTACTTTATATTTGATGCTAATTAGCTAATTCCAGCATGCTAACATGCTAAACTGATAAAATAGGAATAGGAACATGGTACACCTGCTAATCGTCCACATTAGCGTTATCCTTGTGAGCATGTTAGCATGCTTAGCATTTAGCTTAAAGCACCGCTGTGCCAGAGTACAGAGCTGCTAGCATGGCTGCAGGGGGAATAAAATAGTAAAAAAATAGTAAAATGGTGCCAAATTCTAAGCCAATCATTTATGGTTCCTCACAGCTGTGGATTGGCTATAATTCACGTCCTCCTGATTGGTTATGATTTGGCTTTTAGTGTAGTGTTAGCATATTAGCAGGGTTTAAAAAGCTGACACTTGCGTCAGCGTGTGAGACTCACTGCTGCCCCCTCTGGTCTTCACCGGCTGCCTCCTGTAAATGTTCCTTCCCTCCTTTCCTCCCCCTCCTCCCCTCAGTCCACCAGCTGGCCCATTCCTCAGTGTTATTATTGGATTTCAGAAAGCCGGGAGGGGGCATATATCACATCTCCCTTCGTCACCCCTTCCCTCGTTCACACTCATTCTTTCATTCATCTTTCCCCTTTTTAATAACTCCCTCTCTGCTCTTTGGCCATTAATAAAGATGAACTCACTCAGCTGTCGCCTCCTGCCCTCATCCCTCTCCCTCTCTAGCTCTGTCTCTCAGTTGGCTCCTTTCCCTTTGCACTTTATTGACCCTCTTCCCAAAATCTCAACCCCCTCCCATCTCACTAACCTTCCTCCTTACATTTTCCTTGATGTCCTTTATCTCTCACCCACCCCCAACCCTCGGTTCCCCCTCTTCCTCCCAGTCTGCTCTGTGTAAAAAGCTCTTGTCTTCCCTCTGTTCCCCTCGCCTCTCTTTTCTCCTTCAATTTCTCTCCTTCTGACACAGCAGTCCATCATGTGCTGGGCTCTGGACACCGGCCTCCCTCAGACGCTCTCATTCATCAGGACTTTGAAAAGCAGAAATCACTCTCTCCTCTCCTCCGCTGGCCGCTGCCACTTATTGCGCTATCCATCACACCTGGCAGATGATCAATATGAGCCCTTCCCCTCTGCCCCTCCCTCACCCCCTACTCCTTGCTCCCACCACATCACCCGCCTCCTCCTCTTCCTCCTGCTTTACACTGTATTTCTTTCACGTCTGGCTCTCTGCAGCCCAGGTTTATGTGAGAAAACTGATCTTGTCAGGCCTTTTCTGTAGTGCAGCTGCACCCGACACATGGAACACGACCAGAATGACATGTTGATAGCAATAGATTACCCTCTTTGACGTGGAAACAGTAATTCAACTTGCATAAATGATACATTTTGCAGTGAAAATACACTTAATATTTGTACCTTACTGCAGGATGTATGTATTTAATGTCACCTAATCTGAACCTAAAGTGCAGATGTGGAAGAAGAAGAAGAACTCCTTCACTTAAGTAAAAGTAACAATACCACAGTGTAAAAATACTCTATTGTAAGCAAAAGTCCTGCAAATCCCAGCAGAGTCTCATCAGCAGCATACCTGGGAACACCTGTGAGGGTATGTGGGGCCTTTGATCTGTAACAATGCATCATATTTAATAATTTTTTTTTTAATGTAAAATCAAAGTAACTATAGCAGTTAAATAAAAGTAGCGAAGTAAAAACTATGTACAAACTACGTATAAAGTAGCAGGAAATGAAAACACTCATGTACAAGTACCTCAAAACTGTACACACTTGAGTAGTTACTGTTACTTGGGGGGGATTTGTACTCAAATACACGTACTTTTTAATATTTAGATATGAAGTATTTATATTACATATAGTAGTATTATCAATTCTGTTCAGTTTAAAAATCATCAGTGTTTTCCTGCTGTTACCATCTTACTTTAGCATGTTAGCATGCTAACATTTGCTAATTAGCACAAAGTGCAGCTGAAGCTGATGATGTCGTTGACAAATTAAGACTTTGAGCTGAAGGTGGCGCCGATTGAAAAGTCGCAGATTCACAAATATTATGAACGTCTGCGCCAAATTACTTTACGTCCATCTAAGAGCCATCAAGACGTCTCACCGTGGACCACAAATGTCAAGCTTATTGCGGTGCGACCGCAACAGTTAGGCGCTCATCAAAGTCAGTAGGATTCATGAAAGTCTGCACAAAATTTCATGGAAAGCCATCCAAGAGCTGTGGAAATATTCAAGTCTGGACCAAAGTGGGAGACCAGATGCTGTTAGCATTGCGAAGTCATCTCTGTAAAAATGAGCCAAAAAACAGAAGCCAGTAGACCCATTTTTTATTGCAGGGGAACTTTTTCCAGGAACCAACTTGCGGTCTGAATTGATGGTGTTATTCCAGCGATCCCTCTTCAGGTAGGACCCAGTTAATGGGGGCAGGCAATAAGAGTGGATAACAGTGGCTGTAATTCTGCTGAGAGCGGCTTTGCTTTGTAAAACTGATTTGTTCAGAGCAGAGGAGTCGTTAAGCAGCGTGGCCGAGCCTCCCAGATCCTTATGCCTTTCTAATCTCCTTTGGTATCGCTAATTCTTTTCGTTCTTTACCACCATTAAGCTTTTTCACAGGTTCTTGGCAATGAATTAAATTGCACTGGATGTATTGAGCAAACCAACCATAAATTGGCCTTCGCTGCCCTCGCTGGTGTAGGTGGAAAGCTGAGAACACGCTGGTTAACTGGCTGCAGTTGTGCTGCAGGTGCACAGCAAATCTAAATGATGCAGAAAATACAAAAACTACTGATGAACAGACTCCTGCATGTTTCAACACAGCCCCAGTTTCTGCCTCCGTGTACTTTTACTGCATTACAGCGACTAATTAGCTAGTGATGATCGTAAAAGACCCGTTTAGCTGCACAATAAAATAAGATTTTTCAAGTTTCCAGCTTTCTACGTTTTGGTTCACGTCATGAACGGAGCAGAAATGTAACTTCCTGTTAGCATCTTTGTTTGGTTTTGGTTCATGAAATAGAGCTACAACCTACAACCAATCTTTTTCATCACGTTTTATTGACATAAATAAAGACATAAAAATTTAAATGTTAAATGTTTTTTCTTGTGTTGTGTAAAAACCAGCAGAGCAAATGTCATTTCCAGTTACCTGGATTGGAAACACAACATGAAAAATCTGTTTTGTTTTGCATTAGATTGAATATTCTTTCATCCAGATGGTTAGAAGAGTCCTTGAGGATCTTAGAAATATCTCCAAACATTAACTTTCAGAGACAGAAATGCTCAGCTCTGTGACTTGAATGCAATGGAAATACATGCATTACATTGCTTCTGTTGAGGCTTTGCAGACTGACATGACCCCAGAGTCCCAGCGACGTGATGGGGGACATAAAACCAAGCCGGCGAACCTGCCAGCAGCTCAATTATCTGTCATTAGCAGGCAGCACAGCACAGGCGCAGGGTAATTTGACAAGCTAAACTGGTGCTCTTTCATACTGGACTGCTTCATTGGTCCTGAGTAAATATATTCTCAGGCTAATGCATATAAATAGAAGAGCTGTGTTTGAACAGCTGAGAGACAGTGAAGGACCAGGAGGAGTGGGCTGCAGACAGAAATAATAGGTTTTATATAAGTCAGGACATTATGCAATACTGAAACACCAGCCTAAATACTGTTTCTGTGGTGGAAAAGGCTCGTGAGTGGCACCAAACCCAGTGATACTATCTCAGCTGACATACAGCTGTGACCAGAGGTTAATCTCCTCTGAACTCCCTTTCTCCCAAAACTGCTTGTTCACACTGATTGGGAGCTTTTAAACTGGAATAATCCGGAGGTCACAGTCTGTTTCAGCTGTGTTATCTCTCCCGTCCACTCAATGATTTATTCATGATTTGTCTGTGTGCTCGTTGGACAACAGGCAGGTGCTGATATTAGTGCCTTTTCCTCTGCTCTCTTATCTATCTGATGAGGACGAAACCCCAGAAAAGGGCCGATAGAGGAGCTAGAGTCAGAGCTTTTATGCATTTATACACAGATTCTTGTTGGCATATGATGGCAATACATGTGATTCGTCCAACAATACGCATATTGTGCTCAAACAGCTGCTCAGAAATCGCTTGTATGCGTCTCCTTAAGCTAAATTCTGACACAACAGGCAAGGCTTTGAAGTTTCTGTGACTAAAATTTCCACTGAAGGGACATAAATGGCATATTTTTATCACATTTACCACATCATTATCTGCCGTTTGAGGTTTCTCTGTTGCTCTTCTAAACGCACCACCTAATCTCGATGCGCCCAGTCCTCCTTTTATTTGCATAACAGTAGTGGATGGAAACACATTAATTTGCATTTTCTGTTGCAGATTTTCTGGAAATTGATTTAAAATTTGTGCGCCAGGATTTATTCACTAAGTGTTTCCATTGCACTTTGTCACATTTTGCCTTTATTGATAAACCACCTCAGCCTGTTCCATCAGCTTTTTTACGCACAAATTCATGCAATCATTGCAATCATTTACCTGGTTTTAGAATTTTAAAAAGATTTTTTTGGACTTTTTTTGCCTTTAAGAAAAGACAGCCAGGATAGGGAGATAAACAGAGCTTTGTACTTGCTGGCCTGCTGTCTGTCACCCGTCAGGACGCTGAGTGAGGAGGACACTCCTCAGTGTGACACATGGGGATCAGGTGGAGGGAGAGACATCAGGACAAATAAAGAAACAGAGTGACAGCCAAACAGGAAGTGACACAGCGTGTGAGAGATGCTTCTGTGCCTCTCATCACCTGCACATCCTGTGAGGAAACCTCTTGTTTGAGAGTTAACAGGTTAGACACTGAAGGTGACGGCTGCCTCTCTGCAGAGTGAGCTGTAATATGTGCTGTTAGCATCTGGCTGCTACTCGCTGCTAGCAGACCCAGTATTCACTCCCACTTTACATATGGAATATTTTAAAAAAGGTTTATAAATGTGTAACTAATAGCTTCAGTGACAGACAATAAGTCATTTATTAATGTGTTACATGTGAGTAATGAGGCATTAATAAGCCGCCATGATGAGAAAAAGCCCCTCAGCTGCAGTTTATGCTGCAGTGTAGGTCGTTATGACGTTTATCTCTTTAAATCAACCTGAACACTGCTTACCTTCTGGATCTGTAAATGTTAAAAATGTGTGAGATAGATACGTTTATATTGGTTTATCTGTTAGAAGTTCTATGGAAGAGGGAATAAAGTTGACACAGTTTATTCATAAAACATTATATAACTCGTCCCATATCTATATTTATGGAGCAATTTATGCTCTTTATATATATAAGTGCATCAATTTCATCCACTTTTGTCAATATTTTGTGTTTTTCATGGAGGTAGCTTTACAAGGACGATGGCGTTCTTAATGCTTCCTGTGAAACACTTTGACTGGTTGAGTGTTTCTTTAAGTGACAGAAACAGCATCAAGACGCACAAAGTCGTATGAATCGGTTTGTAATAGTCCTGAATTATCCTGGATAAAAAGCGAGATAAAGCAAGTTACTGAACAAAGGGACCGTTCACCACCTGGCAACCCAAAAATGATTCTTATTTACGGCTTAGAGCAGACCTGAAAACCCTAATTAGATATTTTTAACCGTTAATTAAATCGTTAGCCAGGTAGATGTTATTATTAAAAAGTGGTACCACAAATCTAAACACTGATTTTTACAGGTCCTACATGTATGAACAGATGACTATTAACAAATCTGACAATACTGATAATCACTGAACCAATCAGTAGCGTTTGGCTGTGGTGCTCCTCAGTATTGATTCGCTACTTTACTTCCTGGTTAAAAACATATTAAAAGAGCAAAACATACATCATATATCATAATGTGATAACTTGTACTGAACATTGGGCGGCATGAACCGCGATGTGTTCACTGTCTGACGTGCAATTGAACACTTTGCTTTGGAAAAAATGTGCTCAAGTTACATAACGAAAGGATTCATGATTTCCACCTTTCCTGTATGCTGCATGTTAAACATGAATAATGTGGGTTTAGTGCTTTTAGTTGTTTTGCACGGTGCTAGCTGACTGACTGACATGTCCTCCTTCCCCTGGTGAGGTCTCCTCTCCTTTCCCTCCTGATACTGTGTGACATACAGTATGAGGAGGGATGCAGCGCTCAGGCTGACCTGTTGATCCTCACAGTCTTAACATGACTCAGGGACGTTCCTCTTGTTGACCTGGCTCAGACACGGGGAGCCATGAACGCTTATTTATATACCTGTGAATAACCTAATACGTCGACCAATATGAGGGTTTTTCCACCTTTTTTCCCCACTGAGAACATGTGGCATCAATTGTTTTTTTTTTTGGCTGGATTCTGCCTCTTGAAGCCTTCTTCTTGTGAGCGCAGAGCGGAGAAAAAGAAGGATGGGAGTGTCGGCGAGGAAGCACGCGGCAGCTGAGGGTCATTAATCACTGTCACTGCGGAGAGAGAGACGGAGGATGAAAGACGTGAGAGATGGAGTGCAGCAGACATGGCAGGAATCTCTCTCCAGAGACGAGATGAATCAACCTATTCAGCAGCCTTCGCTTTGTTGTTGATATGAGGCACATCCTCATGACATCACATCCTCCTGAAGGCCGAGGGCCCTTCGGTGAGGCGGGAGCGTCCTGGTCAAAAGGGAGGGGAAGTGAATGCATCACGCTCTGACAAACGCATATGGATTTTGCATTGAATTACTGCCAGTCTAGCAGCTTCCAGAGGCCCCGAACGTCTCCTGAAGACACCTGAGTTATGTATCGTGAAAATGTTGAGACTCCAGAGGGAAAGTCGGTTCATCAGGCCCATCGCTGACATGTTTGGATACAAAATCACAGATCGGAAAGGTTAAAGAGCGACCTCACGTCCTGTTTTGGCTTGAACACGCCCTCCTTGCGTCACTCAAACTGACGCATGTTAGTCGGTTCGGTTTGTACGTTTGTTTGTCGCATGATTACGGAAAAACTACAGGTCCAATTTTCATGAAACTTGGTGGAAGGGTGTAGCATGGGCCAAGAAAGATCCCATTCGGTTTTGGAGTGGATATGAATCATGGGACGGATTTATTTTTTGTTCACATTGCAAGATAGTTCATTGTGCTTCAGTGAATTAATGGCGTACTTCTTAAAATCCAGTAGATGTTAGTCAAGTTCAAAAGTGACTAAACATAGCCAGTTGTGGAAATATGACAACCCCATATTAAAATCCACATTCATGGGTAGCAGTCATCTTCTGGGGTAGTCGACACATGTAGCTGCTCAACCTTCGTACAGAAAGCAGTCATTATGGAGCGCTCGGGGACAGCGGTTTCATGGGAGAACTGGAACAATTGTAACATCACCATAATAACAACGCTTTTTTCTCAGACTGAGCTCATGAAGTGGTGCGAGCTGACAGTGGGCTGCCACGACAGGACCACTAAAGTGCTAAGCTAGCATCTCATGCTAGCTTGGTACTTGTTTTTTCCAGTGTTTGGTAAATGATGCATTTCTTCTGATTACAATGCAGGGAATCGTGGAGTTTTGTGAATTCCTGCTGGTCTTAAAAATCGCATAATCTAGTGAGAAAGTCACAGATTTTGCTAAACTGCTGCCTGTAGTATTAAATACTGGCGTTGCTGCTTTATGCAAATATGGTTAAAATGATTTGATTGGCCGTTTGGAACCAAGTGTTCGGATGATTTCATGCGAAAATAAGGGGCTGCATCATGAAACTGAAACATATAAATTCTCCCTTTTGGCTTCTGATTTTCTTCTGAAGGAAAACAGGACAAGTGATTTACAAAGTAGACATGTGCTGTGTGGCAGAAAAAGGCATGCAGTTTAATTTCAGCTGGAAGCTCGGATGGAGGGAGGAAGTGGAATGCAGAGGAATGAGCGCGATGGTGACTCCTTTCTCTTGCCCGTTTCATACCACAAGTCTGGCCTGCTGCACTGCGGTCGACTCCTCAATACGAACCAGATACTTGAAATCACGAAGACTTTATTATTCTGGCCATCCTGCAAATCTATAACATCCCTTTGCTTCAAAAGTGGAACGTGCGGATTGCCTGTTCTGAATATATATATTTTTCTTGCCTCGGGCTCAGAAGTTGTGGTGGAAAAAAAAAAAAAGTTAAGAGAATGATGAATGTGTTCTGGCCAGAGGAGAGTGGGTGGTCTGTATCTGTCAGCGCTGCTATTACAGCAGACAGCGGAGTTACAGGCCAATAAGCCACGCTATCATCACCGTCATCAGCAGCAGATCCGCTTACAACAGCTCTCAGCTGTCCACATCGCAACCCTGACAGGCCAAACATGCACTTACCCAGAGAGCTCTGCACTTGAATGTCTTTTATTAAGAAACATGTGGCTGTTTCACTGTATGCTCTTAAAGGGCCGGGTCACCCAAATGACGAAAAAATGGATTTTCTCTCTGCTGCTGGTATTCAAATAACTAAGTGAAGGCATTCACGTAGATAAAAGCAGCAGAACCACAATGTAGAAATACCATTACAATTAGAAGTGCTGTCACAAAAGTAAAAGTACAAAAGTATTATCGTGTCACAATGTACTTGAGGTACTGTTTACAGCTGGTTCAGGTGGTATTAATACCAATACCAATACCTAATACAACAAAAAATATGGTAGAGTAGATGTGTAAAGTAGTATAAAATGAAAAGTCAAAAAGTCAAAAACAACTACCTCAAAAATTTAAGTACAGTACTTGAGTAAATGTATTTGATTTAGTCTTTGAGATTTCTGCCGCCACCCAAAAACAATGCAAGTGAGTGGAATATTGTTTTTGCTGTTCAAAGCATTGAATAATATTATCAAGTAAAAAAGTAATTACATTACTTTACAAATTATTCTACAACAAAAGTTATTACCTCTGTTTTTATTCATCAACGGTGCCTTTTAAACAACAATTAGCCTACAGTTTGAAGCTATTTACTGACCATGAATAGTTAGCTTAAAATTAGCATGCAGCATTTGAGAAGTCCTGTTTTTTGGATTTCATGCAGTCTGAACAAAACTCACTTTGAATTTAGCTTTACAATAGATAATGTTAGCACTCCAGCTAGTAGATAATATATAATTAAAATGGCTTTAAAGTTAGCAGAGGGCCTATGCTGCCTTTTTTGGCGGAAATGTAGCCACACTTGCACCAAGCTAACATTTAGCAGATATCAGCCCTCCATCTGCTGCAACTTCAGGTTAGACACCAAGCAAGAAGATCCTCAAAATGTTGAAATGTAAATTAAGAATTATAAGCTTTTAAAAGGTGGATATAGGACAAAAAGTGAATCGCGAACATGCTAGCCAGCTGGGAACTTGCTAGCGCTAGTCAGTCACAATAGCTCTCTTCTCCTTTTTCTACTTCTTCTATTTTCTTCTATTGTGAAGAAGGCTCATTCTTAGGCAGTTGCATGTAGATATGCATGAAAAGTGATGCGCTGCAGAGCTTTGTAATATCAAATCTGAGAATGTATAAGTAAATGTTTATTCAAAATGTTTAGCGTTATGTTCCATGCAACTAGTAGTAAGTGAGAAAAGGTTCGATTTCTATGGTAGAAGCAGCCGTTTAGAAAGAATTGGCTGGGGAATTAAGAATAACAGACATTAATTGAATCCTCATGTTCCTTCACAGCATCTTCTCCCTGTTACTCCTTGTTTACCTGTGTTTTCCTGGAGCTGTGTGACGCTCCTTCGCTGGAATTTTTACGAGAGATTTACTGGAGCAATACGAGCCCGGGCGCTATAATTACTGAGCTAAACGGGAGAGCTGCTATCAAAACAGTGTGATGTTGGTTAGCGCTGATTCATGACTGTGAAAACACGAGACAAGCACGCTTGAATGGAGGGCAAATGCAGGCAACGCTTTGTTATCGGTGAGAGGAGAATAATGAGGTCAGCTATGAGCCAAGTCCACTGTGTTACATTAATGAGGTTGCTGTCTGCCTTTGTGGCCAAGTACAAGGACACACATAGCAGATCACCTGGCATTATCTGTCCTCTGTCACTTGGGCGCTCATACAGGGCCAAAGAGAGAGTGCAGCCGAGCGTGGATCAGACTGTACTGCTGCTCTGTTTCCCTCTCCGGCTCATGTTAGACTCCCTGACAGCCCGGCATTGATTTATGACTCCGGCAAACAGACGCAGCCAGCAGACATCGCTGCACAGAGCGAGCGTGCACGAGCTGCTGTGTGTTTTGTACTCACGTGATTGATTATCCTGTCTGTCTTGTCTGTGGCATTTTTGAAATGTAATCTCGCTGAACAGCATGAAAGGTGTGAGACCCCAGAGAAAACACCCCCTCCAGCACCAACACCACCACCCCTCGCCCTCCCCAGCCCACGTCTGCTCTGTGCAGGCTCTCTGTGTATCCTCGCCTGTATTGTATTAGCATACCTTTGCTCAGGCGTGCTAGGAAATTGAATTCCCCCTCTTCCTGTAAAACTCTCCCCGGGATTAAACCGTCACTGTGTGATTTACTGTAACCTTAACGGCGTCATCCCTCCATGCAGCAGTGATTGATGTGGCCAGCAAGTGTTTTGTGTTTTGTGCCACATTGTCACGCCATCATACATTTCAATTTGCTTACTGCACAATGACAACAGCACTGAATACAATGGAGGATTGTGTGCTCGACTGTGGGATTGACCTGAGGCAGGAAGAGATGACTGGATAAAATAAAGCCTCACACCCTCATTTACGGGCAAATGTTTGCTAAACCCCTCCCCAGACCACTGATTGTCCAATCATAGCCACCGCAAGCAAGCGTAAGCAAACGTTGGCATGTCCAGCTAATTACATTGCAACCTACAGTAACTAGTGTTGCTCCTGAGGCCAAGAAGCCTTTCTAACACTTTAATTTATGCGACAAATTAAGTTAGAAAACTACATGTTCAGGCCAAGATGTGACTTTAGTTCACTACTTACTACTTTGTTTAGGTTAGCATTAGCATCCCTGTACTGGGAAATTTAAGCAGCAGCTACCCCAGCCAAACTACATTTGTCAAACTGTTGCTTAACTGACTAACTCTGTAAAATTACCAATTCAGCATCAAGCTAACCTCTGTGCTACTTTCCAAGTCTGATTATATACCAAGCAGCAACATTTTAGCTCTGTTAGCTAGCTTCTAGCGTTATTCCACCATACAAGAACAATGCATTTTCTAATTTCCATGGCTTCTACATGGATCATCGATTCGTGATGATTCTGACTTTTTATCTGAAACGTGTTAGCTTTAGCCTCAGCCTGTTAGCATGATATAATGCACATAGCTGTCAAGTGCATATTTAAAACCCTTTTAAATGGTTAGCATGCGGCTCTTCAAGACTTTCCAGAGTGTTAGTCTATGGGAAAAGTCTTCTTGGGCTAGCACACATCATGTGACATTGTAATTACACAGTTTGGCCATAAAGCCTGTCACATTGTTGGTGTCTTCGTCTTAATTGCTGTCGATTGGATTACTTATAGAGGTTGTTATTTATTTTAATATGTTTTATTTATGTTTACTCACAGTTAATTTTCAGTGAAGAGGGAGTTACAACATTGGTTATCAAAAAGGACAAAAAGTGAGAGTACAAGAATACTGCATTAATACCACGATCTACACAGCATTTCAAAATATTTTTAGACTACCTGACTTAACCGTCGGCTTCTTTTCATCTTGTTTTTCTTGCATCATCAAACTTTGCTGCAGCAAAGCCGCCATGTTCCCAGATCGCAGTTTGTTAAGTACAAAGTTATCATTACCGATAGCAATGACAGCTAAAATGACCAAACTTGTCATAATAAATTGAAATGATCCTTTAAAGCTTCTGCACGAACGCAATCCCAACAGCAACAACTCTGGCGCTACTCCTCATTTTTCTTTCTGCGTTTGTGTGTGTGTGTGTGTGTGTGTGTATGTCTGTGTGTAGCTGATGATAAATGAGCTCAGCAGATCCTGAGAGAGCTCACAGAGGAAAGAATAATGGGTATTTAAGCACACTTGTAAATTACCAACACATTTGTCTTAGACTGTCCCCTCAGGGATGTCTGACAGCACAGCACACAAAGTATATAAAGCTCACATACATCTGTTCCACATAGCCTTATTGGATCTGCTGACATCACTTAAATACAGACTGTCATGCCATGTGCCATAATTCAGACTTTGACAAAGCTCATAAAGCAGTCTTTGCACCTGCATTTATGTACATGTGTGTGTTTATATGATAGAGCCTGTCTCAGCAGGTGTGTGCCGGGTCACGCAGAGTGCATGGCGATGTTTATCTCTAAGTACCACAGACAGGCACGCTGGACCGCCTGGTGGGAAAGTGGGATTACAGCTATCTGTTCCTCCGCGGCGTGCTGAGCGCCAAGCCTGTGATTTTCCAGTTACATGTTTCCATCAGCCGCACACAGACTGTCTGCCGCTTTGTTATGCAAAGGTGTTTGACCTATCAAAGAAAACGCTGGCCACGTGCAAAAAAGATGAGGACGATGAAGTGTTTGGCATGTTCAGCTCGGCGTTTTTCAGCATTTAGCGACAGGAGAGATGCTGAGATTAGTGAGAAGGAGCTTTATTGTTATTAATTACAGGCCGAAATATAAATCAGATAAGTGCTCGGTTCTGAACTTGATGACTTTGCTTTGACTTTGCGTTGGACTTCATCCTGCTAAGCACAGAGTTGTTTTGAGCCGCCTGCCAAAGTTTGGATCATAACACAGCTTTGTGTTTCTCCAGCCGCAACCTGCTGAAAGGCCTCCAGAAAAGCCAGAGCGCTCCAATTTATCATCCTCATTCATAAACAGTCATTAATGTTTATGGCAGGTGTCGTGACATGTTTACGACAGCATTATGTCTGCTTTACGAGACCACTGTCAAGTCAGGTTTTACGACCGCGGCAGTCGGACGCAGCGAGGGGACCACTGGCAGCACGTCTGAGAGATTCTGGGATGTTTAATCAGTTACTCGAACACCCTCACAAATAAAAAGGGAGAACAGTGTTTGGCAGGGAAGTCGGTCTGTTTGACGGGGATAGCCATCAAACCTTCTCATTAAACTCTCTGGATCCAGGCTCCCCTGTTCTTGAGGGCTTTTATAGGAAAATCACTATTCTCAATTTGCTAGCTGTTGTAAAAGTTGTGTTCCAGGTAGTGGTTGTGGGTTCTGGTGGGGTTTAAGCAACGCCAAAGAATCCCCCACCCTCCTGCTTTATGGCACGCTGTAAAGCCGCTGGCAGGCCGACAGAGGCAGTATCTTTTTATCTGGCTGCTAATTTAAGGAAGGAGATTAAGGTTGTGAATTACATTCGTGGCAGCGGCTTTTCTCGTATTTGTTGAGAGCGACAAAGAGTTTGGTTTTAAGAGCATACAGAGCTGCTCTTCCTTGTTTTTCAGTGTTTTTGTTATATGCTAAATAACACTTTATCTGAGGTTAAATAACCATGCATAATTGGATATATATTTTTGATTATTTGGCACCATTTATAAAGGCTTTTGAAGTTATAATCATGGAGTTTTGGGCCGCCAGGTTGTGAAAAATCCCTTCAACTGACCACCCTCTGGACTAAAACCGAGTATTAACAATTTAATAAGCATTTACTAGCAGATTCCCAACATTTAAAGCAGCATAATCACCAATCTGTAAGGATAAACTTACCCAAAAATGTTATTTTTCACAACCTGCATATCCAAACTGTGTTCTTATCAGTGGTTTGTAATACCCTTTAAAAGTGGTAGTTTTATAGATACAAGGAGTGAAAACAAGCTGCTCTATTTGCATGAGAAGTATGACATTCGTCATTTGTTCAAGTACTTGAAATCATTCTCTCTGCTCTCATAGTGTTGTTTTTGGTCACCGCAGACAGTTAGCATGTAGCTGGTGAACATAGCGGAGCATTTAGCAGCTAAAGAGACAAATATTTCCCTCACCAGCGGCGCTAAAAGAGAGTCAATATTGGACTTTCATCGGGTGGACACGTAACTGCTGGATGTGTGTATAAGCAACCGTTTGCTAACAAGTTCATCACACGAACTTAAAAGTGATGATATGTACGTTTTATTTACGCCACAAGTGGACAAAAATAGCCTTTGCACCCCAACCAACCCAATCATCAAGGTGCCCTATTTTTTTTTTTTAAATCCATGTCTTTACAAATGGTGGAAAGATGCATCAGTTAAGTGATTCATCTCTTTATTTTCACAGCAGAGCTTCCTGAGCCAGTACAGACATTCAGAGCGTATGGAAAGGAATATCTCTCTTTAAATAGCTAATCTCTGGGTTGAAATAGTAGCTGTGTGTGTGTGTCACCGGGCCTGGACGTGCACTGCCCTTCCCTGTGGCCTGGCAAGCACTTTACAAACAAACGTAAGCAGTTTATTGATAGGGTAATCCTAGACTGATTAATGGCCCAATAATCAGCCGTAACCTGCAATAAATCAGCCGCTGATCAATACAGCCTGAGCTGTGCAGCCGTGGCCAGATCATTACCGTGTCACTGTATATCTACCATTAGCACAGGAGGGCTGAGCGCTGAAGGGAGGGAGAGGAGTGGAAGAAAAAGTGCTTCCCTTCTAATGTGTTGGAAATGGGATTGATAGAGAGGTCATTTTTTTTTAAATTTCATTTGTCTGCCCGCCTGCCTTCCTCTTCTTTCCGTCTGATTAATGACCGAACAGCAGAGGCAGTGATAAAGATGGAGAGGGGTGAGCAGGATGCTAAATTATGATAATGACAGCACAATTAATGACATTGGGAGACATTACTCTTCAGCCTTTTGGCATAACACAGCTGTTAGTGGTGCTGATGCTGTTAAAGGTGCATTGTTACAGACACAAAGCAGCCTCTTACACTCTCCACTATATTTCAATGAAAATGCATATCTAAGTAAATAAAAACATCAAGGCCATGTGTGTACATTCTCAGACTCAGACATGCAGTTTTAAAGGGTGATTCCTGTATTTTTCAACCTGGCGTAGTTCCCATGAAAGTGGCTGTTGAGTCTCTTTGAGTCATGCTAACTTTTCATTTGCCACCTCCAAAATGGGGAGCCGGGGGAAATGAGGACTCATGCAAAGCAATGTAGTATCAGGGCAAGCTGCACAAGCCTCCTGCGAACAAATAGTTGATTAATCAATGAGTGGAAAGAAAATTAAGAGTAAACTATTTAGATTACTGCTGGTCATTTTTTGTGCAAAAGTGCTGAACATTTCACGTTTCCAGTTAGACAAATGTGAGAATTTGCTGCTTTTCCTTTCAGTTATTTGAACAATTTTAATTTTTTCTTTAAGGTTTGGACTAAACAAGCATTGCAAAGGTGTCACTTTTGGTAATTTCTCACTTTTTGGACAAACTAAGGTGATAAATTAAGAAAATTATCAGTAGATGAATCCATAATTAATATAATCATTGATTGCAGCCTTGTACAAATATGTAAAATTACTTCCACTGCAACCAAATACAAGAGTAAAATCCTGCTTTCACAGAAATGCATGAGTAATAATAATCTAAAGATATAATATATAGTAGTAGAACAATCACAGAGGCCTTTTTCTGCATTGATTATTTAACTTTTAATACCTTTAAGTGCATTTTCCTCATTGCATGTACATTAACTTGCTGGGCTTTTATTTGCAATGCAGTATTTTTACTGTGTGGTATTCTTATTTTTACTCATCTGAATACTTCCTCCAGCACTGACTGAAATCCAGACGAACCCTCCGTCATGGCTCAGGTGTCACTTTGCTCTCAGCTCTGTCTGCTCAAAGCAAACTCAACCTCTAGCCAGTGAAACATCAGACGGTATATAAAAAGGAGATATGGACACAGACTGTCTGAAATGGATGCACCGTGTTCCAATGAAGTGTCCCTGAAATCAGAGCTCAGATCGGAGGTCAGGTTTTGGTCAAAGCACACCCCCGATCCAGAGAGGAGATCGCTCTTTGCTGTGACAGACGGAGGGAGGGGTCACGAAGCAGGGGAAATAAGGATCAAATCAGCTAAGTGAGCAGAGGAGAGGATGGTTAAAAGGAAGCGAGGATGACAAGTTGCATGCAGAGGAAGAGCATGTGGGGAGATAAGATAGCGCAGACGTAAAGAGAGGGGAGGACGGAGGAGAAGAAAGGTAATTTGAGAGAGAGACCAGCAGAGGAGGTTGAGGCAGGGCTGACAGTGGGCCATTCATCCTCCATGCTAGAAGAGACAAACTGCTGGCAGAGGAAGACAGGCCCCATAAATCACTTGGCAGCACACACACTCACTCACACACACACACACACACACATACCCAAACACACATGCGTGCAATCACACAGTAAAACACA
The DNA here is from genome assembly GCA_037975065.1 of Chaetodon trifasciatus. Lineage (NCBI taxonomy): Eukaryota > Metazoa > Chordata > Actinopteri > Chaetodontiformes > Chaetodontidae > Chaetodon > Chaetodon trifasciatus. Next base: position 3,200,221 of record JBBMOE010000003.1, read on the forward strand.
CCCTTGGCCACACACACGCACAGAAATCCACATGTGAAGAGAAAACACGCATCTCCTACAGCTTGTTTTAAAAATGTCCGTCTCTTTCTTTGACTCTGGACATGTGGGGGTCTTTCTTTTGTCTGTGTTTCAGTGCAGCTAAACACACTTAGTCCAGTATAGTAAGTGTATTGGTAGTACAATTCTGATGTACTTATACTGTACTTTACTTGAGTGCTTCTTTATACTTCGATTCCACTGCAAGTCACTTATTACTCCATTTATAAAACAGGTAGAGTTGCGTACTACTCTCTGATTTTGTATGAAAAACACTGAATAAAACATTTTACACTGATAAACATTAAAGCTCCTTACAATAAAACAATGTTTAGTAATACCAGGTTCAGAGTACACAATATTTATTGTCTGTTAAAATGGTCACCAGTTCCACCAGTGACCACAGGTGTCATTCAGAACACCTTTAAGTACATTTTTCTGATAATACTTCTGCACTTTTACTTTAACTGAGTATTGTTACACTGTTGTATTAGTATTTTTACTTGAGTGAAGGATCTTAATGCTTCCTCCTCCACTGCTTTGGTCCCTCCACGTGTAACCAGGCAGTCTGAAAAGCAGAGTGTGTGATGAAGGGAAAATAAGGACCAAATATTCCTGTAAACTTTGGATTTTCCGCTCGCAGTCCAGTAAAACTTGCTGCCCGGTCGTTCCGCCCCTCTCTCTGCGGCCAAGGCCGGCCGCTCTGTGGCTGATCGGCGCTCTTTCTGTGGGCTCTGTCAGTCACAAACCTCCCGCTTTCCTCCCCGGCCCGGAGAGGGTGAGGAGTGCCAGTTCCTCCTCGCCCAGCCCTGACCTCTGCGCTGACATGCTCGGCGTGTTTTGACAGCGAGCCACGCGCTGACCACGGCTGCCGGGCAGGTCGGGGAGTGGCTGCCCTCGTGTTTTCACTGGAGAATGTTCTCTTTATTGTTATTTCAGTGATTATTAAGGTCAGACCTTTTTCAAACAGTAATTAAACGGGGTGAGGATACGGTTCACTCAACAGCTTCTTCTGTGGCAAAGAAAAAACACCTCCCCTATCTCGCCTTTAAGATCTGCTAATCCATCTTAAATTATTTCAGTGTGATGGATATTGACGGAGACATTTAGTGCTGGTTCAGGCTTTTCAGCGCTGCCAAGAATTAAATTAGAGAAGAAATGCTGAATCTTGTGAGACTTGGGCAAATTTAACCACACTGAATAAAAGCACAAAATACTGTATGAGTTATTTCTATTTTCCTTAATACTCGTCCAGAAAAAGGAAACTTTTTAGAGGATTTTTGAAGAGATACACAGACAGCTATTAGAAGGCAGTTAACGCACTAGCTGAGGACTGCAACCTGTAAAGATGTCTGCCGTGAACAACACTGGAGTCAATCAAAGCATCAAAAAATAACCTGAAAGACATCTGTCACTCTGAGCTCTCCTTAATGTTTCTGTCCTCTCTCTATGTCAGGCAGCAGACATGTATTAAGCTGAATATTACCCAGAATTCCCTCCAAAGTATTGAGCATATTTAGTTCAAACATCTAAATATAAACATAAGGGGTCATGTAAACACGGATACTATCCCTGTCGTTGCATATTGTTCCATGGCTCCCTTCGCCGTACTCTTGAGACAACCTGAACCGACGGGCTCGCATTCTTTTAATCTTTATTCTGAGAATAAAAAGCTTCATCTCAAAGCAAACACCTTTCTTCTCCAGGATTAGGCCATCCGTGAGGCTCGTCACCCAGCAAAACAAAACACCTGCTTCCTTAGAGATCTCCACGCTATTGATGATACTTTTAATTAAGCTGCAATCATAACAACAAAAATTACTGAAAAAAAATTCAAAAACTTGAAAGCGTCATCCCTCTTCAGAGACAGTCAGATATATTTTTTTTAACTGAGTTGTAAGATGCAAAATACAGGACAGCAGCGCTCATGGTGTGAGCTTGTTTTCATATATCATTTCTATGATACCTGGTTATTGTACTCACCAAAGTCTGTAAAGTGTGATGAATGTTGACAACAGACAGTTTGGGTAATAATCTTACAGATCAACCAAATTAGTTTGGCTAACCTGGAGGTTTACACTGTTCACGACCTGCCTGCTCGTCTTTCTTAACCCATTAAACTTGATTTTCTTCACAACATAACTGCAGATCTCAGCACTTACTTACTGAGTACAGTGTTAATGCGACAGATAAGGATGATGGCCAAAACTACAAAAATACGATTCATGTTTCTGGACATTTGTTGGATGTAAGCCCACCAGTCACTCTCCTTTTAGCTCTGTTTTTGGTCTCCACCAGCTCCTGAGGGAAATATCTCGCTCTTTATCTGCGAAACGCTCCACTATGTTAACTCGTTAGTTGCTGTCTTTGTATGACTGCCATTTGCTGCTGAGCTCGTGGACAGTGAGTTTATTTATTAAGCTGAAAATGACACTGATGAGAGCCGTGAGAGTGAGCCAAAACAGTAAAGTTGCGCCACAACAATGAGCTGAAGGACACTAAAAGGCTCCACTGAGCTGAAAGCAAATGGAAATCTGTGGGTTTGTCACTACAAGCAACACCTTCCAGATACAGGTAGTCATATGCTCCATCGGTCACTACATTATTCTACAATACTATACAAACAATAATACCATGTGTACCCTGTGTAAGACCACATATACTGTAAATATATCTAGTATGGGTCATTTGCTGCAGAGAATGTGTCTTACTTGTGTGTCTGCGAGTGTGTGCATGTACACTCTGACAAGCTTGTGTGAATAGTCCTATTATGTGGAATGAATGCAAACAGGGCTGTAACAGCTGGTGTTTTAATGATGTAAAATATGATAGGGCCTGTATGTGCGCAGTATGGTGGCTCTCAATCATTGTGTTTACAGCAAACATGTGATATAAATCATTAGTGTGACACAGATCATATATAACCCTAACACGACCCTACAGTCAGAGTGAATGTGACTCACATTAGCAAAGCAGCAAACAGTGGAGAGCATTGTGCTGTGTGTGTGTGTGTGTGTGTCAGCGTCACATGTATTGTATATGTGAAACCAAGAGCCAGAAGTTAGAAAAACTGTAGAACTACAACATATTTCTCTATCATTAAAAATAAACAAACAGCATCTCAAGAGACCCACAGAACAAAGTACAGAATGAATAAATCCCATAACGGCCTCTGGGTCTTAAGATAGAGTCTCATAAATCGAGTTGCATGTGATCCATCTTTGCTCTTCAGCTACATGTGTGCATGAGGGGAGTATTTTTAAATGCACCAGGGACATATTTATGTGGAGATGACATGTATCCAATGCATAAAAAGCTTTGAGATGAGGACAAATGAAATAATTTTCAACCAGGCGTCATGTTACTGTCATTTTCAGCTATTAAATTTCCTGGTTCTTGCTTCTTCTTTGTCTCTTCTTTGTCTTCTTTTTTGTCCGTCCTTCTCTGTCTGTCTGTCTTTAATATGGGTCGGTGATTCCCTCCTTGACCTCTCTTCTATTGCCTTCAACCATATGTGAACTGGAGGGGTCAGGTCAGGGGCGGGGAGGTCAAATCTCATTAGGGTAGAGTTTTCTAACTTCACCTTCCCACCTTCCCTGTCCTTCTCCTCCTCCTCCTCCTCCTCTTGTCAGTGAACCACATCAATGACGGCATTTTGCTCTGTGTCGCACTGGCGACAGGAACACATCAGTTGGTTTTTGTAATGTTAGCTTGAACTTCACAAAATCCAATGAAGAGCAGGACCGAGCCGCTAACGTTAGCTTAAGCTCTGACAGTGTCTGACAAGTGGTCATGAAATGCTCCTTGGTCTTGGAAGTAAAGCTTGTTTACTGTCACAGCTCCTTACCTGCTACCATTGTGTCTCATCTGCTCACCTGTTCAGCCAGCACCCCTTCGCTACTCAGCCACGCCCACCTGCCCAATCACCTAAGCTGCTCTCCCACTCTCACCAGTTGCCAGATTGTTCTTTGCTCTCATGCAAGACTCTCCAGCAGTTACTATTGGACTGCCTTCTCGGTATCGACCCCGCCTGCCTCTGACTTCGTCTGCTCTCCTGCCTCCTGGTAATCACCTCAGACTTCTGTACCTGACTACGTTTGTTGCCTTGCCCTTCTTGGATCTGTTACTGATTGTCAAACATTTCCTGAAGCTGTCATCAAGCCGGCCTCATCTAAGACTCTAAGAGACTTCTGTGTTCAGGTAGTGCTGCAATAGCCTTACCTGTTATAGTTCGCTAGACTAGCTAAAGATTGCAGCTTACATTAGAGCAGATAAACATTTTTGCTTTTGTTTTGGAAAGGCTAAAAAAAATCCATCCACCTTCCAGACATTGAATGACGAATCCAAAGCTTGACCTGCCGTTCCATGCTATGGTTGCTAAGCTAGGGTTTGATGATCACTGCAAACGGTAAATGACAAATTCAGCCAATAGTCTTTGACTGATGGGTTGGTTGTTATCAAATGTTGCCTTTGGTGAGTACAGTTAAAGCAAACTTTTGGTTGATTAGCTTCCTAACACCTTGCTGACCAATGCCAGGCAGGAAAGACCTTGTGATAGCTGCCCGTCAGTCGCAGCCAATTACAGGACTCAAAAGAAGAGGCGTTAATCAAATCTTTAGTACGGTGGCAGACATCAGTGCAGAAGCCTGCAAAACAAATATGTCACTGTCAGTGAAGCCATACAGCAGGCATTTAAGGGATTGCATTAAGTCGATGGCTCAGCTGCAAGCTAAGCTAATGTGGAACAGGGGCCTCTGGGAACTATTCGCCATGGTGGGAGGTGGAGGGGGAGAGTGGAGGAGTGAAGCTGCCTTCATTCTCCCATCCCTCATTTTCTATCTCTTCTTAATTCTTTCTGTCTATTTTCCACCTTTTGTCTGTTTTATTTAAGCCGACAGGCTGAACTGGAGGGTGTGGGACGGCCAGTGGGAATAAGGATGAGAGAACAGTGTAAGAAGGGAGGAGACAGATGAAATGTGATAAAGACAAGCAGCGGGGTGAGCTGCGATGAAAGAAACGAGAATGTAGAATGGCCGGTGGAGGAGAGAAAACAAAGAGTGATGCAGTCTGAAGTGAAAAACAGTGCATGTACTTCCTTTAAGTGAACTGATATCTATTTGTGTTTCTGCAGAGATGAAGATGGCCTTCATCGGAGTGCTTGTCTTCTCATGCTTGCTGGAATTTATGGCTAGATTGTGTGAATAAAGTGCTTTGTGACAAGGATGCCATCACGATATGTAGCGGGAAAAGTATGACGATGACTGTGTGAATGAAGTTTTCTTATATCTAACTGGGTAACTTTGCCATTAAGATCGTTGAAAGGCCATCATAGCCTCCTCCTGGCAGCATCTAATTGCCTCCCTGATCTCTCTCCAAGAATTCTTTATATTTTGCTTTTAGCCTGAAATGAGTATCATGGCGCACACTTTCAGACAGTCCCCACTAAAAGGCATTCATGGTGTTTGTACACACATGAAGTCACGAACGTGGATGTGAGAGGATGGCACACCTGGCCAATCACTGGGCAAAGTGGGCAAAATTGCCTGAATGTCACGGAAAGCCTTTTAAAAGAGTACTCCCCCAGTTTAGTCTTGCACTCCTGTAACATTATCAGACTTATGATGGACAGTTTAAAAAAAGATCAAATAATTTATCTTTTGTACATTCTTCCTTGTCAAAACCTGGCGCTTACATTACACACAATACAACTCGACTGCTAACAGTTCCAATTGAACAATGTTATGATGTTATGCTAGTAGCAGCTAATGTAGCCTGGAGCAGTTAGCCTCAAGCAGAGATGAGGTACAGAGTACTGAGGTGGGGGAAACAGTTCTTTTTTAACCCTACGCCCAAATTATTTTGTATTTTTAAACTTGTAATCTTCAGCCCCAACCAACACTGACTCAAGTGACATCACTTGAGGCAATTTATTCAACCACACAGCTCCGTCTGGAGACACAAAATGCTTTGTACAAATTCCCCAAACGCAGTAGTACTCCACAAATCCTGTGTGTGAAGCAATCCTATAAAGACTTTAATGTGTAAAATAGGTTGAGCTCCCCTTTAAGTTCAAGGTTTTAAACTAACATGCATTTTGACCTGCCCTGCGCAAATAGAGCTCACTGAAGCGACCGGTGATGAAATGTAACTGTAAGTCTTAAATGAAGCCTGCATCAGTGATATCACCTTGATGACTTACAGTAGGGACGGCATGGGATGAGTCAAAGCAGGAGTTTATGGATCAATAGCTGTCGCAGCTCAGGAGTTCTACGATCTGTAAAGCTGCCTGCTTAAAAAGATTATGACTGCACGGTGGGTGTTGGGCTGCTGTGGTTATGGTGTGTGTGTGTATGTGTGTGTGTGCATGAAAAAGAATAAATTACAGGGTAATGATATTAAAAGCACAAAGTCGTTAAGATGCCAAGTTAAGACACAATAAATCCAGCCATGGCTTCTACAGCCTGTCCCCACACTGGGTAATTAAATTAGATTTATAAGCCATATTACATCAGTGCTAGATACTTCATCCACCCTCAGCTCCCGCACCATCCCTCCATTTTGTCCTGCTTTATTAGACGACCTGACAGGCGGCGAAAAATATGGCGGAATGTTTCAGGTCCTGGGCTGTGAGAGCTCCGCACTGGGCACTCTGTCTTTCGGTGGTGTCAGTCGCCTCCACTGATAATATATTAAGCGCTCCACTTCTCTGCAGAGTGGGGTAGAAGCAGGGCCGCCTATGACACAGTCAAACAGCTTTATCATCATCCACAGTCACTGTTACCAGTGCTTTACTGCTACTGCTGCTGCCTCCACCTCATCTCAGACATCTCCCCCCTTCTTCACCTCAATACCTCTGAAGGCGAAGAGACAGCAGGTAAATCAGCAAAGTATCCCAATGAATTACACCCTTATTGGATGATTCTGCACATTACAATTTATGCCCAATGCCAGTGTTGTAAGGCAGGATGTAATGTGCCCTTCGTGCAGCATGATGGAAAGTAAGCATTTACAAGTCACAGTGGTGGAGACTGTCATATGGGAGACCTGAGTTTAAGTCTTGTGACAGATCTGCTGTTGCATTCTCATGAACCCTAACCACGAGGCTGTCCTCCCAGGAGGAAGAACAACAGCAGTCGTTTCAGTAGGTGCTTTGATACAACATATGATTATGTTCAAATGGCAAAGACGCCTGCGGTAATTAAGATGGCTGCAAAAGAGGAAGTCAGGCAACGGTGCTGCAGGGTGACAAAAGCAGAGTTTGAGGTGGATGGCTGAGTCAAAGAGAACCTGGTTTGTTACCAGAACCATCTGGGAAGTCGTCCTTGAAATCTGTTTGGAAAAGGGCAAGCGCTTTTAAAAAATGCTTAGCACGTGATTGGATGAACCATCTGTCCATCACTGTCTGTCGTGGGCTAACTTCAACCGATCGGATCACCAAACCACAGGATGTAAATCAAATCCTTGTTGAAGAAAAGCCTTCAGTGCTGTTCTTTGCTCTCCAGTTCTGATGCTTTAGCAGCATCTAAGACAATCTGTTTAGCAGCAGCCATTTTTGTTTCCTAACAAACTCTTGCTGTCGTCACAACTAAATCACCCTGCTAGCGGCCAGTAGTTCCTCATAGGAGGCTGATTGGTCTGAACGACTGTTCATCCACGAGATTGAGGATGATGGATTCTCGGCTTGCGAAATCTGGTATGATCTGGTGAATTTGTGAATCCAGCTGCCTCGTGAGGGAAGGTCAACAAAACATCAAACTAACATGGGACACTGTTTCCAATCAGTGTTGTTGGTTTCTATATGATGACCACGTCTGTTCCCTAACCTTAACCTTGTGGTAATTACTGTAATTGTGATAATAAAGCCCTGACCTTGATGTAGTCGCCATTTCAACCTAAACCTAACCAAACCTTAACCAGAACTTTGTCACATCATCAAATTTATTTTTCAAGAGACAGTTTTGGAAGGCACTGAAAAATGACATCGTCCTGGTAGTCCTGGTGTCAGATTTAAAAAAAAAAGCAACGTTTGTGTTGTTCTAGATGGGAAATGATAGTGACAATAAGCAGTTTTCATAAGGACCATTTCTTTTACAGAATGGAAGATTTCCAGTGCATCACGCTGAGAACAGCGTGATGCACTGGAAACCAAAATCTGCATTGATAGATAACACTGAAAGGGAAGTAAAAGTAATTTAGGTGAACCAACCCTTCAAAGTAAAGGCAGAGAGCAGAGAATGTCAATCATTAAAAAACAAACGGAATGAGATAAAAGGATGAAAATGCCAATCATTGTAATGATTGTGGGCAGAAAATAGCAAACACATAATTATTTTGGATGAAGGCGTCTGTGTGGGAGGACACTTATCTGCCAGCATCAGAGTGAATTAATAAAGACAATAACAAGTATAGTACCACGTGCAATATTAATATTTATTACTTTTGATGTATTTGGACATGAGCTTGAAAACACTGGATCTGATGTTGAAATTTGAGGTGTTCAAACGAGAGAAACAGAAAACACTGAACAGAAACACGAAGGCTTGTGGGAGTAAAGGCCAGATGAAGTGAAAGGGACTGGAGTTCAGCCTCGTCTGCTTGATTTTAATGAGCCATGGCACTTTTATTATCATTATTAATTAGCAGTTTTCAACCGGCAGGGTGTGATCAATAAGGTGGAGTGAAACAAATTTCAATGGGCCATTGGAATCAATCAGAAAGAGTTTTTATCTGCATAACTGCCACTAAGCCCCGCTCGTTAGGGCTAACATTAGGCGATGAGAGATTTGCAGCATTTTTAATTGGAACGACATCACTGAGCGGCCATTTTTCTTCTCCTGCTCATTTCTAATCTCTGCAATTTTTCGCTTTCTCTTTGTTTCCCCATATTAGTTTTTTTTTTTTTTTTTTGTCTTTTCCTCAAGCAGACTTTCTAACAGGCACACATGGTGTCTTTTACATGAGGATATGTGCATGCATGCAGCACAGCACACATGTACGCTCACACCCTAATCCTTCTCACCTCTTAATCAGACAACCATTAAAATAGGATTAGAGGCTATCTGCTGAAATTCCACATTTCCAAGCAGGAGATGTTGTTCTTGTTCACTAATCTGTGATTTTCCTCTTTGGAAGGCGACACAATCCCTTAAACTCTACATGACGAGAGCTTCAGACCACTGAAACCACATATGGGACTCCAGTGTTTCACCACTAAACTGTGTCTAAACCTGGAGATATTGGAGGTATTGTGTTCTTAAAGCTGCTTTCTTTTATCATTTGATGTCTCTTGTTCAGTTGTTAACTTAATATTTCTTAATGCTGAACTGAAATTTGAACGCTCCTCACTTTCTGTTTAAGGAAAAATACACTATAATATTGAGATATTTGTTGAAAACGATCGTCAGCTCTTCATCTTTGGTTTGTGTCGTTACATAATTTCTTGTTACCTAAAATTTGACCATTTGTCATATGCGTACATTAACAGGTGAAACAATTTAGCAAGCTAGTCAACTACCATATCCACTTAGATGTATTTTACTAGCAATAATGTTAGCGAGCAAGCAAGCTAAGTTTAGCCAGGTAGCTGTGAGTTAGCTATGCTGCATGGATCTGCCATTGGATGCTTTGTTAGCAGTATTTTGCTACATGAGCTAGTTAGCAACTCGTCTGTGTTAGCAAGAATGCTAATATTAGCTAACATTTGCCTGCTAAAACCACACTCAGAATATATTTCTGTACTTTGCAGTCATGTTAGCTTTGATTTTGGACTTCTCAGCTATTTTGGCTTCTTCTGGCTGATGGTCCGGTTTCAATGCAGAGTTTGCACCATAGTCCATTATTGTCCACTCACCCTCCTTTGGACTGATTAATTTCTAGTATCCGCCAATGGAAATGAAGTTGTGCGTGCGGCATAAGCAATGGGTGACAACGTTGGCCCCCAGCAGGTGGCTGATGTAACTGAAATCATATTACAGATGATTTTTACTGCTCTTCTGCACAGATATTGCTCAAATTTCAAATTCCAAGTCAAAATCCCCCCTTGAGAAAACCAATCTATCACAGCAGAAAAATAAATAAACTTAAATTTATTCTTTTTGGCGCTTACACAAGTCAAAATAAACCCAGAGGATATTTGATTTCTGGGTTTTCAGCATCAGCTCAGACTTTAAACTGAACAGAATAATGTCATTACCTCACCCTCCTCTTGCATCTCTCTTCCTTTATTCCTTTTCTTTTGCCTGTCTTCTTCCTCTTTCCACCTCTCCTCTCATGGCAGTCAGCAGTGGAGGGCTACTTAGCACACAACAGTTAATACCTGTCTAATTTATTAGCCTCCTGCCCCAGCCCTGAAGGGCCATTAGCAACACACACTGACACAGCACACCGGCCTGTGTCGTAATTTATTGTCTTATTACAGGGCTGCAGCGGCATCAATTAATTATCCATTAAAGCGCTGCCGTCCCAGGATTTATGGAGGGAACTGTGGGGGCTGTGGGAGATACAGTAGGAGAGGAATGAGGGAGAGAGTGGGAAGATGTGAGGATGAGGAGGAGGGTGAGCAGATATCTGGGGGAGGATGAAAGATGGATTGTTGTTTTTTGGGGTGCGCTTCGGTTTGAAAGTCGGGATAAAAATAAAGTTTGCTGAAAACGCTTTAAACAAAAGCAACACGGCGTCGGCAAATCAGATGTTGTTCTAGTGAACAAATATTGTTTAATTGTGGGATTAATAAATCATATAGAAATATAAGCTTTGCTAACACTTTAATTTCCAAGAGGTAATGCATCATTTACTGGAGACACCCGGGCTCGACTCCACACTCACGGCTTTAATATGATCAAAAAGGAGGGAGGATTTAAAACCACTGGCTGCTGTGAGTGTGAGCATGGTTACAGCTTGAACTAAATGTTCACAGATATCAATTAACACAGCCATAATATGCAGACTGTGGGCAGTTTAATAGAGTCAGAGTTAAGTACAGAACCCACCAGAAAATTATATTTATGTTGTGGGAAAATGATCACATCCGTAACTCGAGTAAGAGTCACAATAGAACAACGTACATACGATGTGAAAGGAGTCTTTCATGGTGAAGAATCCAAGCATCTCTGCCGTTCCCCTCAGCTTTATGAAGCGTTTTAGCATCTTTCAGCTCATTGTTTTGGTTTTATGGTCCATAGCACAGCAGCTGTGCGCTTCGCTCTGTTTAAATCACAATCACATGCTGGATTTAAACCAGTGTTACTGCTGGTGTTTGGAACGGGATGCGGGAGGATTTGAGTTTCATTCAGTCTCTTTGTCTTTAGAAAACTGAGTCTGCAGATGATTTGTCACGAAAGACTTTTACTGTGTTTTGGCTCAAAAGTTAGTGTTTCAAAGCAGGCTCGTGTACCGACTTTGTGCCAGCTGTTTTTGGATACCAGTTACGAAAAGGAGCTAGTTCAGACACAGCCGAATTACCCAGATCAGCAATAATGACCATTAGTGTTTTACTTTTGCGCTGATGGCTGTTCATAATATTTCCGTTAGGAGCTGAAATCACTCCTGATGAGACGATGACTCCAGATAACAACTTTATAATACTGTGTAAATGTTACAGTTACAGCTTGTTGTATTGCCCCCATGTGGCCAAAAACCCAACTACTTCAGCCTTTTCTCAGCCTGTAATAACAGTTCCATGATGTCTTCTGTGGCTCTGGCACGAGCTCGCCAAAGTTAAGAAAAGTAGTTTATATATTTCTTGTGTTTACTAAATTGTTGGAGCTCCTCTTTAGATATGCAAAGTAAAACTGTTCATTATGCAGAAAATCCCCTTATTTTATTACATATGTTCTATTTTAGTGTTATCATCACTGATGTGCTATTGTATACGCTGCATCTTGATGCCCTGGTTTGTCAATATTAAGCAAAATTTAACTCTATATACATTGGGGTAGAATAGTTGCTAATAATACATATATAAGATCATAATGTGTTTTGTATGTGAAATATTAATCTTTAAAGTTACTAAATGCTATATCTGTCAAATTGATTTAATAGAGACAGTGCTTATTTTAAGTGCCTCAAAACATCTGTACATTACTTTGACATAAATACACAAACACACAAATAAGTCACACTATAAGATTCATGTTCACATAAGCACAGTACAGTATATAGAGCAGACGCACTGCACCCTATATACATCCTCTGTGCACAAAAATAGAAACACCCGTGTCTTCACAACCTGCATATATGAGACATACTCATGGCAAAATCTCCTGCTCCCCCTTCCACCACCTCCACCCAGCCAGCATCTTCCACCCAAACACAATTTGTACAGAAAACAAAGTGTTTTCTGGCGCTGACAGGGAGAATGGATTACTTCCATTACGCTCTACAAGAAACACATTCTGTTGAGATGAAAGGGTTGTAAATTATTGCAGAAGGTGCTGCTGCTAACAAGTCTGGTGATCCGGGGCTAATGGGGTTCACATTCACTAACTGCGTCCCGGCAATGACAAATCAAACGCACCCAAATGAGCGTCATCATCATCCTGGTCACAAGAGCTACAATAGTCCCTTCCAGACAACTGAATTAAGTCAAAAATAAAACTGCTTGTGCATTTCAGTGGAGCAAAATTAGCAAATGATTTGTTTTTTATCTGATTCTACGTCAGCTGTTATCTTCCGCCAACCTTCTGAGGAAGACGAGGCGAATGATTGACAGGACAAATCACTCTGGGTGCCTTTGGGTGACAGGTGAACTTGGTAGCGCGACGTCATCAGTGTCACATCGTTGTGTCGGCATGTGTCAGTCGACTCACCAGTGGAACCGCTGAGTGACAGACGGAGCATGTGAGACTGAGCTGCAGTAACCACACCAGCTCCTCCACCACTCTCACACACTCACATATGCATAAACACACAGTTTATTAAAATTAAGTGAGTCATCGCTAGCAAAATACAACCTGTATGAAAATTTTGCTGTAAACACGGCACCGATACAGCACTTAGCAGAGTGATGGCCTTCAACTATTATAAACCCCACCCTTCTTGACCTCAGCACCTGGCACCACCTGGTCCAGCTCCTACCTTTCCCACAGACATAGTTTCACATCCATAAAGTGTAAATCTGTCACCCATGGCGTCCTCCAGGGTTCAGTACTGGGTCTCCTGCTCTTCCACATCCTACCTCTTGGTCAGATCCTGCATCAACACAGCCTCTGTTTTTTATCTCTTCACTGACAACACCCATCTCCACCTCTCTTCAAAGATCCCTTTTGCCACCACCTGCTCCACGGTTACCACCTGCCTTGCACATGTTATAAAGAGTCTACAGTCATGCTCGCAGCTCCGTGGCACAGCAGTGCTTTGAGGTAAATGCTGTTTGCAAGTGTAATCCCCCAGTTTAGTTTAGCGTGGCGGCATGCTAACATTTGCAAACAGTTGTGATTGGTTTTGCAGTCATTTGGTCTTAAACCAAATAAGTATTTGACCTGATGATGGCACTAGAAGAAAAGTGGTTTCAGTTAATCCCAAGGAGGACATGAGTGTGAGTACACACTTTCATGACCATCCATCTGATAGTTGTTGTAAGTAAATGTAAGGCAATTATTCACTTTATTTTAGCTCTGTTTTTGGTCTCTACCAATTCCTGAGGGAAATGTTTGGTGTTTTAGCTCCTCAATGCTCTGGTATCATCAGCAGGTGGCCTCTGACTGTGTGCTGTTTTGCTGCTTTTTTTTTTTTTTTTAGAGCTTCTTCACTGAAAATGCTGCCGGCTGCAGCTGAAAATGACGCTATGAGAGCGGTGAGAGGGAAACAAAGCAGTAAAATCGTGGCCCGACAGCTAAACAATGACTGATACTCACTATAAAGACCTGTAAAGCCGAGGGGAGCTGCAGAGTCAGGTGATACCTCTGTGTTAACATTGTCACATTATTTTCACTTCTGACACATTGTTGTCATGAAAACATTGATTACAGACGGTTTAATACCGAATATGTACAACATATATAAGAGTGCACACACAGAAACAAGTACATGCCCTGATGATAAGATGGGTGTTTATAGTTTGGAAAAATCCTTTGTCTTCCTTTGTTTAACTTTCAACCAAACCAACCCTGACACCAACAAACCCATCATCAGTGTTTCCACGACAACAGCTTTATCATGGTCAGAGTTCACGTTCATACAAATGTGATTCCTGTGCTATTGTAATCTCTTTTCATCAGCTCAGAGAAACAGTCGTGAGCACAATCACAATGGATTCACACGTCCTTGGGAGAAAGAATATATCCAAACATGAAAAAAATACCATTTTCCTTCACACCTCAGTTGTGCCGTCGTCTCCTGGGTGGCACGGGCAGGAAATGGGAATGACTGCTTCCTGCCAGGGCCGGCTTTGAAGGCAGGCTGCGAGGGACGATGTCATGGCGGAGCAATGTTCCTGCGCTTTCACCAGGCTCTTTGTAATGTGTGATTTACAGCTTCCCCCCCGCTGTTTCATCTGTGATTTAGTGTTTCCCGGTCAGATGGCTATCGGCTGCCTTACATGTCCGCTCTGTTCCTGCTGAACGGCATGTGGAAAAAAAGGGACACGGAGGAGGAGGAGGAGGACACGATCAGGACTTTGCTCCGCTCTTCTGTTAATAACTGAAAATAAACCGAAGTTTTACTTAAATTAAAGACCTGCGTTCAAAATTACACTCGCAGTAGAAGTACAAAAGCAATATTGAAAGTAAAATACTGACACATGTAACGATATATGTTTAAATGTGTCATTATTTGACTATGGACGCTGAGGTGGAGCAAGTTTTAATTCCTTTAGCTTTCGCCTTAAGCTTTCCACTCTTCTCTAATCTTTGCTGGTTGTGAAATACAGAATAATTTGTCCTCTTTTGGCCTCTAACGACTATTAAAATGACATCATCATTTAACACAGGAACATTTGAAACATGTGACAAAAACTTCAGAAACCACTGATTAAATCTTAAACGATGAGTTGTATTTGAAATATTTCCCTGTAAAATGTTGTGGAGTACAAGTATAAATTAAGATAAAATGTAAATACTGTAGCTCAGGATTGTACTTTGTTACTTTGTATTATAAACACCTCTTTCTCAAAGCTCATCCAGACAGTGGAAGCTCTGCTGTGCAGTGTCAGGAGGTTCAGTCGATCACGTTGTTCTCTAAGATTATTGGAATCGTCAGATATGAAAAATCGATGATAAAACACGGTGCAAGATTTCAGTTTCCAAAGAGTTAGTTCTCTATTTGCTGCCACGTTCAGTTAATTGGATCAGGATGATAAAAAGTGTTGCTTCTCTTGTTTTTCACACAGAAATCTAATCTGTAAAGAATCAGGAATAGTGTTATGCAACAGGGTTTAGGGCTTATTTGTTCTTTTAAATATTGGAACAAATGAATGGAGACTGGAATGTGAGGCTTCAAAGAGTTTTTTTTTTTGCTTTACAAAAGTAGAAATATATATGTGCTCTTCTGTTTGTTGCAGGCTTTGTCTCACTTCGTCGACCTAACTTTTCCTCCTCTCATTGCTTTATTTAAACCACTTTTCTCTTTCAGTCCTCTGCACTTTGTGGAGCCCATCGCTGCCTCTGGACCCCACCCTCTCAACCACACATTCCCTGACACACGTTCCTGTTAATACTCAGCACTTTTTCCCCACTTTAACCTCTGACCTCGCCCCCCTCCTAACCTTCACCCTCGCCCTAACCCCGACCTCATCGTAAATTCTCCGAACCCGTAAATCCCAACCCTTAAATTAAGGACTGAGGTGATTTACAGTTCAGCCCATCAGCCGTCATCTATGTAGTTTCCATTGTTGCCTCATTATTTCGCAGCACACTTTTAATCCAATTAAAACGACATTACTTGTTTTTTCTTAATATAGTTGCTTGTTTTCGTCTAGAAATTAACTTGACAGCTAAAAAAGCCTTAATTAAGATGTAAATTAATTGACAGTAACATCTGTAAGGCAACATGCTGTTAAGTCATAATTTCCTGGAGGAGACAGACTCCTGTTTCTCTGTGTGTCTATCAGCTGATTGACAGTAAGCAGAGCGTAAACACTGAACTGCAGCGCAGCGAAGAAATGATGAAAAAATAAATAAAGAGTCCTTGAAAGTTGTTTTCTAACAAAAAATACGGCCAACTCCATCTATTTAAGTCTCTTAAATCTAAGTTATAGTGTCTAAATAAAAAGAGCTATCTCTCTGGATGATCTTAATCGTCTTCATTCAAGTAGCTGACTGTAAATCATGTTTATGCACCACCAACGATGTGCACAAGGCCGCGGTTAAGTTGCCACTGTAACAGCCTATTTGCCCGTTTTGCTGTTGTGGCTGCATAAATAGGCCTTCAAGTAGCAGTAAATACTCAAGTTAAATTAAAGGATCATATCTTCTACACTTTTATTACTTTTTGATAGAAATGCCTCCCCAGGACACAGAGATGTGGAGGCCGTAAAATAAAAAAACAAATACCAATGTGACACTCGGCCCTCTGTCATGTGACACTGAAGCATCCATGCTTTGTACTGCTGCTGTGTGAGAGCTCCGGGTGAGTCTTTTGAAGTTGTGGATGTGGTTAATGACGAAGGGTGCGACGAGATGCCCTGTGAATACAGAAAATTTCACACATGCTTCCAAACAATGGGCGGCTTGTCTCGTTAGCATCACATAGCGCGGTATTGCCTTATATTATCCAATCACGTGAGCCAATCTTCGCGAGCTGGCCCAGCTGTGACATATAGGCAGCAGGGTTCGGGTTACCCTGACTAAGTGTTTTTACATTTGTGGAGCAAAAGTACCTGTTTTCTGTATGATGTTCACCGGCAGCTTCTTTTGTAGTCACGCTCAGGTTGAATTCTTATGCTTTGGTTTGTTAAGCTAGCATTAAAGGCCCAGTGTGCAAGATTTATACGGTCACTTGGCACAAAGGGAAAATAATATTTGTGAGTATGTTTTCATTTGTGTATAATCACCCGACAATAAGATGTGTTTTCGCTACCTTAGATGGAGCTCCTTCTATCTACATAGGGAGCCCCTCCTTTTCCATGGAGGCCGCCATGCTGCGCTGCCATGTTTCTACGGTAACCCAGAACAGATGAACGGGAATGTTTTTTGTATTTTTTTGTGTTTTTATCAGCCACCATATGGGAGGTTGAGGTTGCATTTGGTTGCAATCTGCAACCTCACTGCTAAATAGCACCAAATTGCACACACTCAACCTTTAACTGACTTTTTGTCCACTTGGGGGCAGCTGTAGACACAACATTGACATGTTATCCTCTTGTTGATATGGCAAACTTAGCATGTTATCCAGGAGATCCAGAGCAACATTAGCACCCATTTTTGAGTCCGGTTTGTGTCCAGCTGATAACATAAGTGTGATATTCAGTCTCCTCTGAGCTTCGTTTTGGTCTCCACCAACTCCTGAAGGAAACAGCTGCTCTTTAGCTGCTAATGTCTGCTGTTTGGTGCTGAGCAGGTAGCATAAAGTGGGTTTTTAGAGCATTTCTTTTTTAAAACAGCTGCTTTCTGTGGCCAGTCAGTATTCTTGCTTTGACAGTCTTTGGCTTTTTGTGACAACCTGTATCTCTAAAATATGCATAACAGCTCCCAAGCTTTGAATAAATCAAGATTACATTTTTGCCCATGTCACCCGGTCCTGTTTGTAAGTATGTGCACACCTTGTATTCAGGCTAGGCTGGACAGCTCTTAATGAAGCCCTGTCAGAATAAGACCAAAGTGTGGCCTCAGGCTTCTGTCTCCATAGACATAACACACACTCTTCCCTCTTCCCTTTCCTCATGACCTCCGCTTTTCCCCCTTTCGCTCTTTTCTTCTTGCACATGTCCTTGTTGTCATTCTCTCAGCTCCTTGTCCTTCCCTGTTGTCACTCCTCCTCCCACTCCTTCCTCTGCTGAGTGAGATGCTGTAGGAATACAGAGCAGATGTTGTGGACGCCATACGTTTATGAGGCGTTCGCTGCTAAGTTTGTTTTACTGTGTAAACATTCAACAGCTCCTCCAACTAATGATTGAAACCCCACTGAAGAATAGCAGTAAGAGGAGTATAGTATAGTTTACACCCTCCGCCCTGTCAGATGAACTCTGAACTGGATGTTATCTAACACAATTAATTACATAAAGGCGGTAAAATGTGTTGGTCAAGTTATTCATTTTTCTATAGAAGCTGGGAGTTTCAACCATATCCATTAGCCTAGTTAGCTAACTATTGCTAACATTCAGGTTTTTAACCGGCTTTTAGCTAACTATTTCAACTGTTTGTCCATTAGTTTTAGCTATCTATTTCAACTTGTAAGCTAACTATTTTAACTAGCTGTTACTTTTCTGTTTCAAACAATTATTGCTTACGTTTTGGCTAAATATTTCGAATGTATATCCAGTACTTTAAGCTAACCATTTAGCCATTACTTGTTGCTAACTATTTCGAGTGTTTGTCAATTACTTTTTGTTAAATTTTTCAACTCGTAAGCTAACTATTTTAACTGGCTGTTACTTTTCTGTTTCAACCAATTATTGCTTACTTTTTAGCTAAACATTTCCAACGTCTATCCAGTACTTTAAGCTAGCCATTTCGCCATTACTCGTTGCTTCTTATTTCAACTGTTTGTTTATCATGTTTACCTTAATATTCCAGCTGTTTTTCTGTACATTACTGTAATATTAATAGGTAATAACCTTCACCTAACCATTTCAGCTATTTAGTGTTCCTTACGTTTATCTGAAATTTTTAGCATAACTACAATTTTTCTATCTTTTGTGCAGTATTTTTAGCTATGTTAGCTAGCTATGGTTACCATTTGTCACTTTCAAGTAAGCTTCAAGCCCTTGTCATTACTTTTCGCTCACTCATTTATCCATTATCAGCAACCATGTATGTGATAGCTGTTTAGCTGTTGGTTTCGGTAAAGTATCATCACTTTTTGATTGCTCTTCCAACTTCTACGCTTCTCTGCTACTGACTACTTTTTGTAGCTGCGAGCTGGCATTGAGGTGTTTAATGTATGGATGTCGTTTTGAAAATCCAATTATAATTTCAAATTCATTGAGCTTCTCCACAATCTCATTCACGTACCTCCCGATTGAGAATCACTGCAGTTAAGTGTGTGTGTCTTGTGTGTGTGTGTGTGTGTCCCAGTAGTGTATATGCATGCATGAAAGTGTGGTTTTGTGTGAGAAAGTCCAGGGCCAGCCTCCTCCTGATCCTTCCCTCTCATCACGGCAGTGCCTGTTTTTAATCTGGGCCAGTGATTTATGAAGGAGCTCCGACTGTGTATATCTCCTCACTTCCTTTCATTTCTCAAATGGTTTGTGCACTGCGGGATGATAGATTTATCTACACACAACCCCTGC
Source organism: Chaetodon trifasciatus (assembly GCA_037975065.1). Taxonomy (NCBI): domain Eukaryota; kingdom Metazoa; phylum Chordata; class Actinopteri; order Chaetodontiformes; family Chaetodontidae; genus Chaetodon; species Chaetodon trifasciatus. The sequence goes on from JBBMOE010000003.1 coordinate 3,219,641, forward strand.
ATGACTAATTAACTCTGAAATATCAAGGCCAGATGTGGAACTGAAAGACGGACCCCAGAGTGCTTTCTCTCCCTCTCAGTCTCCCTCTTTCGTTTTTCTAACTGTTGCTGTAATTTTTCTTCTTCTCCTCGTTGTCCCTTATCAACATGCAGCTATAATTCTGCTGATAATATGACAGGGTGTTTTAGCTGAATGTAAATGTTGCACTGACTGAAACAGCGAGTCAACAGTTGGGATTTGGTTGCTAAATAAACATCTTTACCTTAAGGGAACATTGTTTTTACAACCGGGGTTTGTGACAACTTTGCTTGGCGTAAGTTTACTGTAAAATGCTGAAGGCCACGACACAAATAATCACAAAGGTCAAATAAATCCCAATGCATTATTGTAACCAGGTCAAGAATACAAACAAAGGCAAACAAAAGCTGTTCCTGTAAACATCCGACCACCTTGACATACCTCACCTATCGTAGGAGCCTGATAATCAGACATTTTCATTTCACTTCATTTGAATAAATATCAAAGAATATGCCAGTTTAAAGTTATTTCTGCTGAGTTCTGCCTCAGCTGTGCTTTAGTGCTTATTAGCAAATATTAGCATGCTAACATGATAAACTAAGATGGTGAATATGGCAAAAAACATCATTCCTGCTAAACATCAGCATGTCAGCATTGTCGTTATGAACATGTTAGCGTGCTAGCATTTTGCATCTTTTCCTTAGCGTAGCCCCACAGAGCGGCTAACAGTCTCCTGTAAATATAAACACAAAACAAGTTTTCTGCTTTGTGGATATTTCTATTGAATCCTGTGTCCACTGATGTGGAATCTAGCTCGCTGCATGCCTCATGGAGTCTGTCTGCATGAGATGAGTCAATACACCGTCTGAACAAGGTCCTCACATCACACACCCATAAATCCCCTTTATGACAGATTAGAGAGAGCAATGGCTTTTCCACTCGTTTACCCATAAATACAGCAACACGCTCAGCTGGTTTATGCCTCTCTCTTGAGACGATGGAATGGGTGAGCTGATGTTTATAGCTGTCACGGACCAGCAGTGAATATGTCTCTTACTGGCTATAGTCCAGCTGAACTTCAAAGCAATAAGAAAATAGAGCCGCGCTGTAATGGAAAAGCAAAACAGCTGCGTGTGATATGATTTAGCTTTGTTCCCTCCAGAGTGTGTTTTGTTGAGGCAGAAAAAACAAGGAAATTTAGAGAATATTTCCTGCTGCACGTCGGCGAGATAATATTTCCCACGCAACTTTTTAAAAGTTCGTGTCACACATATTTTGGATTAGAAGTAAAGGAGAAGAAATGAGTGGAAAAGAGAGTGCAGAGGGGGAGGGAGGAAAGGCGAGAGGCTGTGTGAGACAGAGAACAGGTTCGGAGAAGGAGCCAGGCGAGACGTCAGATCTGATGTAGGCGTTTTTTCCTGACAGCTGTAATTCTCCAGCCTACAGAATTTCATCAACGGCAGTTGCATTTAAGCTGCGCCGTGGGGCAGCGGCCCTTTCAAGTCTCCTCCGTCTGACAGGTAGATTTATTAGTCCTGAAATTTGTACAGATCACACGTCACTCATGGCAAGCTGTCGGCATGTCAGAGGGGCCTTCTGGCTTTTTCTTAAGGTGGATCTGCCCGGAAGAGGTTTACCCGTCAACTCCCTCCCTCCCTTGCTCCTCACCCATAGCTTACTCAGCTCAGTCCAACCCATTTTAAACAGGGGAGTAAAGAGAGACGAACACAGAAAAAGGCAAATGCTGTTTGTCTTTTTCAAAGTGAAGACTAACTTCAGTGATGCTGAGAACATAGAGTGGAAATGTAAGGTAATTTATAGGAGACAGGATTGGACGTGGCCGTCCAACAGGCCGTGCTTCTCTGTTACCTCGCTTTCACCCCTCGGCCATCTCACTGACCTCTGGACTCTGGTTAAACTCCCAGCATGCCCTGGGGCTCAAGGTTCACGCCCGGGTCTAGACCAACAAACGCAGTCAGAGGTCACCCTTTCTTTGGTCTTGTCTTAAGGTCTCTCTATGTGTGCGTGTGTGTGTGTGTGTGTGTGGAGAGAGTCTCGTTTTCACCTTTTCAACCCCCCCAAACACCCTGCTGGGAGCTAAAGAAAATGAAAACTCCTGCATCCACCTGGATCTAATTTTCTACTGTGTGTGTGTGTGTGTGTGTGAACATGTGCACTCTTCAGTATTGTATGTGCATGTATGTCTGTGTTAAAGGGTGTGTGTGTGACTGTTTGGGTGTGTGTCTGCATGCAGCTGCTCGGATTCTGATTTTGTTGTCAACCTGCTTTCTATTCTCATATTTCTGTTACTGTTTGTACGTGTGCCATTTGAAATGATTTCTGTTTTTTTGCAGGAGGTTCGCGCTCCTCGTCCTGGTCGCTGGAGGTCTCTTCAGCGGGATTCAGTGAGTAAAATGTCCGGATGACTAATATTTACATAATGGGCATTATTGTGAGAATAACAATCAGGTTCACAAAGAGTGATTTCTCTTTAAAGAAGAAGCACCGGAAAATTAATCCATGTGTCTTTGCGAAACAGTGCTGGAGGTGCCAGGAGCTTGGTGACGTAGGGATTACTTGCTGGGCTTGTTGGTAAACTGCTGTAGCTGGCGAGCTAACATGCTAGCCTTGCCAGTTGGGAACACACTCTCAGTCACAATAGGTCTTTGAGTGTTTTTTTTATTCCCTATACTGGGATGTTTATTGCTCCTGGCGTTTTGTTCTCAGCAATTTACATAATTTCATTGAATGAAGCGGGAACAAAAGCTCTCTGAGCTAGCTGGTTGCTAACTGTCTATCTGTTTGCCAGCGAGGACAAGAAGTTCACACAGTTTATTCAGGAGACGTATTTGTTCCAACAGCTCCTGTCTCGTAACTGTCTGAATGACTGATGAGTGACCCCTCCGTGAAGCTGCTCCCTGCCGGTTTGAAGCTCTCAGTAAAGCCTCTGTGGTTGCTGGTGTCTTCATGTCCCTGTCAGGTAATTTATGGTTTTCAAACCTGCAGGATGTCAGCCAGCGTTACCCATGAACTCTGCAGGAATTCAGCACACACACATACACACACAGAGGGGAGCAAATGGTGAAATCTTGGGATTTCCATCTCACACACACATACAGAAACTGTTTTTTCTTCTATTTCCTCACCAACCATAAGTAATTCCAGAGTTACAAACACAAAACTGTGGACGCTGCCACACTCAAAGTGCAGGAGATGAGAGACACATTTAAACCATGTGTTTCCACTCCACACTGTGACCTGGAGAAGTCTCCAAAATCCCCAGCACCAGCCCAAATGTCTGCCACCAAGCAGCGAGTCACCGGCCTGCTCAACGCTTCGTTTCAAACCAGATTTTCTACTTCCCGTGCCAAGCTGCTGCCATATCCCATTTCTCATCAGACCTTGATGGACCTAATGTGGGAATCCATTATCACACCCGTACTCTTTGCGGCTTCGCTCTGTTCTTTCTTCGGCCCTGTCATGGATCCACAGCGTATGCCTCCGGGGCCCCCAGCACCCTGTCTCGCCTGTGCTGCCCCTGCCCGGGGTCATCCTCGGCTTTAGTTCTGTTCACCGTTGTCAAAGGACATTCTTTTAATGTCTTTTAATGTCAGTGCGCAGAGTAAGAGACAGTAGGTTCAATGTAATGGGTGAGGGACTAAATAAAAGGAGTTTTGTTGGATAGCCACACTTGATTTTTCAAGGCTTTGAATAGATGTGCTTGTGCTACAGTTATTTGACTTCTCTGTGCCCAAGTCTGTGAACAATCTTTCCTGTGTTTTGCAAATTGTCAAACTCTCAGATGCTCCCATTACTAGAGTTAACAGTTGTACCACAATATAGAAATTTAGCTCTTGTATGAATCCAACGGCTTCTTTATGTGTCTTTGTGTCTTTCACACGCACGGCATTCGTCTCTCTCGGTGAACTCTTCACCCCAGCTGCCGACAGAAGGCTGTCATGCTAAATTATACCTATGTTGTTTTGCGGCCTCTCTCTTCAATTGACAGACAGGCGGTGAGATCAGAGAGATACAGATTAACTCGCTGTTTATGTCTTGAGAGTTTTCCTTCCACACTTTGCAATTAGATTACAGCCGGTCTGAAACAAAACCCTCAAACTCCTTCCTTTCGTTTAATGGCAGTTGGCAACAAACAAAAAGTGGCGCTGCCTCCATCTGAGGAGTGTGGTTGAATGGAAAACTTTTTGACATTTTTGGCTGAGGACTCCTCTTCATCTTTGGACTAAAGTTACATACTGAGAATCTCACTGCACAACCCTGTCTCAGAAAAATTACGTTTTTATACAATTTATCAGCCACAGCGTGCAGCTGTTTCCAAGAAAAAGCTCTAAAAGGCCACCATAGTCAACCTGTTCAGCTGCAAACAGCAGACACACACTGTTGGAGACCAGCGGGTGAACGTAGTGGAGCATAAGCAGAGCTAAAAGTGTGTGACTTTCATCAGGTGGACACAAACACGACTCCAGATGAATGCTAATATTGTTCCCTTTGCTAGCAATCGTCATATCAACTTAAAAAGTGATGTGTATCCGACTTGTTCCCACTGTCCCTAATATTCAGAAATAGTTACCGCAGGTTTAAAGTGTGGGAAAGATCATCAACAGTGACTTGAAGCATGAGACAGGGCGAGTTTACCCACCAAAACCACAGTTTTTCACAAAAGCACCTTTGTTGTCTAAACTTAACCACACATGGGACCCAGGCAGCAAAGCCTCATCTGGGATATTACTTAGGTGCAGTACAAAAACATCGCCCTTCCTTTACTGGAAAACGTTGTGAACAAAAAACATTGCAGTTGACCAAGGCTAAGGCTAATTCCTGGGCTGCAGCTTAAGCAGTCACAGAACGCCTGCATTGTGTGGCAGTCAGACGAAGTAGAGATGACATAAAATCAGCGTCCTGATGTCGCAGCTGCTGGAGGTCTGATCTTTGGCCATGTTTGTGGACGGTTACCAAGCTGACAATCACCCATCAGAGTTTTCAAATATCTGTTTTCCCCTGAATTAGGATACAGGAGATTTCATATTTATCTACTTTGAAGGTTATTGTTGAGTTTCCTGTATGTCTTGTGGTGAACACACTGGCTTAGCAGAGCCATGGATGCCTTTCAAATGTATCTGCGCTGCTGTGAAAGCAGAGAAAGATTAAGGTCCCACATCTGCTTCATTTGCTCCGAGGCAACACCTGCTTCCTCGCTGTGAGGTCCTTCAGATTTCTTCCTACCTTTGACCAGCTCAAAGAACCATAGTAAACTGTGTTAACTGCTCCTTTTGTCAAAGCGTCCTGTGCTCCAGTGAGTGATTTACAACACGCAGCTTTTATAAATTTACTGCGATGTGCTTGAACAGCATCAGCTGACTCAAGGAGAACACCAAAATCGCGCTCTTGCTCCGTTCTGATCAATGTTTCTTTTCATTTTGATGCCAAGGCGACCCCGAATAAAAAGGTCAGCTGAATTTTGAAAACCTTAATTATTCAGGAATTGTTTCATGTGATGCTGCTCACTCCTTTGAGCATGCCCCTGCTTGCTGCTGTCAGGGAGAAAGTTATGTGTTTGGCTGTGAAGCCTTAATTTACCACCATTGAAAATACCTGACACTGAAAACTGAGGTAAGATTAAATAAGACAAAAGGAGCCTAAGGGTGTTTCAAACCGGTGTTATGTGGTCCAGATGAATCAGACTATGGTTTGGTTTCCCTTTTGAACTGATGCGAACAGTGAACAGACCGGATCTACAGCACCAAGTCCCTTTCAAAGAAGTGATCTCAGCCCAGTCTTGAGCACATTCTGGATTGGATCGTGTGTTTGACCTGAACCAACTACAAGACTCTGCACGTTTGAGCTAATTGGCTAACGTAGCTGCAATATAATGCTCTGCATGTGTTGTGCTTTAAGGTGTGTTCCAACAGTAATAGCCAATATACAAACTGAACAGATGTTAGCTGTAAGCTAAGCTACAAAGAGACGCAGCAATCGTAGGTATACATAGCTGAAGTCCGAACATCGTATCTGGGCTAGCTGTAGGTGCCCTTTGCATATTGAGCAGTGGAAAATCAACCGTTGCTAGCAGCTAGCTTGAGAACAAATCACAGTCTAGCCATTTAGCAAGTTTGAGCTAAATGGCTAACGTAGCTGCAGCATAATGCTCTCTGCATGTTGTGCTTTAAGATGTGTTCAGACAGACATTAAAGCAAATTTTCATCTCTCATAGCTAATATACAGACCGAACAGATGTTAGCTCTAAGCTAAGCTACAAACAGACGCACCAATCGTGTGTATACGAAGCTGAAGTCCAAACATCGTATCTGGGCTAGCTGTAGGTGCACTTTGCATATTGAGCTGTGGAAAATCAACTGTTGCTAGCAGCTAGCCTGTAAAGAAGTGATATTGATATTTTGCTCCATCTGCCAGGTCGTACAAACGACATAAAAACATTGAGCTGTTCAAAAGTTTTGATCAGCGGCGGACGGAGAGGCGATTTGTCCGGTTGACACGTTAAAGTAAAAACTGAGGCAGCAGCGCTTAAAGGTGAGAGATGCTCCCTCGCAGAAGTATTCACTAACCCAAAGCACAGGATCTGCTTCCTGTGTTTTCCTTCTTGTGGCTTTTAGTGATGCGTTTTGGTTTAGTTTCAGGCAGACCGAGGGGGAAAAAGTTAATAACCCACCCACTGATTCAGACCAGAGCAAACAAACTACAGGTTTTAAAACATCCTGAACGTCTGCACGGACTTAATGATACTCCATCCAATAGCTGATATTCAGCCTGGACCAGAGCGGTGGACGGACCAGATGCGGGAATGATATTTCCACCCATTGACTCACGACTGCAGCTAATAACAATCAAGGAAAATGTGTTAGTGGTGGGAGGTGGGATGTCTTCATGCTCCAGTCCCACTTTGATATTTAGGCTAATAGAAGGCGTTTTAACATTACAGTCGGATATATCTATAGTTCAGCGAGTGTCATCTCACACTGGCTCATTCCTCTTGATATATTGCTTTCCCATCATCCCCCTCCTTCTTCTGCTGCGGTGTGAGAGGCCTTGACTCATCATGTGAAGCCTCTCTTGAGTTGAGAGACAGGCCAGTCTTTAGATTGCTCCATCACCCTCAGGCCATGTTCATGTGAGGATTCAGTTTAGGGTGTGACAATGAGGATCATCTGGCTCAAATCAGCCAAACAATCACGGTTCGGTGCCCTCAGACAGACGGATAGACAAGTCGGCTCAGACGCGCCGCAGAGAGACGCTGACAATGCCATCGAGGGCTGTCCCCGTCTGCGTTATCCGTCTTTATATTCCAGCAGATAAGAAGACTCTGAATTAATTACGCTGCAGGAATCTCTAACGCCCTCACATCGCGGCGGTGCTGACAGAGAGACGTTCCTCCTCGCTGTCCTCACCACAGAGCTCCTCTTCAAAGGTTATCAACCCATATTCCAAGACAGGAATCAGAGAGACGAGGAGGGTGAAACAGATTCGAGGAGCTTTGATGAAAGAGGCTTTCGGAGCACAAAAGGCTCCTCCACTCCCGTTCTTTCGCTTTCCGTCCCCGCTGTCACTCTCCAAGAACACACACTCTCTGCTGACACTCTCGCTTTGAGCTATGAACCCAAACTGGTGTTGTAGCAGATTTTGTGTACGACGCTGCACGCTTGTCTCTTTCTATCTCGCTATGTCTTCACCCCTTTTCTTGACGCGTCTGCCAGCGCGCAGACCAGCTTCAGCAACAGATAACCCATCAGCCTTTTAATATCTAGAGATGTGAGCGGTGATAAAAGGAGCGGGAAAGTAAGTAAGATGTCATCTTTAATGTCAAACACCAAATGTGAGCTTTCATTATTCCCCCCTCTCTTGTCTGGCTCCTGAGCAGTGCTGTAACATTAGCCGTGTTGCTCGGAGCGACACCCTGTCAGGTAGAGTTTGGAGACTCTGACACGGGATCCAGTAACCCCCACCAGGGTGAGCGTGAGCCAGAGAAAAACAGCAAGAGAGACGGACAGAAACGGCGAGAAAGACAAGAGGCGATTGATCGTGACAATCTGGAGCTGTGTTTGTCTCATGTGACTGGCTGCTGTCAAGGAGGCCAGATTTGAAATGTGTGAAAAGTTGCTCCGTCGATGTTTTTACAATAAAGTAACCAGAGTCCGGCTTGGATGTTCAGCAGCACATAACCCGGCCGTTAAACATTTTCCTCGCGTCACTTTAGACCCAAATCATTTCTCTGAGATTCAAACTCAATGTGAGGGGAAATTTGGCGGCATAAGAAGTGAATGGAAAAGCAAATTCGCAGACTGTGACAGTGACATATGTCACAGGTAGTGGAAGTGCTGCAGGCGCCGCAGTGTCCTCAGGTAATCAGCTGTTTCAGGCGCCCATGGCTCAGCAAGTCCCTCTCTTTTTTAATTTTTCCAGCAGACAATGTCACATGAGCCTGTTAAATTAAATGTTAAGTTGAATCATCAAACGCTCTGTGTCACGCTTCTGATCGACCTCTTCTCCACAGCGTAGCAGCCGAGGCTCTTGGGTGTTGTTGTTGTTGTTGTCCGATTTCTCAGAAACAAAGCTGAAATAATTAAAACTGGGTAAAACTGGGTTGTTAGAACTTAAACCTAGAAGGAGTTTGTTGAAAGAACATTTGGAAATGGGAAAACAGAAGTGGGAAAAAACACTTCTTTAACTTCCTCCCAGTTCACAGCTCAATAGGAGAATATAAGATAAGATAAGACAAGATAAGATAAGATAAGTCTTTATTCATCCCATACTAGGGAAATTCACCTGCAATGTTAAAGAGGCATATAATTCTAATTTACTATCATTAATTATTTGAACAAGAGTTTACTGGCGAAGTCAAAGCTCCAGCAACACTTGCAGTGTCCTGATGTTAGCGGTAAGCTAGCTGCAGAGTCCTGACATCACTTCCTGTCCCACCTCTGCTCCACTGGCTTCTTTAACTCCGAGAAATCTCAGTCTTCCTGAAAAAGCGAAGCATCTTCCTGGAGTTTATTCCTCACATTCTGAGATAAATCAGACTCCACTGCAGCAGCTGTTTTTAGATGATTTTAACCACGTTGACATAACAATAAGAGGTCGTTTAGGCTCCGTTTCAAGGCTGGATTCTTTGTTATTTAAGATGATTTTGAGTGAGGTTTTCTTGCTCCTGGAGGAGAACCTGGACGTTCTGGTCTCTCTGTGTGTCACCTCAGCCTTTGAACTCACCGGAATCTCCTCTTCCCTGTTGCTTTCCTCACCTTTTTCTTCTAATTTCTGCATGTTTGTGAAGTAGATTCATCTGAAACATGTTTGACAGCGTCTTTGGTTTGGCCAGACAGCTATTGTCTGTTTTGGTTGGTTGTTGTGTTAATAATCAGCGCAAACAAACTTCAGCAAAGATGCAAATGAGGTAGCTGGAGGAGAGTCAAAGCGCTTTGCGTCTTCTTCCCTCCCTGAGCAGCTTCCTCTACCTCGCTTTAGGTATTCTGCGTCTGTTCTTCGCTCCAGTCTGAAACGAGTCCTTCCCTCCCTCCCTCTCGCTCTCGCTCTTTGTTTTCTGTTCATTTTGCTGCCTGTGCACAAACATGTCTGCTGTCTGCCTGCCTGGCAGCCAGCAGGTTTGAGGCCTATATTTAATCACCACAAGGCTTAACTCCCTCCGTCAGTGACGGCTCATTTGACGTGGCGGCCCTGGGCTCTCTCTTCCCGATTCTGTGCCAAATACAATATCTCCTCTCTTTCGTTACCCCGCTGTATGTTATAATTTCGCTATTTTTCAATGTCAGGGCCGGGCCTTTTGAAGAGTTTTTATTGAATTTCCTGCTGGACCCTGCTGCCGGGGCCATTTTTTTCCCCCAGCTTTCACTGTTGTCACCAGGCTTTCTCTGCGAAACCGTCCTCTCTTTGCATTTTCTCTTTCTCAGCTATTTAATGGCAGTGAAAGAGAAATTTGGAGTATCATTTCACCCAACGCTAAATCCCATTTCACTGTTTAACCGTGTATGTAAAAACAACATGCAGAAAATCCCTGCATGCTTACTATTAAAGGTTCTTGTTACCCATCTATCTCCTCGGGGTAATATTATCTAACCCTCCTCAGTTACATGTGTTCACAATTCTTGAGCATTATAAATCTTCTGCAGAGCTGTCATGAGTGTCTTGAAAGCATTAAAATGCCTGTTGTTTGACCAAATGGAAAGAGAGTAGATTCAAACAATACTTCACTCTTCCTGTCTCAGAGTTCACAGAAGTTAATGCATTTGGCAGTAGCAGATGCCGTTCTCCCTTCTGAGTTGTGTGAAAGAATGTCACCCAAGTCTAATCAAATTATGGCTGTTATAGCAGATGTCAAACCTTCACTTTGAATTTCAGCCCCTCACCGCTGACGGTTCGTGCACTTTCCTGCTCCCTTTTTGTTGTGATAAACCAGAGATAAGATCTCAATGAGAGCGTGTATAGGAGGTCGTGCTCTTTGATAATGTGGCCGTGGATCATATGGTTAAAATAAGTGCGTGTGTGTGTGTGTGTGTGTGTGTGGAAAGAAAGGCCTACGGTTTGCCTGCATGTGTATGTGCGTCATCTCTTGTGACCTCTTAATATCGCATCACATGTCTGATCTTATTCTTGTCTGCCATCTGAACTCCTGTCATGTGCTCCTTTTGCCAATCTGTCACACTTAATCTGAGCGGAAAGAAAAACTTAAGAGGAGAGCCTCCAGTGCCCCAGGAGCGCTTGGGGTTGGGAGAAAAAAAGAGAGGGGAGAAACAAAGGAGAAGGAGGAGAAGAAAATCACAACGGCGTAGCATTTCAGGGGCATGAATGGCATCAATGATTCGCTGAGGGGGATAAATGGGGTGAGCGAAAAGAGGGAGAAAGATGAGAGAACAATGTGTCTGTTGTTCTTTAATCTGAAGTAAATCATCTGTCTCTCTCTCTCTGTCAAGTGTTGAGCTCTGCTCTCATCACACAATGCTTCAAGGGTTTGCCTGGTACAGTGCTGTCCTAATGATTTAGTCAGGTCTCTCCCTTCATCTCATCTTCCTTTTCAGCGTCTGCTCTGGTTGATTTCACCACATCTGAAGCTTAAGACTTCTCCTTCTGCACACTTAGCCGGCGCAACAGTTACACGCTTGTTAAATTGATGATTGTGGTCATTTTCAGCCCTGATATGTGAAGTCTAATCAACCCTCAGCTTTTCCCCCGTGGAGAAAAACACTCACGACAGCGTTCTCAACCGTTAGCAGAAATAATTTCTCGGCTTCCAAGTTTCTCGCTGGTTTAGATTTGTGTCCTTGGACGATCATGAGAGCGGCGAAAGTCAAACGTGTTCAGATTTAAATCGTTTCTGTAACGCAAACCATGAGCTGGCTTTGTGTTCGTCTGCCAGATGGGACAGCTGCTCAGGGTGCAGCTTCACTTCACGACTCTCCGGGTGAAAAGTTCATTTCCAAAGTGCCAAAAAGCCATGTGGGAAAGCAGCGTTAGCCTGTGCGTCTGAAACATATATATATACGCAGTGCATGTAGGTGTTTCATCAGCTATGAAACCATCGTTCTCTTAGCGCTGTAAGATCACAGTCAGTGAATCAGTATTCATGCAAGTGAACCTGAAGTCAGGACACTGCTGGTCTGATCTGTTCTGTTGTAAGGAAGCAAAATTTGACAGTTGGAATTTGTGAGCTCAGAAACTTTTCTTTACTCACTCAGATCAACTTTGGAGGAGTCAAATTTGACTGTACAGACTGTTATGAAGCAGTAAAAGTGGTTCCTGGGTACATCTGCTGCGTCCAGTGTATTACCAAATGAGTCTGTTTGGGATTGGATTTAAGTTAAAGATAATAATTAGTTTGCTCATGTGTGCACAGTAAATATGAAGCTACTGCCAGCAGCCAGTTAGCTTAGCTTAGCTTAGCTTAGCATTGAGACTGGAAACAGGGGGAAACAGCTAGCTCTGTCTGAAAATAACAAAAGCCACTATTAGCACTTCCACTAGCCTCCCAGCCAGGAAATAGTCCCACGCATGTCGGTTTTATGTTTACAGATTAGATCAAGAAGATGCCTCATATTAATTAATTAGCTGTACAGGTGCTTTAGATGAAGCCAGGCTAGCTGTTTCCCCTTGTTTCCACTCTCTACGCTAAGCTACGCTAAGACGCAGACAGAGTGGCATCCAGTGCTATTTCCCAACACGCCGAACTGCTCCTTTAATGTATTTACAACTGCACATAAAGAAGCATTTATCCTTTACAACATGAAAAGTCGTACCCGTGTATTCTTTCCCCTCAGCGATGTCATTCACAACTTTACAGGCGATGAAAAACAGTGCGCTCATTTATGAACACTCTTGGTGTTGCTCCAGTCAAAGCCCAATTAAATGTTTTATGAGAGGAGCCTAAGTTATGGACTTCCACAGAAACTGGGAACATGTGGCGGGATGTGGAGCTGCTCTGTGTTTGACCTGAGCTATTGGCATCGGCAGCTTGCATGAATATGTCAAATTAAACCAACAGTGCTGTTGACAGAACAGTATTGACCTCTGTCAGGGGAAATAGACCTCTTTTATACTCTTCTCCCTCTTGACACACATAACTGAGGGCGCTCCACAAATTAGCCATTTTCACCCCACCTTTACTGCACCTTATGACATCATTTCCCTTCCTGATACATTTCTCTCACTCTGCATTGAAAATGTCCTGAATTTTAACAACTCGTCACCTGATAATGGAGGGCTCAGTCAGCGATCAAAGTCTTGTCTGTCGCATTTAATGTCACCAGCGTTTTGTCACTGAGGACTATTGTTGTTCTGCTCTTTGTTTAATTGTTGCTGCAGCTCAGTCTGTCACGCATCGGTCGTCGTCACCTGGATTTTAAGGTTGCGTCTTTTATCTTAAACACACGCAAAACTCCACGCCTGCACTGTCTCGAAGCCACAAGATATGAGAAAAATTACTCTGCACTGACTGGTTTTACAGGTTTGGTGGAAGAAGTGCTCGGATCTTCAAGTAAAACACCACACACTGAAAATAGTCCACTGCAAGTAAAAGTCCTGCATTTAGAACCTTCGTTAGTAAAGTATGTAAGTATTATTGGCAAAATGTACTTAATCCACAGCAACGCATCATATTCTTCAAGATCATCATCAGAAAAACGGGCTGTTTTCAGCTTTGTGACGATGCGTTTTCAGCCAATCCGAGAGGCTTTTTAAAGAGTTTATTCAGCTGAAGGAGGAGGAGAATTTCCTCTTCATCCTTCAGTTTATCGGATAAAATCCACGTCAACACATCTGGAGATACGTGGTTTTCACTGGACAGGAAAGGTATGAAAAACTGTAATCTGAAAAGTAACTAAAGCTGTGAGACACATGCAGTAGAAGTATACATTGGCATAAAATGCAGATACTGATGTAAAGTACAAGTACCTCAAATGTACTTAGTTACATTCCACCACTGGCTGAGGCTAACTGGCAGTTAGCAAACTATTCAGCATGGAGAGCTACTGTGACATCATTTCTTATTGGCAATAGGGGTTCCTGGCTGTGTAGCTTGTTAGCAGTTAGCTCGCTGTAGTTAACATCATCAAACATCCAACTCTTTCACACACAGATGAACATCTGTGCCACTTTTAGGTGTGAACGGGCCTTAATTCAGCCGTCCCTTTAAAGCCGTTGAAGAACATCGTTCACGGCAGCAAGAGCACAGATCAGTGGAGGAAAAACTGGTTGAGTTCAGCAGGTGTGCAGTGATGTGTGTGGCTAGTTTGGGAGCGTTCAGCGTGTGTGTTCGCCTCCCCTCCTCGCCGTGTGGGTGTTGATATGTCGGCCTCCTGTCGCTGAAGAACACTTCACAGAACTCCATCAAAGAGAAAACAGAAGAACAGAGAGGGGGAGGCATCAAAGGCCGATTCTCTCCACTGTTTCCACATGCTGCAACATCCCAGTGGTAACAGCTGACAAGCCCCTCTATAAACAGCCTGCTCAGATCCTGCCAGCAGGATGCACCCATTCAAAAGCGTTTTGCTCCCTGGGCTTTGTTTATTGAAGTGCTGCCTGGACAGCAGGGCAGCGCGAAGGGGGACGGAGGTGGGAAGAGCCAAAAAAGAGAGAGCACAGGAATTAAGAAGCAGAGCGACACAAAACGAAGGAAGGAAAGAAGATAGCGGCAAAGGAGAAACCAGAGCTGGAGGATCCTCTCCTGACATTCAGATCGTTCCTGTTTCCCAGTTGGTCACAGCGAAAATGCTCGACGATTGGTGTGAAAGTGTTTGCCGACATTGTTCAGCTGCAGTCTGCGGATGCACGAGTTCAGGCAGCGTCTCACTGCAGATTGGGACCAAAGCAATAATTAATGCTACGAGTGTTTGCCACTGCAGATACGCGGCTATCATAGAGAATCCAGGTTTTAAGCAAATGGTCAAAGTGTGTGAGCCCGGCTACAATGGCTAAAGCGGAGCATCACTGACATTTGTGTTCATTTTTTGGTGTTTGTGTCTTATTATTATTGATTGCGTGTCAGTATTTGAGTGCACTGCTGAACGTTTGCATTTTTCAAAATAAGACGCTTTATTTTCTACATCTTCCTGTTCGACCCCAAACCTGAATCACATATTGAAGTGTGAATTCTGAGCGCCGCTGCACTCCCACTGCCGAGCACCAATCAGCAGACAGACTCAGTTATAGACTAACTGGTGAGCACGGGCCTTTCCTCAGACTGTCAGCGCAGATCTGTTTATTGGCACGTCCAGATTGTATCCAGATTGATTTCAGAAAGTCTGGAGGGAAAAAAAAACACATGAAATGTGATTTTTTTGCAATTGAGATTCAAGCCACATTTGTAGGTTGTTTGAAGTGCGATTGCAATCAAATTTCTACAGATGCGTCTCAGTCTGGATGCTCTGGCTGCTCAAATCATCTTTCAAAGTGTCTTTACGTCGCTCGCAATGCAAACAAATGAAGACGACGTCAAATCCAGAGCGACAGAAGTGCAGAATCCAACACTTGCGACACAAACTGTGCATTGTTTTAAAGACCTGAGAAGAAAAAATCTGATTTGCCTGCAGTCTGAACTAAGCCTTAGTGGAGCATTCAACAGCTGAAGGGCTGGATAGTTCCCTCAGGAGGTGGTAGAGACCAAACATCGAGCTAAAAGGAGAGTGAATATCGATTTAAATTCATCAGAACATAACTATAAATGATCACGTTTGATGTGTAAAGAAGCAGCTGTTAGCCACCACATCGACTTAAAAGTTGACGATATGTCAATGTCGTGTCAACAACCTTTTCTGCTGCCCCCTACTGGCCGAAAAATGTTTAAATGTGACATTTTACAGTCATGATTTGTGCTGTTTTTGTCCCCCTCTGCTATCCAAACTATCTAACAAACAAACTGACAACTTCCTGTCATCACCTCTCGTGGTCACGCTGTTTGCAGCTCAAAGACTTGAGACTCTGAGGTAAATATTTGCTGTCAGTCCACCAGTGATCTCCAGCGGGACAGACAGTGTTTTCTTGCAAAGAAAAACCACAAAGAGAATTGCGGACATCTTTCCCAGATGTCTCTCCGATGAGCAGGAAACTGCTTCATTTCAGCCCTGTGAGTGAAAGGTGTGACTTCCCTGAGCGTCTTCCCTCCACATCAAAGGTGTTGTTCAAAAATGTGCTTTCCAGTTTAAGCAATACCTCCAATCGGTGTGTCAACAGGTCCTGCTCTCAGGTTTATTTTCATTTCTTAACCTCCTCCTCTAGCCTTGTGTGTCCTCCTTTTGTCGGGGCTTGCTCCACGTCCTTGTTTTGCCTGGGGAGGGGTGGTTGAGCAAGAGGACGAGGACGAGGACGAGCAGCCCCACGAACAGGGCGGAAAAAGTGCGAAGCAGAAAAGCAAACAAACGGGCGTGCTCCTGCAAATTCCACTTCTCTCTACAGCTCCCACCTTCCCTCAAAAGATGCCGAATCCAGGCGTCCGGTTCTGCTGCCGCGTCCCCGTCGCACTTCAGAGATCAAAACGCCGAACATGACAGAATGAGACTGAGCTGCATTCCTCTCAGGTGATGACAGCGGTAATCCACAGGCGGTCTGGATTCAGCCGAGCATAAATGACAAGGTTGGAGTGACACACTGACACCCGCTGCCACACATTACCTGAAACCCTCCCATTCGCCTCAGGCCTCGCGCTGAAAAAAATGTGGGTCATGGGTGAAGACTACAAAAGCTGCGTTTGCCGCCGCCACACACACACACACACACACACACGCATGTGCGCAAAGCTGTGTGTCTCCAGCTCTAATCCTCCCTGTCAGACTCTGTGACAGCATGATGGACAGACAGAAGGAGGGGGAAATAGCGTTCAATGTTAAGTGGCAGGGTGACAGCAAAATGACAGTCCTGAGGCAACACACACACACACAGCAGAGGCAAAACAATAATCACACAATCCCTTCACACCCTTTTCTGCTATCGTCTCAACAGCGAGACTGACTCACCGAGACGACAAAAATCTTTCATTCCAGTATCTCATGCTTGATTCTTGGTTAAATGAAGAAATCGTCTTCACGCAGAGGAGCCGGATTCTGCCAGAAAAGGTTAAAAAGTGCTGATGAAGTCAAGTGTTGTCATTGTAAGCAGAATTATGAGATACGACGTAAAGATTATGAGACAAGAAGGTAAAAATGATGCGATGTTGAGCTAGCGAGCCCAGGTTTTGACTTTCTATCTCATAATTGTGACTTATTGTCTCATAATTTTTACTTAGTAAGCCAAATTTTACCTTCGAATCTCATTATTTTGCCTCATAATTCTGACCTCAATCCATCAAACTGATGTGGACAGAGTGATGCCTCGCCGCAGCGCAGCACCCTGAGCGGTCACAGGTTAGATGCCTTGCTTAAGGGCTCCTCGGCAGTGCACCTCTCCAGCTGCCAGTCCACCTCTGTATGTTCCTGTCTGCCACAATATCTCATAATTTCAACTTTGCGAGTCAATATTTTGACCTGACATGTCATAATTGTGAGTGAACGAGTCAACACTTTGAATTAACGTCTCGTACTTTAGACACAGTGTCTCATCTCTTTAACTTTGTACGTCAAAATATTGACTTTTTTATACAATGTTTAACTTTTCTTCTATTGTTTTCTAAACGCCCACATACACCTCAAAATCCTTCAAACAACCGTTCTGTCCTCACCCGACTGCGAGCCGTTTCCTGGAACCTGTAGCCAACTGGGAATGATAAAACCTTTAACAGTTCCAGTAAAGCACCAGTGCTGGGAGTCACGGCTCCCTAATACCTTGTGTACTCGCCACATGAGCTGATGTGCCGGAGGAAACACCCTCATTTGTCACTCTGTCAGAGGGATGGCTGCTGCCGCTGCTGCTGCTGCTGCTGCTGCAGGGACATAAAGGAAGGCTCGGTCCCTGGATGGAGCGGTCCGGAACAAATGGCGCCTCTGTTTGAGGGATGAACACAGAAATGGCTTTGATTTATCCACAGCTCATAAGTTTGACAGAATTTAAATTCACAAGATCGAAGGTCAAAACAAGAATACGTGGCTGGTAGCGACAGTTTGTGAGGTCAGCAGTGAAATGAAGTGGAATCTTAAGTTTCCTGCTCGCCTTCAAAGGGCCTTTTGTCTCTTTTCCCCTCAATTATGCAGAAGTAACAAAAGTCAATGCGCTGCTACTTTACGCTGACTGCTTAATGTTTCTGTCAATGTCATTTTTCAATAATGAGATTATTGTCAGGACAGAAGAAAAAATCAGGAAAGGAGCAATTTGAATAGTCAAATGGGAGACACACGCAGCACAGCCCTCTCTTGTTGTATCCCCCCACATCGCTGCTTCTCTTCCTGCCAAATCATTTCCACCAAATCCATTTTGATACGACATCACAGCGCCCGCAAAGTGAAGATAATCCTTGACATTTTTATCATTCACCCCCCTTTTATTTAGTCTGCGCTCGCCGTGCCTGTCTTGTTTCCTGATAAAATCTGCCAGCCGACGCGAGCCTCGGCGGATCACACATCAAAAAGGTCTGTTTCCCCCCCGGAGGGTGACGAAGTGTCAAAATAATATTCCTCTGTGTGCTCTGGGTGGCAGCCTAATTTAAAAACTTCATTTGATGATTGTGGCCATTTACATGTTGTTCTACGCTGACTGGAATGTGCGGATCCCCCCCCTATTCTGATTAACTACGTGACAAAAAAATGATGATTAAAAAGTCAAATAATTAATAACAAAAGAGGCCGGGGTTATCAAATTAGTACAGAAGCTATTTTCTGCCAAGAATCAATAAAAGATTATCAAAATAATTTAAAAAAAATAAAGAAAAAAATGACAAAATTTTGACTAAATCAAATTTTTTGACTTATTGAGTCACTTTAGTCAAACTACAGAGTACCACAAGTGTCATGTAAATGGTTCTAAAGTATTTTATTGACTGACATAATTGGTTAATAAAAGCAGGACTTGAAAAATGGTAATTACATTAATTCATCAATAAAGTGGATAATTAGGAATTCCATTAGTTGCTATTTAAATGAGCAATAGAGTGAATGATTATCAGAATGATTTATAAATTAATATATAAATCCATTAATGCAAATGTTTGTTTATAAATGACATAAAACTATCAACAACTACATCAATCAAGTAATTAATAGTACATTTCACAATTAGCTTTAAACCGCGCCATTTGACCATTTATGCGACGCTCTTGGCTTTTCGTACCATCTCATAATTTAGACTTTCCACGTGCATTTTTATTTTTAGCGCACATTTGTTTTTCCTTTCCTTGGCTGTGTCACGTATGGGCTTCCATACGTGACATATGAGAGATATTACACAGCGCAAACGCTCGAAGTCTTTGATGAAAACATTCCAGTCCTCCCTCCATGCTGCCCGTATAATGTTGTTGGGCACGAGTCAAAGCGTAAAGAACTGTGAACTGTGTCTCATGCTGCTCCGCTGTGATCCTTTGAAATAGGCGAGATTTACACAACAATAATTCTCCTTGGCTCGAGCTTTAATAAAATATATGTGTATCCAGATAAATTGTAACAGACTGTGACAAGGCTTACAGCGAGAGACGACGTAAAGGAGGAAAAGTCGAGGGGGAAAAAGCCAAAGATATGTGGCCAAAAATCCACTCAGAGCCTCAGTTATGACAGTCTGACTTGATGATTAATCTCATCTGTCCATGTTTATTCAGAAAAAGCCCCTTTATCGAAGGAAATATTATAGTTTTTGCCTGTTGGGCCACTGTTTTCCAACATTCAGAGCTTTCCTATAATAAGGCAGAGGTTTTTCCCAACTGGTTCAGTGGAATGAGCGGCCCTGGCCAGGCTATGGTTTTGATTTTAACAGCAGCGAGCACAAACACTATAAATTTACAGTCACAAGAGAGAGTTTTTTTAATGGGAGCTCAACTTTGCAAAGGCAATAACTCTCCTGGCCTTACTTTCTCTCCCTGAAATGCTCTGTTTGCTGAGGTAGCTGAGGCAGCTGGCACTGCTCAGTGCTCGGCCTGACAAGGTGCTTTGAAATACCAATCACTGAGTTTACACAACAGGGAGGGCTTGTAAATGTGTCGAGTGGAGAAATATACAATGCCATACTTCCATTTCTTCTGGTAAAGAAGGAGAGTTATGGTCTCGGGGGGTGTACACCTTACAGGTGATATAACACATGCTCGGGCTCGTTCTGAATCCCATTTATCACGGATGACAGTGGAGGAAAGTGCTTTTAGTTATGTTATCCTCGTGACAATCTGCCCGCCGCAGCACCACCCACATGCATACACAAATGTATGCGGATACATGAGCCACTGGAATCCTGCGCAGGCTGATTGTGGCCATGCTGTGAGTAATTTACGGCACCATTCGAGAAGGAAACTTGCACTTTTACCCACAAAATAACACCTTAAACTGTATGTTTTTACCACGTGTCGGGCTTCTCATTTCTAGCTGATTTTTCTGCTGAAATAATGCTTTTTTCAGCTGTAGCGAGCTAGTTAGCTAACTAACATTCCCGTGAGATAGTTGAATCTTTTTAACAGCAACTTCATAAAAGAGTCTTAAATACACACACAGGCCTACATGATATAATGCTAGAACACTGAAGCTAAAGCTACATGTCCAAGACGTTAGCTTCCTGTTTGGATGCTTTCCCACTGCCTTAGTAGTCTGTACCACTATGTGATGCTCCTAAATTCCCAGGGTTCTATGTTGCCTAGTTCTACATATGTACATTCCCATATGTGTTCAGGAACAGAGGACCCCAGGGTTAAGCTCTAAGGGCTCTAAGTTCCTGACTACTTGTGTTCCCATTAATTGGATTAATTATTAACAGGATATTGAACTGAGCATGATAGGACCCTGCACCCAAATCCAACATACCTCAGAGATGCTAATGCTAGAGCTCCTTGGTCCTTGCAGCAATACTGACTACTAGTAAGCTAGTTAGCTAAGCATGCTAATATCATGAATTTAATATAAGAGCTGGATACCAGACCCAAAGATGGTGCCTATTCAGTCCAAGATGAATTGCTCGCCCGGCGCATACACCAGAAAGTTTCTAGCTTCTGCTTTATTTCTAGGGGCATCATCCAGAGAAAAAGGGACTTTTCTGGACTTTGGAAAAGCTTAAGATTAAACCCTCATGACTTATGAATACATAGTACAATGCAAAGCTTGTTTAGAGCTGTAGGCGTCCTGCCAACTGTTTTACAGACATCTCTTTTACAATGGTGGTCTATGGGGAAAATGCTTTTTGGGCTGCAGAAGATTTTTCAATGCAATACCTAAAGTGGCCACTAGGAAAAAAACTGGAATACTGTAATGAAATATAACTGAAATATGTCCATGCAGTGTTTGTAGCTTATTTTACAATGTCAGCAGAACGAGGAGAACAACGAAAGCTCATGCTAGTCCGACTTGGGAGTGCTCACATATTTCCAAGATGGCTGATGCTGCCGGTAGTCTCGATGTAGGTAATTTAAATAGCCTGAATTAGCTTTATTTGCATTATGTGTTTGGAATGATTAACAATCAACACTAGAAACCAACAAACTGCACACTGCCTCTTTTAAATCAGCTGAATCGATTGTATTAGTGTTGAAATTGGATTTTCTTTAGGTGAGACGTCCAAATGTTATTTACCCTCTGAATAACACATTAAAGTTTAATCTTTTTACCAGATGTGTCTTTGAGCAGAAGTTATCAATGCCTCTGCCAAGGAGCTGAGTGACACACTAAAGGAAAAAATAACTGAGTCAACATCCCATAAGATGAGTAACAGAGAGGGACAGACAACGGAGTGGGAGTGAAACAGCAGGCGGCGAACAGTGGAAAAAAGAGTAATCCACACTTCAAAGATATCAGGAGTAATCTGTATTTATGAGTCTGTGGAAAATCATGACATTATCTCACCCTCCAAAGTTCATCGTACATTCGGAGCTGGAGGGGAAACTGTCCTACTTCAGCAGAAATCTGAGGTCAGCGCAGGAAATATTTCACGGCGTGTCAGAGCGCTCTGCACGCGGTGAATAATGTCCAACATGACACCGTAATGCTTGTTCAGGTGAAAAACGGTTCCCTTCGCAACTTTCTGGGGCAGCGGTAATAATATTCCATGCGAGGGTGGGGGGGGGTGGGGGGTGTGTGTGTGAAATATGGCGCTACTTCACATTCATGTATTCATCCTGGAGCGATAAATTAGACCCCAGACGTTTCAATCTAACTTCCTAAATAGAGCACTTTGTCATCACAAACTAACGGGGAGGTATGTTGGGTGATCAGCGGAGTAATTCATGACCTTTTTACATTTTGGGCATCAGGAACAGGGTGACACGCACGAGCCTCACTGTAAATAATCCCCACACAAGACAGGAAGACAGAAAAGCGCTTTAATTTGAAATAATTCCTCATCCTCTCCAACTCTCTGATGCAGCCGAGCACGAACTGCATCCTTAATCTTGATCTCCGCAGTCAAATATCGCCCATAAAATGAATCAGACTGGTGCATCCCGGTGAAGATCATTTGTTTGAAGTGACGCTGCTGATAGGCGTTGATTTACTTACACAATAATGGCCTTTTAATTGAGCTCTTCCGTCCTTTGTAACATCAAAGCCTGACAAGTGGTTTGACAACGGCGCTTTCTCTCCCCACTCGGTGACTGACGGGCACAATATGGTCACCCTCATCCCTCTCAGCTTCCTTCAACTGTCACGGCTGCACACAAGATTGAAATCGGACACCTTTGCCTGAGGGACGCCCGTCATGTCCAAACTGAATTTGAAATTAAAGCGGTTATCCCTTCAGAAAATAGAGTTACTGCGGGGCAGTTTGATTTTATTCAGCTCTGCATCAGGGAAGCTGTGCGACATGCATGCGCTTGGTTTGATTTATTTGCAAAGACAGAAATACAAATAAAGAAAGCAATCTCATTTACCACCTTCCAGTGTTGCCATAGTCTGTTAAACCACAAGTCAAGTGTTATGACAGACTTTGTCTGCTTTGCTGGCATGTCTTGAGGGAGAGCAGAGGAGGCGTGTGGTGTGTGCTGAGCGATGACAGATGTGGGACGAACTCTGAAATGCATCTCTCCTTCTGTAATGGTGTGCTTTGGGTTGAAATGGTTGCTGCTGACCGGTGATTATGTGGCTGTATGCACGCAGGAACACAGCCTATGTTTGGTGTAGCTCGCATTTGGGTTTCTAAATGGTGCGTGGATTCATTCCTGACATTTATGAATGAGGGTTGTGCTGAGGGTTAAGTAAATAAAGCCATCAAAGTGGGGAGCGTGCGAGGAGCGAAGACTTGCCTTCACTGCTTCCTCTTGCGTTCTTTCATTTTTTCCCCTCTGCTGCTCTGTTTGAATAACTCGAAGGCTTTTCTATCAATGGAGCTTATTGAACAGGGCGAGTCAATGCGTGACATAGGTCCTGGTCCAGCGCTCTGTTACAGCTAACTGCTTCTCCTTTGATTTTATAGACAGGTTCAGGATTAATGGGGATGCAGAATGAGAGCAATTGACTTCTGTGTCGCCCTCTTTCTCATTAACAGTCTGTACGAAATACAGAATGGCTCTAAGAGGACGCATTTAACTCTCAGCTGCTGTTAGCATGGAAAAGTTTAGTCGCATTTGTGATGTATGGTGTGTGTTTTTGCGGTATGATGGTGTACAGTATCTACACCGATGCATCTAATTTTGGATTCATGAGCTTCCTCTCTCATTTTACAATTTGTCCATTGTTTTCTCTTGTGAAAACACTCTGATACACAAGCCACATCGTAATGGCAGCGTACTTCCTCTAATTACTGTTTGATCACTGAATTATGCTTTTAGCGACGTGCTGTTTTCCTCCAAACGGTTTGCTTTGACCAAGGACTCAGTAAACACACCGTTATTATATCCCTATCATATGCGGACAAGCCATTTGTGATTTACAAGCTGCTTTTAAGTTCAGTAGTGCTTTTGCTTCCTCTGTTTGGCAACACAAAGGTAATTAAAAGCTCACTTCCCTTAATAGAACTGCAAAAGTGAACTACAATAACACTGTCGGGTCAATACTGTTTCCAAACATACAGTAAAAGGATAAGTTACAAAAGTCTAAGTCAATGCCAAGGGTCTCTCAATGAGCATATTAACATGGGAAATAATCCATAATACTGCCGTGACTGTTTACATTCAGCCTCCTGTCTCATCTCATTCTATTTACTATTCATTTTGATCAACTTCCAAACTTTAGCTTATTACCAATGCCTTTTTTCATCAGCAAAAATATTTAATTTGCTTTTATTGTACTCAATAAAGATCTTGCGATTTGTCATTGTCACCCTTTCATAACCTCTTTTGGTTCGACTCTCCCAAACCATGTGAGTTAAGATGGACATCAGCTTTGGACAAATCTGTGGCCCTGACAAATGTGATAAGGCTGGCCTCCTCTTTGCATCTGTGGAAGTGTTTCAAACAGAAGGGAAATCAATGGTAAATGATTGCCTAGCTACTGTGTGGAGTGAGGCTACAGGGAGCAATGGAAAGGTTTGTTTAGCGCCTCCAGGGCTGTGCAGTCACAATCAATTTCCCTGCAGCAGCCAAGAAAAGGTCCACTCCATCTCTAAAATAAAAGTAAAAGTAATATGTAATTCTTGCAAGAGTGGATGTCAGATCTGTGTGGTTGTGAGGGAAGCACTGTGATGTACTGTACATTGAAACCACGGCGTTGAATCAAAAATGGATGCCTGTTAAGTGTTCCATAGTCTGGCACATAATCAGTTTACAATAATTAATGTGACAGATTTCTTGCTTAAATCTCCTTAGAAATAATTGATTTCAGAGCCAGTAACAGCAGCCATTTTTCTGACTGAGATGATGGTTGTTGCCAGTCGAGTCCATCAGCTGTAGCTAGCTAGCTAATTACCTCCATGAGTTGGTTGATTGTTGTCACTTTTATGTCACCCTATAAAAGAGTCTTTAAAATGTACTTTATGGCTACATGCAGGCGTCTCATTATCCGGCTAGCAATCATTGTTTTGTCAGTTTTTATTTTCAGCTGTAGCTAGCTAGCTAGCTAGCTAATGACAGCTGTCGACGGCACTGTCACTGCTGAATCTTATGAACAATTCTTGACGAGTCATGGCTACAAAAATGCTAAAGCTATGTGACCTAGCCAAGTGAGGAGAGCACTGTTACCCCAAAAATAACACCTTACAAGTAAATGCTTTTTACGACGTGTCAGCATCTGTGGTTTTGCTAGTTTGTTTTGCTGAAATGTTGCTAGGAGTTTGGGTTATTTTTCAGCTGTAGTTATAGCTAGCTAACTAACATTACCTTAGTGACAGAACTGTACAAAGATGCTAACATTGCTCTAAGGTCTGATATAGCATCTTGGCGTGGTTTGGCTAATGTAACCTGTAACCGCACAAAATAATGTTTTGTAATGTTAGTTCTGCTCTTGGCCTTGAAATGCTAAGTTGATACTAGTAAGCTAGTTAGTTGGATATGCTAACATTCACAGCTTATGTTAGAGCAGATACACAATCCACAATCCATTTTGCTGTTGTATTCTTGATTTTGCAATGGCATTTTGTTTAAAAAAGACACCACTCTCCATGAGATTTACTCTCACAATATTAGACAGGTTCAAATAACCTTTTATTTAAATGAAAAGCTGCATTAAAACAATGTTTATTTCACCTTAAAAGAAGTAAAAAGAAGAAACCTTTTTTGGTGCGTCAACCTTTTTACTTTAGAGTGCACACTAGCCAGCAGGCAGCTCTGAGTTTTTGGAATAAGATCCTTAACAAAAAGCCAAATCTAGAGGGGTGTGAAAAACATCTCTGATGTCAGATGAAATTTGACTGAACAGCACAGTACAATCTGATTGCAGGCTGGCGTCCTCTGGCAGCCTGATCTCTCTGGATCGTTCCACCCACAGGACATGAAAAGTGCATCCGTGCTTCTGAGAAAGTGTGTGGTTTTGTGTGCAGTGTTCAAGTTGACACTTCAAAGGAGCTCAAAGTTCAGCTCACACATGGATTAAAATGAACTAGTTCACATTAATAGTTCCCACTTTTGAATTTTGCACTAAGTTCACAGTCCCAAAAAATTCTTTTGTTCTTTGTTTGTTTTTCTTTTTTAATGAGCTGCAAAGGCTGCAGATCTCCTTCAGTGACGTCTAGCAAGCTACAAGTCTATCTGCTTGTTGTTGGGAAATGAAGGTCCTTTACAAAATACTTTGAGTTTGATATGAATGGAGGAACTTTGCAGCAGTTGGCTCATGTTTTCTCCCTTTATTAATCATTTCTTGTGATCGTTCACTCACAGATATTTCCCAAGACTATGGGCAAATTTGCATATTAATGAGAGATTTATTCCGTGGAAATCTGCACTGATTTTCTTCATAAAACTCTTGCAGATATTCATTGCTGTGTCTGAATTTCAAACCAATTTGCCAAAAACATGAGCACGTTCAAAGTGAGGAAACATTGATTAGTCAGCTACACTTAATCATCGGACAAATTATTCAGTGACTTGATGAATGCAATGTGCACATTAAGCCACTGTTTCTTAAAGACTCATTTACAGGGTCTCTGTTTTGAAGTAAAAAAGCTGGAAGCTTGAAAGAGTCAGCTGGAGAAGTTAGCTTTAAATGCTAGCTAGCTAGCTTCATTTCAGCCAAAGTTATCAACAGTTTTCAGCTGGAAATGGGAAGTCTGCTTTGTTTACTTTTGTCTGGAATCGAACACCTGTTGTTTCAAATATTTCTACAAATTTCAATGGCGAACTTCCACAGTTATTGTTGTAAACTATACATGCATCATGCTAGAATGGAAAGCTCGACGGGCGTGGTGGGTGCGCCGTGTTTGGCGAAGTGTTAGGTGACTTTTAAAGGAGTGTTTCGGAAGCAGCTTGTAAAAACCTTTTGTCTCATTTTAGAATAAAACACCAAAGGATGCAGTTAGGACCTAGCCAGTGATTTGAGCTCTACAGATGTTTTATTCTCCACATGTTTATTAAATGCCACATAAAAGAGAAAAATGAATATCAATCACTCTTTGCCTTTTAGCAAAGTACAAACGTTGTTTGTTATGTGTTGTCGTGGGAGTCTTTAAGAACAGTTTTAGTCCATCTCAAATTTGCTTCCATTGTTTTGCCAAGTGTTGCTGCTTTGATTATGTTTTTAAGATAAGGGAGCATGAGGAAACCCGCCTCAAATTAAGCAACAACAGGAAACCGTGATCACTCACACGCTGCGCCACTTAACGGCCAACTTCAGTCACAAGAAGTTAAAGAGAAGAGCCTTATTGTTTACTGTGGCTTCATTCTCAGTATTTGACCTTCTGTGGCTTCTCCTCTGCTCTCCCTTCTTTTGTCTCAGTCCTTCCTCTCTTCTCCCACAAACCTTTCTCCTGCTCAGAGATCCACACCTGCAGGCTTTGTCCCTTTGGATGGGAGTTTCCTGCTGCTTGCCACGTTTTATGTGAATCTGTGGCTCAGGAGTGATGAAGAACCACTTGCCTGATATAAATAGTTGTCAATTCATGTTCAGCAAGAGAGAGAAACTATGATTTGACCTGTTGTGTAGCCTCTGCAGCCCACTCCTCATCTCTGCTCAAGACTAGCAGCTCAAGGCTAAATTAGCTGCCACTAGCATCATGTCACATGTGCGCAAATGCAGGTAAATAAATGTCACCTGTCGAGGCAAAATTCATATCAAAGTTCACCAAAGCATTGTGAAGTGAGGTATCTCTAATATGAAATGCAAATAACTTCAAAAAACTTCAGTAACTTCATATGGTGATAATATATCATCAGTGTTGCATGTACAGCTTGTTGCGCTGCCCCCAAGTGACCAAAAAAATCCATTATTGCAGGTTTAAAGAGCCACACTTGTGGCTTTGCCACTAAACAGGCATTAACGATTGGTATAAAGAATGATCGGCTTCCATTATATTCTGCACGCTGCATTTACCAGTGACAAATTACTGCACCCTGCTACATCATTTCAACCACATTGACTTAACTCATTTATTCATTTGGGAGAATTGAACAAGGAACCTCCCCAGCGACCTTTTCCTCCGAGCTCTGGTCCCGTTGAGACTTAAATCTATTGAAACTGATTTCACGCATCTAAAAGGACTGTAATTTAGAGAGTGATGTATTTTTTAGATGTTAACGCTCTTTGTAGATCAGTGTATACCAACAATAACTGAACCGGGCCAACACTTGATAAGACAAACTGCTCCTGCTGTTTCTGCCACACAAGTGCTCCTTCCTCTAGAGCAGTGCAGACTGTGACCTTGTTTCCTGATGAGATGGTGCTCCCATTCTCTGCTTCTTATCACAAATGGGACATTGATGGATGGCTAAGAGTAGCTGTTCTGCCGTTTAGGGCATGAGGTCAAGGCACCAGTTACTTTAGCCAAATGTTTTTTCTTTTCAGAGCGACCCAGTGTTGATTTTGGATTGTTAACGAGGCCTGTAAGATTTGGAAAAAGGGATGCATGAAAAAGCAATACTTATACATAAGTATTAATTTATTACCTTTCCTTTACATTCACATGTGAACCGCTGCTTTTGAACATTAAGAAGAACCTGCCAAGATGTGTATAAATATCCGTTAGCTAATTGACATTATGCAGCCTTTTGCCCACAGGTTATGAGGGATTAGGAATGATTTCGCACTCAATTGTGGCTGCAGAGAATTCAGAGAATCAAAGCCCCTCAGACTGAGACTATTTTGGGCTGCTGCTAATAGTTCTTGTCAGCCATAATTTTTAAGTACTTTAACCAATTCATTGTATAATTAGGTTAACAAAATTAGCTCATTGCGAAGTCAGTCAGCAGGCGGTAATGCAATAAAGTTATTAACATTCCAGATTTACAGAATCATTAATATAGAGGTGTTCTGTCGTTATCACATTTCTCTTCCCTGGTAAAAATGGCATAAATTAATTAAAGAAAATAGAGTCTACTGACATGTTCTGTATACTTTATTCTTTCTTCAAATATGCTCAGAGCAAAAGCAGGATGACAAATTAACCGTCACTCCACATGTCAAAATTAAAAGCTTATAAATGGAGTGTATGTCTTAAACCTGATTATAATAGCAAAACAATATTTTCACAATGGCATTTAGCTTTTTCTAACTCCAACAGCTGCATGTGAACAGCTGCCTGACATGTCTCTGCTTGACATATTGTCACGATGGTGATGCAGTTCAGCGTGACATAATGCAGGGAACCTTGTGAGCAGGTGCGTGACGTTTACATTGTTTAGAATTAAGGTTTCAGGAAATATGTGACCTGTCCTGTTTCTGTGTTTCTGTTCTGTGACTTACATCATGTAAAAGAACATACTGTACAGACGTAACATGGCGTTAGACTTGAGTGAAAAAAGTAGGCCACATAACATAAAGAAATATCTGTTCCAAATCTGAAATGACTTGAACAAGAAACTTATTGTTTGGTGACCTGTAACATGTAGAAAGTGGTTCAGCTCAGGTTTAAGAAATCCCCTCTTTCTTTAAATTCAGGAGCCTGAGTTAATTTTGTAATGCTGATTTTGGCACAGGCTCCAGTGTTGCTAATTTCATGTTGCTAAGGAAATAAGTACATTCAGCC
Source organism: Chaetodon trifasciatus (assembly GCA_037975065.1). Lineage (NCBI taxonomy): Eukaryota > Metazoa > Chordata > Actinopteri > Chaetodontiformes > Chaetodontidae > Chaetodon > Chaetodon trifasciatus. The sequence continues at coordinate 3,248,786 of JBBMOE010000003.1, forward strand.
ACGTTAGCAGCATGTCTCATGGGATGAACATGCTGGTCGATCCACCACTTTGGTCTGGACTGAAATATCTCAACAACTGTTTGATGGATTGCCATTAAACTTGGCCCAGACATGATCCCCAGAGGATGAATCCTAATAACTATCATATTAATGAACTGTCTTTTTTTATTTAGGCCATAATGACGCTCAAAGTTTTGGAACTACAGTTCCCATAAGTTGGGCACTTTGGAGGATGGAAACAGGAAGTAATGTTCCCATGGAGTTAATCATGGGCTACAACTTGAGTCCCTGTATTTTTTTTTTCTTTTTTTTTTACATTTTGGCACCATTAAAAGCAAGCCAAATTAGCTATTAGTACTTCCTGTTTGCAGTGTAACCATGGATGTACTGACAACTATCCCTGGATTACTTTGATACTGAAGAAAACTTAAAAATGAGATGATTACAAGGCAAGTTCTGTAGTAATGAGCAGCGACTTTTTTCTCTGTTTTTCTAAGCAGATGAATGGATGTTGGGGTGGAATATTGGAGAGCCGATGGAAGCGCAAGTCACACTGAATCTAAAAATATGTGTATCATGTCTTTGTGTTCAGATTTGACTGAGTTATGTGGCTCACGCCTCACTCGTCTCTTTGCTAGAACTGCACCCTAAGCCAAAACAGAGCCACCGTGACCCTTTGTGATGAAAAACAAGCATCTGGACTAGTAAAACCCTTTTGGTGTTTGCCCAGCGTCTACTCATCTGCCTGCTGAGAACAAATTGAAGGATGACTCATGTGACCATATGACTTATTTCCACTGCCCGCTGACTTTGTTCTCTGCATCATTACACTCACAAAAGTGCATTTTTAGTTTTAATAAGGGGTTCATGCACCGCATCACAGTACACTCATAGTATCCCTCTCTGTGAAGTTGTCAGTGGACTCTTCTGGGGGAAAGTTCCTGCCCATGTCTTAGATCTATGTTTCATGAGCTGGAAATTATATGATTCCGTCTGACATTTGGAGCGACATTTAGTTTTCCACATATTCATGATTGCGTGGTTTCATTTAGATTAACCGTGAAATTCAAATACTGCACGGTCATACGTCAAACACTTGATGTTCAGTGTCTTAAAACTGCACTCTGAGATCGAACCTTATGATTCAACGCCGATGATTTGTCTGTGATTAGTCTGTGCTGTGAAGCCACGTGTGAGACCACATCTCTCCTTTTAGTCTTTTACAACATGTTGAAAAAACACAAATTAATTTTATGCTTCTTATTTTTTTTTGTGGATCTCCTGATGAAGCAAATAATCTGTCCAGAATTTTCAGTTTATAACTGCCCAAAACTTCAACGTGTATTATTTTTTTCATTGATTTTATTCATTATTTGTTGGATGTCTGTCAACTTTTGGACACAGTTATGACGACAAACATGGTTGTTTTTGTGTGAAGACGGCCTGAAGTGCCCTGGGCTCATCACGTACAAAATAACAACAATTTATGACGGAAAAAAAGCCAAATGGACCGCAAAGTCATCAAAGTATCACATTATTTTCCTATTAGTAAATGAGTTCATGACACAAAGCCGTCCCCAGTTGTGATATTATGGATGTTGTTCAGGCAGAGTATAAATGCTCCAAATACTTACCGCCTGCTCCTGTCAGGACTGTCTGTAGCAATGCTGAACTGGAAATGAGCAGTGATGCAGCTAATGCAGTAAAACAGGTAGAAAGTACACACGTTTACTAAATACTGTACTTCCATTGTTCCATTTTATGCTACTTTCTGCTTCTCTGACACGACAGTTAAAAGCACATATTATACTTTTTACTCCACTACGTTTATTTGATAACTTGTTACTGTGTTTTAATACAAAACGTAAATCTATTTTTACAGTTTAAGATACCCTGAATGAATTCAAATGAGCTCCATCTTCACCAGCTGCAACATTAAAGTCATGAACACATTAAAGCATCAATAATTAGAATCCAGTAACACTGCTGCATAATGAGTACTTTTGGTACTTTGATGATAATGCTTTTGTACTTTTACTTGAGTAAAACTTTGAATGTATTATCTTTATTTCTGCACTGTGTCATTGCTGCTCAAGTAAAAGATCTTTATCCCCTGCTGGTATAGAGATGAACTTTTCTTTGTAAAATCTAGTTTCTGCATCATTTTTCTCCACACTGATTCACTGGAGTCGCCGACCTGCAAGATGCTTCTGAGTTACTTGTAACAGATTACTTTTATACTGCATTATTTCTGTTTCTACTTCAGTAAAAGAGTGAGTACTCGCTCCAGCACTGGGTAAATGCAGCAGGAGTGGAGGGCCCGGAGGACGCCCCGCCTTTACGCACGGCCTCCCCGCCCTCCTCATTGCTGATGCGGCCACCCAGCGGACACTTTGAAGTCTGCCTGTGGAGATCAGTGAGCTGCTGAGGTCCGGAGCGGAGACACGCAGCGTCGGGACGTTTCCTCCAAACACTTGGACTCTATAAAGTACACTCTGGTGTGTTATGCCCGCACAGAGGAGACGCTGTGTCCGCTTTGCGCGCTGAAACTCACACGGTGGACTTTGCGCTTTGGGTTTGGAGCAGGCGACGCGTCGGAGATGAAGATGCTTCAGACGAGCTGAGAGGCTCCTCGGTCCTGCGGGACATTTAAGGACGTCCAGCTGTTTTTTTTCTTTTCTTTTTTTTTCTTTCCTTTTTTTCTTCTGGAACATGGCTGCATGGATTACGTTCAAACATCACCTGTAAGCACTGTTTTGGACTAAAAGTAACGCACACCCCCAGAGCGCAGCGCCCTCTCTCCAATGAAATTTCTCCCCGCTGCGGATCGACTGAGTAAGCGGATCGAGCTCAGTGAGACCAGCGGCAGTCCAAAACCTCGTCCCGGTGCCGTGGTCTCTTTGTTGACCCCTCTGGACCCACTTCGTCAGGCAAAGCGGCTTCCTATCCGAGTCATCAAGATGTTGACTGCGCACACTGGACACTTGCTACACCCGGAATATTTACAGCCTTTGACGTCCGCACCAGTGAGCATCGAGGTACTTCATGTCTTTAAAATTCCACTTTTATCTCTTAGAGAGGAGTGATTTTATACTGAGGTGATATTGAAAGATAGCTTTTATCATCCGTTATGACAACAAAGCGAAATCCTCATTAAAATTCCTCAGTAGAAATTAAAAATGTCTTTGACCTCATATTTAACTTTGACTTAAAGAACGGAGAAATGAGAATCATACAAATTACACGATGGATTACTGATATTTAGTCCTTTTAACCCACTAAAGTAACGACAGCATAGTTATATATTTACATTAGAGCTGGAGTGATTAGCCGATCCTTCGAGTAGTCGAGCGACAGAAAAAATCAGAAGCAACTTTCATTGTTGTTTGTTGACAACCCAAACTGGGCTGCAGCTAAATTACATAATCAATGTATTGGTTTTTCTTTTTGATTAATAGTTTAGTGTTTGGAATGTGAAAAACAACCACTCAGAGCCCAACGTGATGTCTATAAATGTCTTCTTTTGTTCATCCAAAAGTCCAAAACCCCACAGATTCTCTGTTTACTGTACGAGACAAAGAAAAAACAGCAAACCATAGAGAATATGTGGAATTTATTTTCGTGTTTATGCCTGAAAAATGGCTGAAAGAATTACTAAAATAGTTGCTGATTATTTTTCTGTTGGCTAAACGATTCATGGAAGAATCACTGAGCTCTGAAAACAGGCGTACCCTTGAATTCTGGGAACTCACGTCAGGAATTTTTCCAGCTTTCTGTCATTTTAGAGATAAAATGATAAATTGTGAAAGCAGTTGATTATTTGCTAATTAAATGAACGTTAACAGTTTACAGGCCTACAGATGACCACAGAGGATTGCTGTCGTCTGGTTTGCTGTCATGTACATTTTTTTTGTCTCTGGGCCGAATACAGTCAAACAAATCAACGAGCTAATCAGAATCTATATTTTGTTGTAGCTGGATGCCAAGAAGAGTCCACTGGCCCTGCTGGCACAGACCTGCTCTCAGATTGGTAAACCAGACCCTCCTTCGTCCTCCAAGCTGGGCTCCTCCTGCGGCCAGGGGGACAAGGAGCCCAGCAGTCGGTCTTCTGTCTCCAGCCTGAAGCTCGGGGAGCACCGCCCCTCCCTGGAGGACAAGTGCAGCTTCAAGCCCTACAACAAAGGCAGTGGAGACTGTCGCAGAGACGGAGTTACCAGCAGCAGCTCCAACAGCAGCAGCGATAAAGTCGGGTTCAGGGTCCCCAGCAATAATGTCACCACTAATGGAAATTCAACCACTGGCCAGCAGTCCTATCCGACCCATGCTGCTTCACCCAGCTCCAGAGCCAGCAGCGGCACCCCACCAGGACACACGCAGCAGCAGCAGCAGCCTCACAAACAGAGCCAGTCTCCTGGTGGACAGCCCGCGACACACTCCCAGACTCCTAATGGAGACACTGCACATGAGCAGAGCAGTCCGACCAGCACGAGCAGCAATAACAATCACCCCAAAAAGGACGCCGATGGGAGCAAGACCATCTCGGACGGGCCGCACGATGCAAACTCCAGCCACGTTCGAGCCAGCACAAACTGCAGCAACGGCAGCTCTGATGGTGGCTCCAACCACGAGGGTGCTAAAGCGGAGTCCGCCCAGCCGAACCTCGGCCCTGGACGCATTACGCCCATTTCTCCTTATAAGACGAGCCAACCGCTCTTCCCTCTGCCCTCCTCTAACATGGGCTACCACGGATCTGTAGTCGGGGCTTACGCAGGCTACCCGTCTCAGTTTGTTCCCGGGCTCGATCCGACAAAGTCGAGCCTCAGCGTGGGAAGTATGGGAGTTCCTGGAAAGCACCCGAGCTCCAGCCCCCTCACTGGTGCGTCCCCTCCTTCCTTCATGCAGGGTTTATGCAGGGACCCCTACTGTCTAAGCTATCCAAGTGTGTCCCATCTTGGTGGAAGCAACTGCAACTCCTGCATCCACGACCCTTCCTCCACCCTCAAATCAAACTTCCCATTGGTGTATCCCTCCCACCCGCTCCACTCCCTCCACCAGAACTCCCTGTCGTCCAGCGTGTCCTCCTCCCTCTCACATCCGCTCTACACGTACGGCTTCATGCTCCCCAACGACCCCCTGCCCCACGCCTGCAACTGGGTCTCGGCGGCGGGGCCCTGCGACAAACGTTTCTCCACATCTGAGGAGCTCCTGGCTCACCTCCGCACACACACAGCCCTGCCCGTGGGCATGGACAGTAAGCTGCTCTCGGTTTCCTCCTCTGGACCCGCCTCCTGCCACCTTCACCTCCCCCACCAGAGCAGTCCAGGCTCCATGCCCAGCTCCCTCTCCCTCAGGGCTCCTCCCAGCCTGGGTTTAGCTCGCTATCACCCCTACAGTAAGGTTCATCTGCCCCCCGGACCATCCTCCATCTCCCTGCACTCTCTGCCCACCACGGGCCCATACTACCCTCATTACGCTCTCTACAGTCAAAGACTCGGATCTGCATCTGCTCTGGGCTACCAGTGATGCACCATTGGCTCACATCTTTAAAGGAACGGTTCAGTATTTTGGGAAATAAGCTGATTCGCCTTCTGGCAGACAGTTGGATGAGAAGACTGATGCCTCACTCTGATTTAGCTTAGCTTAGCATAAACACTGGAAGCAGGGGGAAACAGCCAGCCAGTTTCCAGGCAAGATGGGACTCCAGGAAGTTACGCCCTCAAGCCAGGAAATAGTCTGCACATAACAACGGAAAATTGGCAATTTTACACTCTAGTTTTTGTACGGATTGACCAAAGGAGATATTATATTAATTAATGAGCTTCAGAGGTGCTGGTTGGGCGATCTTGTTGGACAGAGCCAGGCTAACTGTTTCCCCTGTTTCAAGTCTTTGTGCTATGCTAAGCTAAGCTAAGCTAAGCTGCTAGCTGGACAGATACAAGAGTGGTATTTTATTTCTTATCTAACTTCCCACCAAAAAGCCAAGAAGCGTATTTACAAAATGTCGAACTGTTACTTTAAGTTTGTTCTTAATTGCGGCAAGTTGCTGCTTCCTCTAACTTAAGACTGGATTCGAGTGAATCGAGGATGGGAGTGCAAGTCCTGGATTTTGACTTGAGGGCATCCTTCACACTTTCTTTCTACATTATATACGAGATTCGGTGTTTCTACAGTCAGGCTCCACTCCTGAGGCTCAGAGGACTGATGTGGCTCTTGCATGTCTGCACATTGCTCGGATACTTTCGCAACAGACGTGACTTCCCTTTGGTGACTTTCGCCGCCCCGTGGGCTTGGCAAATTGATGGTTGGACGCTGTGTAATAGCACTTGGATGTTCAGGGTTCTCGCTGCAAATGATGATGATTTAGTGCAGAAAAATGTCGTGTGGCAGGGATGGCAATAAGCTGCAGCCCTGGACTGATGGAAGTCTGGCCACAGTCGCTTTCTCCCTGCAAGAGATGCATGTAAGCTTGACACAGCATACACACTTAACTGTTTATTCAGCCCCATGACTTGTGATGATTTGTTTTAGTTCCTTATGTTTTGTTTATTCCTACTGAGAAGTTGTATTTATTTTTACCGAGAATCTGGCTTTCATGTTTACCACATAAATCTATTCTCATTTTACAATCCTCCGAGCAGACATGTGGGAAGCCAGATGACAGATGTTGAAAATGTCGTGTCTTAACACTTTTTTTGAGGATGATGAATGTTGAAATCACGTCTCTCTCTCTCTCTCTCTCTCTCTCTCTCTCTCTCTTTTTCTCTGAACTCCTCAGCTTTCTGATTTTTTTTTTAATTTCCACAGCAAATCAATAAAAATGAGATGTGATATTTTTTGTAAAATTGGAACACCTTGTGGTGCTATCCAGTTAAAGGGGAGGTCATATTTTGTTAAATAAATCACACTGAAGATGTAGATGCTGTTGTCTTCATTTCTGTGGTTCTGGTCTGGTGTTTTTCATCGTGAAGGGAGGCTGTATCTACATATCTTGATCTTTATCTCGGGTTCGTGGAGATCCATCTGTTGCAGTCCACTTTAATTTGACCTTTTCTCATCGAATCCAGCGCACAGAGGATTTGGAGGCTCCCTGTTGGAAATAACGCCTCCAGAAACACGACCTGATGGACTTAAAAGCAATATTTCTTAATTTACATCAACATAAAGGAAGTTTTGAAGAGTATATCTCTGAAAAAGACAAATATCTCCCAAATACTCTCCTAACCACCTCTTTTCCAGCTCTTTTACACAACAATTTCTGTCACTTTTCATGTGAACAACTGAATGCGACACCACAAACGTCTTTCAGGAGAGACTCTCTGAAAATGTGTCTTCACTCTCTCGCGCTCCACCTTCGAGTGTGGCCGTTTGGAAACACGATAAACACTTTTCAGCATCGTACAAACTCCTTCTGATGGAGTACACTCCGGCCTCGAGGGGAAGGAGAGGTGATGCAGTGAAGGGAAGATGTAAACTTTTGTCAGTAAACATGTCAGCCTGACTTTGATGCTCGGGTTGGACCACTGGCTATTTTTACTGTGAAAGAGTCACAGGATTGATGACATCGAGGTGTGCTTTACTTCCAGTAATTTCTCACCGTGTTGACAGAGGCTTGTAAGCAGACCACAGGGATACGTCTCCCGTTCCTTGGTCCTGCAGCAAATGCAGTGTCACCTTAAAGCAACAGCATCCTTATTTAAAGCTCATGGATTTGGCCGAACAGTGTGGATGCTGAGGCCGGATGGAGAAGTCATGCCTATCAGGTTGTGATGTATATATACTGTAGGATCCTGATAAGCATCACAGCCAAAGTGGTCAAGGCGAAGTCCTGAAAGTCGCTCAAGTTACGGCGCCTGCTGCATGATTGGCAGCGGTAATATGCCATTTCCTAGCAACATGACACTGTGACACCCTTGGGGAAGTATAGATGACCCACGCTGGTCACTCACAACTCTGACAAGGGACCACGGGGGTCAAAACAGCCTGTCCCTGTTGTAACAAGAGAGAGCGCTCCTGTTTCAGTGGTCTGAGATGCTGTTATGGGGTGTCTGAGTTCGGCAGGAGGGCACGACGTCCTGTAGGCCCGCTCTGGAGGTTTCACATTGCCAGAAATGGCCCAGAAACAGACACACTTAGTTTATTAAGTCTAAGAAGCGAGTTGGCTGCTGATACTGCAGCGTCACAGTTGTCCCGTGCTTTCTGTCCTCACAGGCAGTGCCAGCCTTGGGCTCGATCTTAGACGATATGCTGTGATAGAGGCGGTTTTCCCATTTCCTGGACGGATTTCAGCGCTCTTTTGCTTTTCAAGTATTTCCAGTCAGATGTGTTTACTGTACTAAAAGTGATGGGAGGTATAGTGTTGGTTTGGGATGCCACCTATTGGTGACAAACAAAATCTGTTTTCATCCAAGTTTAATCAAGAGGAGGCATCATTTATTTATGGTATGTCCTTGTTTCTGTTAATGTACGACATCAGCCTCTCTGTGCACTGCACAGTCACATCATAATGAGATTGTCCCTGATAATTAAATGAATGGAGTAATATAAATAAAAGTAAAACTTAGAGACTGTACATCAATTATTTCTGGGAGGTTAGAAAAGGGAAAGAGGTATGTATATTTTCTTTTGGGGAGAAGAGCAGGGGACTGTTTTTTTGTTTTTTTTTTCATTTTATCATCAGATTTACTGTTTCATTTAATTCTTTCCTTCAGAAATGTGTTGTTTTTTTCAAAACATTAACAGTTTAATATAAACGACGGCTTTCACGTGTGCCATGGGTCAAAGAGGCCTGTTCTGACAAATGCAGGGGATAAATATCAGGCCACAAAATCATGTGATCTGATTCATATTTGTTTGGTGAGATAATAGTGTCAGGCTCTTCAGCACCCTCACAGCTGTTTTGATGAAAGTGGTTCATTCAGGAAGCACCATTGTGCTATAAAATTTTGGCAATTCCACTTGTAATTTATGATTCTGGTGCCTTAAAGTGTTTATACTGTGAACATATTAAGGTATAATATGAGCCTTAAAAATAATCTTTAGAATCTAATTATTTATGCACTTTTAGTTCATAATGGTGGAACAAGCTGTACAATCTTAATAATCTTTATTATTTTGAGATGTTATGGCTCAGCTGTGGCTCAAAGTCAGATTTTTGGTCCAGACTGAAACATCCCAACAATTACTCAAGAGATTCCCGTCAGATTTTGTTGAATTTAATAACTTGCAATGCACTGACTTCTGATCTAGCGCCCATTAGCCCCAGCTGCACTTCATGTTTAGCGCTAATTAGCGAATGTAAGCATGCTAACATGCTAAACTAGGGCGGTGAATGTGGTAAACATTATATCAGCATGTTAGCATGGCGACTGTTAGCATTTAGCTCAAAGCACTGCCATGCTACGGTCTCACGGAGCAGCTAGCATGGCTTCTAGTCTTGCTAAAAAAAGAAACATAAGCTTCAGCCTTCACCCCAGTAACTTTCACACGGTCCCTTGGTCATCACTCATTCTTGCAGCCAGGATCTATAGTTTCTCTCTTTTCAAGCCTCAATTATTTCCTTCATTTGTTTCTGTTTTTACTTCCCTCAAACCCTTATTTATGCAAGAGTCGAGCTGTTTTCCATCAGTTATATTGGTTTTGCACCTCAGAGACGTGCAGCACAGCCAGTGAAGGAACTGGGGACTAAATGTCCTGCTCAGGGGGGGGGGGGCAGAGGTTACTTATTCACTATTTCCTCCCATGTTTCACCAGTCAACCAGAGGATTCATCCTTCACAGAACAGCTCCCCTCAGTCTCTTGTTTGCCACAGCTCTTTTTCTTTAGCGCTCTAAATTAAACCCAGTGTGTAGATGTTTTGCTGTGATATATAAAAAGTCTCTGGGTATTGTTCTTGGAGATGAGGGCTGTCTCCCTGGTTGGTCTGAGTGAGTCCAGGGTGCAACTCGACAGCCCCAGTGATTAATGATGACAGACTGTGGAGCTGCTCCTTCATCACATGACAAGGCTTTAACCTCTCTATCAGCCTAAATCACTGCAAAAAAGACCAAAAGAAAAGAGCGAGTGAAATAGTTTCTTCCATTAAAATCATTAAGCTTACTCACAAATTACGAACATCTGCCTTGATACTTCCTCCGAATTGTCTGTGAGTTACAGATAGCAGGCTGCTTCCCAGAAATAGACTCCTCTGCTTTCATTTTGTCTTCTCTCCAACTTTATCACTTCATCCATCATCCCATTATGTGGGTTTTTCAAATGGTCCAAAAATAAAGAGGACACAGATGTCAGCCATGCTATACTGATGTTTCTAAAACCACCATAAGCCCATAACTTACAGTACGTCCACCCACGGACTGGGGGAGACGTTAAAATACACTCTCTTACAGAAAAATGCTGTTTAAATCTGAGCTGCACACAATATGTTGATCCACGACTGTGCTTTTGCTGTGTATTAAATTACCCACAACCAACAATAAATTAGTCTGCACTTGAGCAGTTATTTTTATTTCAGAAAGGGCACCGTCCCACCTCTCTTTCCCCGTGCCCCAAGCCCTGTCGGCTGTAAGGAAAAGACGTCGACAGAGGGAGTTTAGTGGTGTACAAGAGGGCAAACGCAATTATGGTTTCCTTGCTAATGTGCATGGCCCCAGCTGGTTTTGATCTGGCTGTGCTCTGAGTGCTCCGAGCTCAGTTGTCAGCTCTCATGCATCACAGACCCGGTGCTTAACGGAAAAACGTGCTTTGGCAGGGACCAGCAGAGGCCTGGAGGCCAGCGGGTGCTGGTGGGTTAGCCACATGCAGGGGGGTGGGGGGGTGACACCATCCTCTGCCTTCCGCATCTGGATCCTCACGGTCACATTCTCTCATTCCTTTTGGTTTTTCACCCTCTTCATGAATGTAACCGCTGTAATTGGCCGGCGTGACCCAGAGCAGACGCCACGCCACAGACTTGGGAGGTCAGAGAAAAGGCTCCAAAATACACACACATGGATGGCAACAGAAAGAAAGAAAGTACAAAGCAGAACGAGAAAGAGATGCTTGCGTGGAAATAAGCAGACATGATTACTCAAATACCGTCATTAAGGAGGAAATGTTGTTTTTCAGGCTGTCAGGATGATTAATGAGGGACAGCAAATCCACTCAAATACTGTTGTTTAGTCTAACCAACAGACCTGATCTCTGCCACTAACGTAGAACAGACAGGGTGTGTGTGTGTGTGTTGAATCGCTGTGCTGAACGTGAGGTTATGGAGAAAGCAGTAGAAGTACAGTGCTATAAAACAGTGATGTAGCCTAGTGTAGAGCACAACAATCACCCCGAACTGATCTGTTAACTGTGTCCTTCAAGTAAGAGACAAAGACATATTTCCCACCAAAGAGTGATATTCAGCCTTTAAAGAGTTTGAATGGTCCTGTCTTTTTATTTAACTTCTCCAAAATCAAAAACAGAAGATTAAAAGTGTCAGGAATGATCTGCTCTAATGTAAGCTAGAATCCTTAGCATGTCTGGCTAGCTAGCTTATCTGCAGTAATAATAGAGCATTACTTACAAGTGCAAGAAACATTTAATTTGCTAACTAAATTACTTTGTGGGGTTACAAGTCAGAAAAACACTGTTCATGATAGCACAGTCACTGTGTAGTGTCTCCCCACTTTGTGGAACCGGTCCTGGATGCTAGCAGAGTTTAAGCTAACGTTAGCGCTTCTGTCAAACTCATTACCCGAGATATCATTACTTTTTCTACTTAGTCGTCACCCTATAAGCCTTTTCCCTTTTAATGTTAGAATGGAAACTTAGCATTTGAAATTACATTAAAGAATAAATCCAACCTCTGTCGCACTTGCATGTAGGCTAAGCTAACGCTACGCAGCCAAACAATGTTATGGAAAAATATAAGATCAGATTTAAGATACTTAAAATACTACTGGTTCCATATTTTCATGTATTTTTCATAAATTATTTATTGTTGTGGATTACTTTTTGCCTGGAACGTGAAGCTTTAACCTCAGAATATTTAACAAGGCTTAAAACATTAAAAGTCATCAACACCTCATGAAGCTAACGTTAGTGGGCTAGTTACAATCTGCTGGTACAGCTGTCATTGACTGTTATCAGTAGTTCTAGAAATGAGAAGCCTGCTTTGGTCTCCTTTTGAAATCAAGGACTGGTTGATTCAGATATTCAAATATAAGAATTTGAACCTGTTACCATATTGTCGACTGTGCTAGCAACAGTAACTAAACAGTGAACAGTCTATATCAAAACTAATTGAATTCATATGTCCAATTTAGGTTAATAATTACAAATGTTTCCTGTAATTTTAAACATGTCAGTTTCTCATTAAAATCATATTTTTTTCCTGGTTTCCTTCATGTGAACCACATTCATTCAAAACACATTTTATGTTGCTATTGATCACCTGGTCTACAGTTTAAGTGTCAACATATTCTAGAAAATTAGCCATCTTTGTGCGTTTTCCAGCCCATGCAGCGCCAAAAGTCCTCAGAAACTCCAGATGTTCCCTAAATCTGCTGGAAGGCTGATAAGGAATCAGCTTTCAACAGATGTCTTGTGCTTGGAGTCGGTGATTTAGTAGCTGTGAATGATGAAACAGTGTTTCAGTGTCTCACGGCCTGACTGGCTTTAATCATTATGCAGGCAGCTGCAGATCTGGGTGACGTCATGTCAGTGGATGGGAACGTGAATGAGATGGTAGGTTATTTTTTTACATTTTTGTGCCTTTGGATATTTGATGGATTTGGACATGTTTGTTAAAGCATGACATACAATCGGTGGAATGTGGAAATGAAGCATAAATGAAGCAGCTAATGTTCTGAGGGTGAAAATTCAGGCTTGACCTTGGAAATATACTTAACTCAGTGACAACTAACTAACTTTTCTTGAGATCCATGAGATCTAGTTGAAAGCCTTGCGAAAAGGCAAGAAAGCAGACCTTGAGTTAGGATTATTTTGTAAAGCTATTGTTTTATAATATGCCTCAATGTATTTGATCCTGTTTCATTTCTGGAGCGTGAAATCGAATTGAAAGCTCCAGGAAAAAGGTAGTCGGTAGGATTATTTTGTAAAACTATAATTTTCATTTTCTATAATAGGCCAACTTTTCAACTAATTTGATTTTCTATGTAGAAAATAAAAAAAAATAATGAATTAAGTCTTTTGAGTGTGAGCCCAACACGCTTGTTTTGTCCAAAAATGTTATATTTGCAAATAAAAAAGCACCAAATCATCATATTCTAAAATAATTTTCTTTTGATCGACTTGATGACTAATCAACTAATCAGCATTAAAATTAAATATATTTTTACATAATGTTCATATACATGGTTATTTTCAAATTCTGTATCCTTTATACTATTTATCTTGGCCCTTCTGAGCCACTGTTGTTGCTGTTTTTTTGCTTTTTTAATTCTTGCTTGCTTTAATGATTCTGTGTGACAGTGAGCCGACATACCAGGACCTTGAAAGTGAAGCAGCTAAATAGCCGAATTTATTTTAATTATTTAAACCTATGCTTTTCTTGTTGTGACAAACTGTTTTTGTGAAAAAAGGCATATGTTAGCAGGTATAGATTAGCATGTTAGCATTTGCAAACTAGTGCTAAATACAAACTGAGGCTGATAGGAATGTCATTAGTTTTGTAGGTGAAACCAAACCAAGTCAAACAAAGCATTGGACGAATGTTGACCTGATGCATCCCCTCAGGGGAACATGAATGTCTGTACCAAATTTCATGGCGATCAAGCCAATAGTTGGCAAGACATTTCACTGAGAACCACAGTGAACCTCATGGTGGTCCTAGAAGTAAGAGGGTCACGAACGAATTAAGATTAATCTTCTGGGGAGCATGAATGTGTAATCAAAATGTTCTAATCCAAGCAAATTTTAACCCACCTGAACCAAAGAGCCATGCTATCGCTAGTGAGGCTAAATACTGTATGTTATAAATATCTGACTAGCTGTTTTCCTGTCTAATCATGAAGGGTTATAAACCTGTGAACACACCATTTCAGCGGTAAGAGGAGTCAGCATGAGGAGTGCTGCAGCTGGTCAGGAGGAGGTGGCGTCTGACAGCACAGATGACTGACACAAACAGCGAGGGAGTGGGACAGATGAGAGCCACGGGCGCTGGGAGAGGGGGGACGCATGAGGGTCAACACGTCGCCTGTGCATTGAGTGTGGCCCAGCAGCTGTATGCATAGGGGAGCCTTGGCCTCCTGCTCTGCATGTCAGGGGCCGTGATTAATGACCCGCAGGCCTTGCTCTTTACCCCCCTCCTCCCCACAGAAGTCACTGCAGCCACCACTCATTTAGCTAATGGACGCCAGCTCAGGAGATGAGGGGGCTACACATGAGTGCACGTACATGTGAAATGAAAGCAATATCCCTTCTTACAAAACACCACTTTTCCAGGCTCTGTGTAATTTCGGGGCGAGACCGATGATTTCTTAGATTGCTGTGTTCACGGCTGTGTGCCTGTGCAGCGTGGAGGCTGAGAGGGTGCCCGTGCCTGCGTGCCGGTTCCCAGCTTGTCAGGCAGCTGTCGAGGAGTGATTTATGACCACTAGACTCCAACCTGTCTTCACTGCCAGCTCAGTATTGTTACAACTGACAGCTAATGAGGCCAGACATGCTTTCAAGCAGAGCACTTAACAGGACTTCAATCTTCCCCCGTCACAAGTACCATTTTTGCACTCGCTATACAACACCCTCCTTTCTCTATGCCTTCCTTGTTCTCTGTCTTTCTGCGGTGGAATATCTGACAGGCACTGAAAAGGCTTCTGCCTGCCGAAGGAGATGTTTCTCAGAAGGAAAAGGCATCTTTCACACACACACACACACACACACACACACACACACACACACACACACACACACACACACACACACACACACGCATTGGCATCAGCTGATGCTTAATTTAATCTAGTAAGCAACCCATTTCACCAGGCTTTAAGGAATAGTTGTAGAAATAGACGAGTTATATGACAAGTATGAAGCCACGCTCGTGTGTGCCCCAAATATGAAGTTACAGCAGGAGAAGGTTAGCTTAGCTTAGCATAAAGACTGAAAGCAGGGGGAAACAGCTAGCCTACCTCTGTACAAAGGTCATGGAATCCTCCTACCACCACCTACAAAGCTCTTGTGTATATTACACTTTTTATTCCACTACATTTATTTGACACCCAATATTAATTTTATTTTTTTTTACAAATTCAAATGTATTATTATGTATTATTTTAAAGGTATGTAATTTCCCCATAATTTCCCCACTGGTTCTCATAAAGGACTATAACTTGGTCCTAAGAGGGAAATAGTAATGTCCTTGAAAGAAAGCTTCTTTAAAACACAATTATTTATTTATTGTTTAGTTTTTTACTGGAACATTTATTACTGCATATAATTGTATGCTTGTCAACAAATTCAACATTCTTACATGTTCAGATGACAAAAATACTCTCTAGATTTACGATTAATTGGAATTAATTTATTTCAAGTGTACTAATACGACACTACTTTTACTTCTAATGTGCCTTTAGTCGAGTAAAATTTTGAATGCAGGACTTTAAATTGTGGTATGTCTAAGTGAAGGATACACAGAATATATTTCTTCCACCACACAGAAGTTTCTACACTTCAGCTGTGACATGTTAATCAGTGAGCGTTACAGGTGCAGGTGATTCACCTGTGGACAGACCCAGGCTAGTTTCCCCCTAGTTTTTATGCTAAGCTAAGCTAACCCTCTCCTGGCTGTAGCTTCATAGTCATGAAACTCTCTACAAGAATAATTCCCAAAATGTCAAACTAGTCCATAAACTTGAGGTCTGGGGACCTAATTGGCCTCACTGGATGTTTTCAAACAAAATACTTTGAGGAATTTGTTTATGGGGCATTTAAAACTTTGGACGTGCAGTCTATCATGATCAAGGGCTCAGTTGTACATTCATATTTGATTCAAATAGTGATGGTAATGACTGTTTTGACTGTAATTATGCTGGTCAATTGCAGTAGTTATGAAAATATGTTTTTATGTCAGTACATCAATCCACATCAAATGAGTATATTTACTAAATTACTGCAGTTAAGTGCAATTTTGAGGTACTGTACTTGTGTATTTCAATTTTATGTCACTATAATTCTACTCTGCTACATTTCAGAAAGAAATATTCTACTTTTTACTCCTTTTCATGTATCTGACCGCTGGATTTCTAAGATTTTACAAACAAACCACAGTGAAATATGATTCTGTGCATTCATATCCAGCAGTATAAAAAGTAGTTAAAATGATCACCCCCACCAGCTGTAGCATTAAAATGCATCTTACAGGTTAAAGCATCAGTAATAACAATCCAACAACATGAAATATATAATAATATCACTCTGCCCAAAAGTTTACTTTCATACTTTGTGCTTCTACTTGAGTGAATGTATGACTTTTACTTGTATCAGAGTATTTTTACAAAGCTGTACTGCTACTTTTACTTAAGTAAAACACATGCATACTTCTTCCACTGTTACTTGGAGATGTGAAGCAGTAAAAAAATTCTCCATGCCTCCCTGCTCTCCTTTTCTGTGAAGAAGCCAGCAGTAGAAAAACGTCTCTGGCAGCTTTCCGACCTCTGACCCCTTGTTCCATGTCAGCCATGATTAATGGCAGACTAACTAGCTGCTAGCTTGGCTCTGCCATTGTCTCCTGGATACTTTAATGAACTCTGACAGGTCTGTTGCCGCCTGCGCTCATGTTTTCATTAAATGCTGCAACAGCGACACCTGGAGGCAGATGAGGGGAAGAAGAGACAACGTCCGCTATGACATCATGGAAGTGTTCCATGACATTTATAAATAAGCTGTCCTGGCCCATAATTCACACATTTTTGAACTATTAGTCAGTTAGGGTGCAGGTACCTGACCTCAGCCTAACAATAAACAGTAGATATGCATGTAGATTTAATACAAATATTATTCTAAAGTCAGTCAAACTTCTAAAGTCTTGCAGCTTCATGCTCAACATCTGCTGAGGATGTCACAGAAAAAACAAAGTGTGTAAGAAAGAAATAGCTGAATAAATGAACCCAGATGACTTCGCCGACAGGCCAAGTCGAACTCGCGCTGCGCAGCCAAACATTGTTCAAACCCCTGGAACTTTATTTAAACTTCTGCTGATCTGAGAGGTCTCTGGAGATACCAAACATGTCAGAGTATATACAATGAAGGACAAGACGTTTAGAATATTTTCAGTCGGTGGAACAACGCAGACATAGAAAACATGGAGTCACGGGTTTGAATTTTCACAACCAAATGAGGAAACAAAGAGGAAAAAGTGTGTTAAAGTGTTCATGCATGACCTACTGCCAATTCAGGGAGCCGGCCTATGATTGAGGGCCACACAGAGGAACTCATGTCTCTGGATTTGTGATTGGTCTCATAATGGATTCTAACATTAAACCCCTTGAGAACCAAATTCTTCTGTTTGCGCCTGTTTTCAGGTGGATGTTGTGCATGTTGACAGGCTGTGGTGGAATGTAATCAAGTACATTTACTCATATTCTTCACTACAGTCTTGAAGTACTTTGAGTATTTCTATTTCATTTAAGTACAGCAATACCACATTGTACAAATACTCTCTTACAACTAAGTCCTGTATTAAAATTTTTAAGTAAAAGTACAAATGTATTAGCATCAAAATATACTTAAAGTAGCAAAAGTAAAAGTACTCATTATGCAGAAAAGCCATTTCTTTTATTATATGATTGGATCATAATTAATGTGTTCATCACTTCTCTGCTGCAGCTGGTTAAGGTGGAACTCATTTTAATTACTTCACTTCCTGCAGGCCAGCTTGTGAATTTACCTCCAGGTATCAATAAACTCTTATCTGTTAATTATTTATATGTTCATCATGCTTTCATTAATAATCTGAAACTGGGATTAAGATGGTCAAATAAACGTAGTTGAGTGAGAAGTATTTCCCTCTGAGCTGTAGAGGAGTAGAAGTACAAAAGCAGGAAATGAAAACACTCAAGTGAAGTACAAAGACCTCAAACTTTTCCAAAGTACAGCACTTGAGTAAAAGTACTCAGTTATTTTCCAATCCATATTCTTTTATGTTACGTCTGTAGTATTTGCTGTTTGCCGCTGAAGCATCTGGAGGCTTCTTCAGCTCTCTCCACGGTCACCTGAAGGTAAAACACACCTGAGAGTTCAGCCATCGCATCAGCTGGACTCTGCCGCCCCCTGCTGGATTCCCCTCTAACATGCACTCTGCTGTGAGGCTGAGGTTTGAGGAGTTGAACAGTTTGAGCCTCCACAGCTGAAAAACGACAGAAGGGCGGTGAAGAAGCCGCTGTGCAAAGCTTGCGGCAGTTCTGACGGCGGAGCTGATTACGCACAGGTTTTGCGCAAAGTTCCACCTCGTGCGCGCTTTCTTTTAGAAGTTGCATTAAAGTTATCTTTCCCTACTTCTGTTTTATGAGAAGGGAATAATGAATCTCTGCAAAGTTTATCCCAGGCTGCACAAGTCGTCAGGGGAAGTCCTCTTCCCTGTTGTTCCTGCTCTTGTTCCCCGCTGCTCCCTCCCCTTTCCCGGCTCCTCCTCTGTCCTCTCTCGCTTCACTGAGCGATCTTCCCAAACTTTCCGTG
This sequence comes from Chaetodon trifasciatus, assembly GCA_037975065.1. Lineage (NCBI taxonomy): Eukaryota > Metazoa > Chordata > Actinopteri > Chaetodontiformes > Chaetodontidae > Chaetodon > Chaetodon trifasciatus. The sequence goes on from JBBMOE010000003.1 coordinate 3,267,440, forward strand.
CCAAAGCTTCCTGAAGCCTCTGTATTTAGTTATATGTGGCGCAAAGGGCGACAGCTGAAGCCGATGGAGGGAGTCGTGTAAATGAAGTCGAAATATGGTTCTGATGACCGAGCAGGCGGACAGACCCCTGACCCCGTTATCCACACCGGAGCAAGTTTCCCACAAGGACTCCCGGGGGACGCGGTCGACGTAAGTGTGGATAAGATGGGGAGGAAGGCCTGCTTTGCATTCCAGCTGCAGTCGATTCAGGCCTGATGCGTTGTGGTTGTTTGCGTGCATATCCTGTTTTTTTTTAATTAAAGGGCTGTGCTGACTTTTAATGCTTGCATGAGACGCGTACGTGGCACAGAAGAGGCGCAGATGGAGTTAATGTGCACGAGAAGCTTTGCCTGACAAAACATTTCACACTGAGTTGCAGTTCTGAATGAGAGCTGATCGGCTGCTTTGATGCGTGATTTAGCTGCACAGTTCATGTGTTATGACAGTCCTGTGCAGGTGAGGTGGTGCAGGTACAGACAGAACATGTGATGTCTCCAGGTTTGAGGTGGAGCATGGAGGTGAGAGGAGGCAGAGGAGGCCTGGACGGTCACCTGCAGACCTCCACCTGTGTCTGGACACAGAGACAGACCCCTCAGAGTGCAGGAGGAAACCAGCCGGCATGAGGTGAGGAAGGTTATGCTGTCCTCTGTGAGGCTGCTTATAGCTGCACAGATAAGATCTTTGAAGGCGCCACTTTGGACTCCCCCAAAGGAGAAAGTGTGATGGGCTTTTTCACTGTTTTTTCACTTTTAAGAAGAAAACACTTGTTAGATTTATGTTTTGTTAATTTAAGAGCATTGGGACCATGTGTATGTAAATAGATATATAGTTTAAGCATGGACAAACACAGAATTCACACACACTTGTTCGACATTAGTTTTAAATTAAGAAAAGCAAATTCATTGGTAATGAAAACGTCGTTAGTTGTAGCTCTACCAATGACCAAAATTAATTTTGAACTGCTTAAACAACTGAACTTCATGTAGATCCCTTAAATCTTCCTAAATGTAAATTTTATTGTTTTTTAAGGTAAATTTAAGTTGTTTTTTTTTTGTAATACTAATATACATCATATATTCTTTTTTAGTGGTTCATTCAAAGCTGAATCTATTACTAAGTAACGCCCTAAACATTAAATCATATCACAGCCCAAACTGGACTCATTTCACTGAAGCTGTCAGTAAACTGTCTTCTTCACTGACTGTAATTCCACCTAAGCACTGTACACCTGTATAAGTGCTGTTTACAGATTTTGCTGTTGCTGTGTAAGCAGCCCTTATGCAACCACCGCTCACACCCAACATACAACGGCAGATGAACCATGTTTACCTCTGACTAATATCTGTATATAGATCTATATATAGACAGACAGCAATGCAGAAGTGAGCTTATTATGAGTTAAAACACTGTAACTGTTCCTGCAGTCGCTGATGAATCTTACCTGTCCTGTCAGGTGTTACCTCGCCGCTTAAACATAAACACTGACCTTTTATTTGCCAGGTTGAAACCTGTGGAGCAGCTTTCACCGATGCCGAGTCCGAGCGACTTCGAAACAAAGTTTGAAAGGAAGAAATCCCAGCCCAGCCACGTAGGGACATCGTCCCACCTCACAGCTCTCACCAAACTCAATACAAATTTGACACGTTTTTGCAGTTTCCCTCATGAAACAAATGTCTGCTCTGTTCTTTTCAGTTATCAAAGACAAATGCTCACTATCATAAGTTATTCAAAGAGGTCAGCAAAGACGAGATACTCAAACAAAGTAAGTTTCAGCTTCTCCGTTTCTCTCCGAGAGGCGAAGAGTTGTTCGATTGTTAATGTGTTAATGAGAGTGTTTGTGCCAACAGGTTACACCTGTGCCCTGCAGAGAGACATCTTATATCAGGGCAAAATGTTTGTCTCTGACAACTGGATCTGTTTCCACTCCAAAGTGTTTGGCAGAGACACAAAGGTGCGATAGAGCGAACAGCAACACAGAAATGATTTCCTGATTCAGAGCCGGGACCTTTAACACGGTGGCGTTTTCTCATCTGCAGATCTCAATCCCTGTGTTGTCTGTGACGTTTATCAAAAAGACTAAAACTGCCTTATTGGTGCCAAACGCGCTTGTGATCGAAACTACAAGTTATCAGGTGAGAAGGCTGTTCAGACCATCAGGGTTTTCTCTTCTGACCTAAACATGAAGTGACTCTTAACGACTGTTTTCCAGCATGTGTTCGTGTCCTTCCTCTCTCGAAACACCACCTACAAGCTTCTGAGGTCCATCTGCGTCCATTTGGAGGTAAATAAGATCTTCTGGAAAACACTGTTTGTAATTGTAATTGAACATTTTTTTTATTCTAGCGTGAATATCCCGTGAAAATAGATCTGAAACAATTATGAAAAATGAAAAAATCATCGACACCTATTAACATTTGCATTTCTATGTGACAATGTGTTGAATATCTTTGTATTTTGGACTGTTGGCTGAATAAAACTGCAGTTTGAAGACGTCACCTGGGGCTATTTTCACTGTTTTACAGTCTAAACAATAACACGTTAGCTGTAAACATGAGAAAATTGATACAGCTTTCACGTTTGTATGCTAAATATGAAGCTACTGCCAGCAGCCATTTAGCTTAGCCTAGCATGAAGACAGGAAACAAGGGGAAGCAGCAGGCCTAGCTTTGTCCAAAGTCACATACACCCAGTTATTGACGGCTAATGGCAGACAATAGCAACTAGCTAACAAACAGTGGAGCTTTTAGCTGCTAATGAGCCGGACATTTCCCTCAGGAGGTGGTGGAGACCAAAACAAAAAGTCAGTGTTAGACTTGCAGTCATCAAGTGGCCACGAACACGAGCTAACAAAGGCTAATGTTGCTCTGTAACTGCTGTCGAACCGGCAGCTTTTTGCTAACACGTTAGCCGTAACAACTTTATAAGACGTTAATATTTCAGTGCTGTGTTTGCAGCTTGTATTAAAGCAGTATTAATGCTGCTTTAAGAAGTTCCGCGCACTAACGTGTACTCTGTCGTTCCAGGTGGATAAGACCTGTAGCAGCCCCGTTACTTCTTCCTGCGAGAACAGCTTCAGGGTGAAGTGCCCATCGTCTCTTCCTCTGGTCAGTCAGCACTCTTTTCTACGGGGTTTATTTATTTATTCATACATTTTCCATTGTGATTAAACATCTATAGAAACGCCTCGTTCTCATGTTATACAATCCCCACTCTGCATGAGGTATCCATTGTATAACTTCCTGTATGTGCGCTGCAGGACTTTTCTAGAGACTTCTCTGACCTCGATGGGGTTGTGCAACAAAGGCGGCAGGAGATGATGGAGAGCAGCAGCTCCGGCTCTCAAACTCCAGATTATGATAAAATAACCGGTGTGTGCTCCGTCTTCCTCCCTCCATGTACACATCCACCCTCTCCAAAGCTACTGTATGCTTACTCTACTGTACACACTTAGGGTTTTTTTGTGCGTAGCGTGTCAGGTGTCACTGTAGCTCAGACACTCTTTGGTTTGCAAATAGCTGGAGTGAAGCCAAGTGAAATATGAGCCATTGAGGCTTTGTTATAGTGAAGGCGGTTAGCCTGAAAACAGCGATGATCCTGCTGAATGATGAACGACATCCTCTGCTTGTTCTTTGTGTCAGTTTGATTTTTTTAACCTTAAAAGCAAAGTGCATGTTGATCTGTGGGGATGTTTGTGCTTCTGTTACTAATATTTACCGGCCGTGAGTCACAGCTTCTTTCTGTTTATTTGGGCAGAATTCACCGGCCTGCCGGGCACATTTCTCAGTGCAGTGAAGGGGGGAGAGGTTTCAGTCCACGCAGACATTCACCTCCAGACGCCCAGCCAAAAACACGGAGCTGCCGTTAAAAACGGTACTTTTAAACTGGATCTCTTCGAGTGGAAAGGAGCTTTTTTTTATACCGCTGTAGTTTGGGTTTCAGAGATTGCCAGAATCTGTACATATTTAAAGGGATAGTTTGACATATCTGGCTGAGAGATAGATTGATACCACTCTCATGTCTGTACTGGAAACATGAAGCTAATGCACTGACTTAGCGTAGCTTAGCATAAACTCAGGAAACAGCTCGCTAACTCTTTCACTTGCAAGTTTTTACACTTGCACAGAATGAATAAACAAATATACAACATAATGTGTGAATTGAAGCACTTTTGATGTTCGGGTAGGCTGATTTTGTTAGCTTTGGAGTCAGGCTAGCTGTTTCCCCCTGTTTCAAGTCTTTATGCTAAGCTAAGTTAGCTGTCTCCTGCTTTATATTTCATGAGCGGTGTCAATCTTCAACTCTATCACGTAAAACAAATATTCCTTTAATATTCCAGCTTGTTTACATTTTAAAAAGTTACATTTCACTCCAGCTAGCATGTACCAGATCAGTATTTCTTCTCTTTTGTTTTTCCTCGTAGGCGCCACGAAGCCGACCCGGGGAGTCGCGCTCAAAGACAAACCCTCACAGCCCATGTCGCTGCACGCCATCCTCCTCATCTACTTGTTTTTGTGAGTTACCTTTCATTATGTGGAACACGAGAAGCCGTGAAGACGAGTGTTAGATTTCTCCGGCAAGTCCATTTCCATTGTTTTGGCGTGTTAGCGATTGTTTCCGTGTGGCGGGTGTCTGACTGTTCATCTGTCACTGTGTTTGGGCCTCTTCACAGAGTTAGCGCTCTCGTTCTGTCCTCCTGTTACATGGCTTTCAAGATTGTGGCTCTGGAGCATCGGCTGAACTCCCTGGTGACGATGGGGGAGCACGTTCGGAATGAGTAAGAGCTAACCTGTTGGGGAAATTTAACATCAGAGACTCAGGCGGTGTTGGTTTAGTGAAGCATCACATGTTATTTGATCCATGATTTAATGCAAATCTTGTTGCAGAAATGCTGTGAGCCACAGATCCCAGAGTGAAGTGAATGCTGAGATCTACGGAGAACTGTCGACCAACTTGTTCAAGCTAGAGAAGGTTTGTCATCAAAATGTTATGAACTGATGTGCACTGGAGGGAGTAAGCTCTGACTAAAGGGAAGCTATTAAACATGTAAAATGTATGCAACGATTAAAAAATTAAATAACTATTAAAGTAATCACCAGCTATTCTGATCATCAATTAAGGATTTCTTAAGAAAACTCTCTGATTCCAGCTTCTTAAATGTGAATATTTTCCGGTTTCTTTCCTCTTCTATGACAGTAATCTGAATATCTTTGGGTTGTGGACACAATAAGACCAAAAAACTAATCAATTAATCAAGAAAATAATCGACAGATTCATAAACAATTAACATAATCATTAGATGCAGCCTTGATTGTGATTAGTGAACAACATGGAGGCTTAATTTCATACAAGAGATTATCAGCTTTTTGTACAGGAAGGCAATAAGTCAACATTTTGGGAAATATGTACATTTGCTTGACACCCCTCTCGTGTCTTTAGCTTAGCTTAGCATAAAGACTGGAAACAGGGGGAAACAGCTAGCGTGGCTCAGTCCGAAAGGAACAAAATCCACCTTCCAGCACCTTTGAAGGTCACTGATTAACACATTTTATCTATTTTCTTTAGTCTCTGCTGGTTAACTGGATAAGACCACAGACCAAGAAACAGACCCCCCCCCCCCATAAATCCACACCTTTTCCTTGAAATAACATTACAGAACCTATTAAAAGCAGAAGAAGCTGCATTAAGATCATCTTGCTTATAAACATTTCACAACATATTATTAAAACCAACAAATAAAACATTGTTCATTTCAAAATCCGACATTTATCTTCATACTCGTGTAATATTTATGAAGGTATCTGCAGTAGTTTATAGTCATTCGTGGTTTAAAATGGTTTTACTGTGCATGTTTTCAGATGTCCTTAATTTTTTTAAATCCTAGATTCAAAGGAACCTGCGGAAGCTACTTGAAGAGACTTGAAAAGAAGAGTTGTGTGCTGGCCAGTCCGGACAGAAAACAGAGGCTTTACTTTCATTGGAAATGTTGATTTATCACTGAAGATCTGCAGCGGTCAGATGAGGTCATACAGAAAGCTTTCTTCAAATTATGTGAACTTTAACTTAAATTGTGCAATAATGGCTTCTTTCTCTTCCCACTCAGGACTCTTTCTGAACAAAATGTTGTGCTGGAGGGTGAACTGCAGCAGCTGTTAGTGTGTCAGTGTTTGCGTTAGTGAAGAGACATTTAAAGCGTTTGTGTCGTATTTATCTGAGAGCTTTTATTTTGCATTTCACAATAGTGGGATTTTTGAGGTCCAAAGGTCTTATTTCAGTGTTTCCACACATTTCTTAAAAGGTCAACTCGTGCTGTTTATGTGTTTTTTGTTGTTGTTGTTAGAATTAAATTGCAAATAACTTTATTTATGTAAATATATGAATCACTCAGCTGGGGATGTTGGTGTATTTTAACTTTCATAGCACCTTCGTCTTTGTTTCGTAAAAAGATGAAATCATTTGCAAATGAAAGCAAATCAACTGAGCTGAACAGGTATTTTCAATCCTGTCAAGGTCAAGGTCCAGTCTGTAGCTTTTAACCCTGTACATTACAAGTTTGTTCACTTACGCAACTCAAGAGCTTCAGTTTGTCCCGTTTTACTCGTGTTTTTACTTTAAAACATTACGCTGAGGAGAGCGGTCAGTCGTCTGAGGATCCATCGCAGAGGAGAGCGAGCTCGTGTTTTCAGCCGCGCCGGTGTGGCGAACCTTTGCGTTTACGCTCAGGTCTGTGCCTTCAGCTGTTGTGTCTGTCAGAAATAAAAGGCTCTTGTGCGTTTTTACTTGTTCACCAGGTTTCTGTAAGGCTGAGGTGTGTCACCATACAAATGTATGCAAACAGCTGTCAGGAGACTCGGACGTAATTACGATTACAGGACACCAGAGGAGGCTCAGAGCTGGTGAACGGCCTGCTGGCAGTGACGCAAGGAGAACCGGGTTACTTCAGTGGTGCAACGTCACAAAGTACATTTACTCATGTACTCGAGTAGAGTATTTAAGTACAAATTTGAGGTACTTTACTACATTATTTCCATTTTATACTCCTCTAGACTGCAGTTCGTCAAATGTCGACTTGAGCCTGGCTCCAAAAGTGTCACTCCCCATAGACCCCCATATTAAAACGCCCAACTTTACAGCAGAAGTGAACATCTTTACAGCCTGTTTTGGGCTCTACGGCTTCTTAGCTAAAGCTAACCTGTTCATAACGTTTAAATTATATTATGGCTTAAAGTTGTACAAAGCCATGGGTGTGGCTGTTTTGAGTGACAGGTAGTCGCTCAGTGTCACCAACCGGGCTCCATTCAGCCGGCCACATCTCCACCCACGCTCCACCTCTTTGCCCATTTTTATATTAGCCTGGAGTTTGGTGGAGTCAGGTGCCGGAGCCGCTGTTTGTCTTTTGAAATGCTAAAAGATCCCATTGTGTCCATTTTCTATCAACAGGGATCACTGGTTCTTGGTCATGAATGCAGTCTTTGTGTCTGGATTAGATGAAGTTGCTCTGGTTCGAGCAGGCAAAGGGAAGACAAACCCGGCCGCTGCTCCGCTGCACCTCCCAAACATAAACGTGGTGTTTGCTCTGGTTGAGTCTTTCCTCTCTATCTGGTCCTCTGCTGCTCTTTCCTCTTCACTCCCACTCTGCGGTGACTCATTTTCATGTTTTTCAGCTCCCGATTTCTTCTTTCTGTGTCATTTTTGAAAATATTTGCGTGGCTTGTGTGAACGCTTGTCGTGCTGGAATGGAAATGAGTCAGAAACACAAACACACAGTTTGTCGTGCGGTTTTCAGTCAAAAGCAGGAGACATGGACAATCACATGACTGGTAATAATATGTGAAATACAGCATGTGTGTTGGTTTCAGCTTAAAGCACATGAGAAGCATCATCGTATACATCTATATGGACATCTGTGTAATAAGAACCTGATCCAATGCAAAGGCCTGTCTGTGGTGCAATAGAATTTTGAGGTAGTTGTACTTGAGTAACTGTACTTCACTTCTGCTCTGCAACATTTCAGAGGGAGACATTGTACTTTTTACTCCACTACATGTATTTAAGATACTCTGCAGATTCAGAGTGATGATACAAAATAAAATATGATGCATTACTTTAGGTTTAGGTTTTCACAAGCCGGCGGTGTGTAAAGTAATTAAAATTAGCTCCACTTTCCTGCAACATTCACGGGGAGTACTATGATTTATCATTATTTGTACTTTTGGTACTTTAAGTACAGTTTGATGCTTGTACCTTTGCAGCAGAGCATTTCTGCGCGGTGATGTTCCTGTTTTTGCTCCAGTAAAGGACCTGAATACTTCTCTGTGAACACTTCATGAAGGGTTCCTGATTGTACTCTTTGTACTGTTAATAAATAAATGTGTATAAATATTCAGCACACCGTATACTGAAGCTGTAACACAGTGAACAGCAGACAGCTGCAGGACGCAGGAGCTCTGAAAACAGATGCATGTAATGTGCATTTATAGAATCTCTTCTCTGGATGTTTATTGTGCTCCCACAACAAAGCAGCCCGCCCACTCCGGAGCTTTGGACCAATGGCATGCGCGCCTGCACACCTCGTCTGCCCATCAACCCGTGTCCAGCCCCCCGCATGACGTAACACCCAGTCTGGAAGTGCAATGGCGATATTGGACAATAACAGCCATCGCTTTTTGGGGACCACATCTATATTATGTGGCTAACGTTGAAGAAAACACCTCCAGTCGGCTGCAGAACCACACGTCACATCGGCACACAGCGCGAGCGACGACCCGCGAGCAGGAAGGTGATCTCACAGCCTGTGCACGCGATGACAGTTTAGACCGAAACGCAGGTAAGCGCAAACTCTGGCTTTTGCAAAAGCGTTTCCAGTAAACGGTGTCTCTCATCCAGCCAGCTCGAGGTTTGAAAGGGGCGTGGCGGCGTGCTGGGTACCACTTCTGACCAGAGGATGCTGATAGCTTAGCAACAGCGACAGGGAAGGAGGAAAGGAAGCGGAGCAGAGACAATGGACGTGCGATTTGTCAGCATCGTTGCTGGGTAGGCTGAGCTGAGCGTGTACGTTGTTTGAGCAGGAAGAGAGGATCAACATCAGTTTGTGCCAAGTCGAGCACAAGGAGCCGTGAATGCGGAGTGGGGATGTAAACAAAGGGTGTGGGCCTCTCAGCTGGCCTGTGATGCTCCGCCACAGAGAGGAACCATTACTGCTCCTCTCCAGACGCGGAGCGCAGTCATGTTTGACGGCTGACAGCGCGTCCAAAGGCACATTCACCCCAAACTGTTGCATCAGCGTGAAGTTCTTCCTCACGCCTTGCCTCTCTCCCCAGGTGTGACGTGTGAACAGGCGCCATGGCCGCACAGGAACCGTCCCCCCCTTCGTCCATGGAGAGCAACAAACCGGGCTTCCCCAAGAAGATCCTGGGCAACAAGCTGGAGGACAAGCACCTGTGCAACTGCTGCCACAACATCCTCCGCCGGCCGTTTCAGGCCCAGTGCGGACATCGCTTCTGTTCCTACTGCTTCAACAGGACCGTGAGGTGACCGAGGGCCCACACGTACTCTGAGCGGAGTGGTGGAAGAAGTACTCTGATCTTTAAGTTTAGAGTACAAGTAGCAGCGGCACAGTGCAGAAATACTCAAGTCATGCATGCAAGAATTTAGAGTAAAAGTACAGAAATGTTGCAGCTGCTAAAAGTGGAGCTCATTTTTATTACTTTATATGCTGATGAGTATCTTATCTGCAATACTACATCAGCATTTATGAGCTGAATTATAACCTGAAATCTAAACAGTTATTAAATGAATGTGGTGGAATATTTCTCTCTGAATTGTATTGAAGTAGGAGCAGAAATCTGAAAAACTCCAGTGAAATACGAGCTCAAAATTGTACTTAAGTACAGGAGCTGTGTAAATGTACTGTGTGCATATTTTGCATGTGCAGTATATCAGCGTATGGTGTTGTTTTATTGCAGTAATGGACCCCAGAAATGCAATGCCTGCATTAAAGAGGACATTTTTGAGGAGCCCACGTCGATTTTGAAACAAGGATGTGTGAGTTCTGACGTATTTTCTTCCGCTTCACAAATGTCTTGAGTTGGAGTTTTTGTTGAATTTCTTGATGTGGTTTACGCACATCAGCGGTCTCATGGCGTCTCAGGAGTGTTTTAATCAAAGCAGTCACAGCTGCACTTTCTCCTCGAATCCATCAAACTTTTGCTCTATAGAAAATAAAAATCACAAAGCTCATCCCAAAGCTCGAGCTGATGTCCTTAAATGTCTTTAAATTTGCTTGGAATATAAATGTATACATGTAAATAATAATAATAATAACGCAGTGTTCAGTGTTATTTTTGACCATTTTTGTCCATTTTCAGTTTAAAGTTGACCAGTTTTAAACAGTCTTGGCTTAATTTTGACCAAGTTTAACCAGTGTCCATTTCATTTTGACCAGTTATGGTTTCGTTTTGAGCAACTTTAACCAGTTTTAACCAGTCTCAGCTTCATTTTGACCAATCTCAGGTCCATTTTGACAAGTTTTAACCAGTCTTGTTTTAATTTTAACCAGTCTCAGCTTCATTTTGACCAGTCACAGTTTAATTTTTACAAGTTGTAACCAGTCTCATCTTAATTTGAACCAGTCTTAGTTCCATTTTGACCAGTTTTAACTAGCCTGAGTTTTATTTTGACCAGTTATCATTGTACAGTTTTAGCCACAGCACAGTATAACATAGACATGCTGTGAAAAGAGTTTCTCTCTCTATCAATAATAATTCCAGATGTGCAGGTGAGGGGAGTTTTAACTGCTTCATATACAGTTAGCTAACCTCAGGGTCGGGCCTCCTGTGGGGTGGAAATAGTAAATGTAAAAATAGTAAATGTGCTTTGGCCACAGATGCAGAAATTTCAGCCATCTTCATCACAATATTTTATATTATTTGTCCAAAACTCCAGTATGCTTCTCTTTTTGCCCGTTTTGACCAAACAGCTGCAGCTACTAACGAGCCACAGCATCAAACTGCTGCTGAGGAATTACACTGATAATGAATGAAGCACAACGTTCTGTTTGCCTTTGACTTGATTTCATGCCATGCCCACATTTTTCTCTGTGAACATGTGCAAACTGGACAAAAGGTCATTCCTTGCAGTAATGCATGAGAACGGACTCGCCTGTCCCGCTCTGATCCGACGTTTACGGCTCACTGCGGCCACAGTGAAGGCTTGTTCAGACAGGAAGCGAAAAGCTGCCTCATGCTTTATTTGTGAGCAGACGTGCAGAACAAGTGCAGCTGCTCATGAGTCCGTCCTCTCAGCGCCATCCTAAGAACACGAGCTCACGCCCTCAGCCGATCGTACACGTCGACGAGAAGCAGAAAAATACACAAAAGCGTCCACGCAGCTGGAGCAGCTTTCCTCATCCTTTTGTTTTCTCCTGTTTTTTCAGGCTTTTCCTGACAACGCAGTTCGAAGGGAAGTTGAGCACCTTTCAGCTGTTTGTGTCAATGAAAGCTGCACTTGGAAAGGCACTATTAAAGAGTATGAGGTGAGCTGACTCCCCTTTGTTCTTGTTGTTTCAGATGATGCCTGTGAGCCGATTCAGCTGCCTTTTGCTAGCTTAGCTTCCCTTGTTGTGCAGACAGTGAAGGCTCCCGGCTCACCTTAAACTCTACTTTTTACAGCTGAACCACGAGGGCAAGTGTGAGTTCATGATCATCCCCTGCCCCTCCTGCAAAGAACACATTCGCTTCAACGAACAGGAGCGCCATAACGAGCGAGAGTGCCCGGAGAGGACGCTCAACTGCAAGTACTGCAAGGAGCCGTTTCACTTCAAGAACATCAAGGTTGGACATGATTTATTTAGACATGCTAGGATGCTAAGCCGCGCATCACAGCAGCCGTTTGTGCGTCATTAAAAGAAAGTGTTGTGTTTCAGGCACATGACGAGATTTGTCCCAAGTACCCGATGATCTGTGAAGGCTGCGCCAAGAAGAAAATACCCAGAGAAAAGGTGAATCTGCGAACAGCATGCAGATGAACAGTCCCACGGAGCTGCTCATCCTCAGTTTGTGCCTCTGATTATGATCAAGTCGCAGAGCTGAGCGTGTTTTTCCTTAAAGAACATAAACTTGGAAAGATTTGAAGAACGCTCTTCTCAGAGTATTTCCAGAATCCTCAGAGACTCTTCCCTCCAACCGTCTGGAGGAAAACATATTCTGTCCAGGCGGCCAGAGATTACCTCTGTCGCTGCTGTAAAGATGCTATTTTTGTATGAAAATAAAAGAAAAAGCATAAAGTAATCTCAGCGTGAGTTCATCTTTAGCTTCCATCTTTGTTTGGATCAAGAAAAAGACTCACAACTTGGAAAACAGGGTTAAAAATGTTTTTTTTTAGCGATGGAGGATTCTGTAAATATCCTCTAAACCTCTTCTGGGTTCTTCAAAGATCAGCATGTATGTTCTTCAGAACGACTGAGAGCTCAAATGTAAAGACGATAAATGAGAGGCACAAACTGCAGGAAGTCGCTAAATATGCTAATAATCCTTTTTCCTGCTTTGTTTTCAGTATGTGGATCATATTAAGTTCTGCAGCAAATTCAGAACTCCGTGTCGATTTCATGTGGTGGGATGTGATATGTCTGTAAGTAGCCTGATTGTCCTCTTAATGTCCTCACTTTTAGACACATTCAGGTTAGGGACTGTCTGAAAATGAGAGGTCAGAGGGAGCGTCATGCATTTTTTTTTCTTTTCTCTCATCAGATTAATTCTTTTGTGAGATTTATTGTCAAAAACATTTAAAAATAGTTGCATTACAAAGCTTTGGTGTTCATATATAAGCTAGGTTCTTCAGAAGCTCAGCCCCCCTCCCCATCCCAATCATTTTCATACAGTCCCTTATCGGGATGCGTGCGTTTATGGTGTTTTTTACATTTTCCTCCTTTCTCGTAGGTGGAAAAGGAAAAGATTCATGACCACGAGCGCGGCTTTGCCTACGAGCACCTCAATCTGTTGCTGCACTACATTATGGGCATGAAGGTGAGCATGGAGGGCCTGCAGCCCCAGGGACTGGAACTAGCTGGACACAAACTGGTGGAACTCCAACAGTCCCTCAGAGAGCTTGAGGCCAGAGTCTCCCAGCTTAGCACCACCTCCTCTGGGCCTCCCGTGCAGGGAGCCACCGCCGCCGCCTCCTCCTCATCCTCCAGCTCCGGTCCTCCCGGTCCACCCGCCTCAGCTCCTCTCCCTCCACCGCCCACTCTGGCTCCCACTCTGTCTGTGTCTACCTCCTTCACGCCCCTGCCCAGCTCGGTGGGCGCGGCTCTGGAGCTCCAGCTCCACAGCGAGAAGACCAAGGTGGCCGAGCTGGGTCGCAGGTGCACGGAGCTCGAGGTTAAAGCCGGCACGTTTGAAAATGTGGTGTGTGTCCTGAACAGAGAGGTGGAGAGGTTTGCCACCACCATGGAAGCCAGCAACCGTCAGCACAAACTGGACCAGGACAAGATCGAGGCTCTGAGTAACAAGGTTGGAACAGATCCAACAACTCAAATCTGCCAGAAATCAGAGAAAAAACAGCGCTCCTTATAACTGCAGAACTTGCCTGAGAATCATCACATTTTTAAGTTTTCTGCAGTATCAAAGTAATCCAGTGAGAGCTGTCCGTATATCCACGAGCACACTGTAAACAGCAGCTGCTAATGGCTGATTGGGCAAACCTTTCATGGTGCCAGTTGCTAAAATGTAAAGAAACATGGGCTGAAAACACAAGTTGTGGCCCTCAGCATTACTCAGTCCATTGTGATTATATTTCCTGTTTACACCCACCAAAGCATTGTGGGAGTGTAGTTTCAAAACTTGAGTGCTCATCCCCCAAATAGAAGTAAGACAAAGCAGAATAAGTTGCACTGTGAATACAGTTCTTGGTTCTTATATACCTGGAACACTGACACTCTGCTCTGTGTGTTTATATGCAGGTATTGATTTACATTGATTTACATGTGGTTGTATGAACACAGTGTGTTTGTTTCCCAGGTGCGACAGCTGGAGAGGACAGTGGGGCTGAAGGACCTAACAGTAGCTGAGATGGAGGGTCGGCTGAGGGAAATGTCTGCCACCACCTTTGATGGCGTCTTCGTCTGGAGGATCTCTGATTTCGCCAAGAAGAGACAGGACGCCATCGCGGGTCGAGCCCCTGCCATGTTCTCCCCAGGTAACAGAACTGCATGATATATGGATGACTCATCCAAAAAGGACCAAAGCTGTGGTCGAAAATGTGGTTGATCTGAACAGGATGCTCATGTTAGCACATATCAGCAGGTCCAGCTTACTAGAAACCATTTTTTCTCTTTCCTCTCAGCCTTCTATACCAGTAAATATGGCTACAAGATGTGTCTGCGGATCTACCTGAATGGCGATGGGACGGGGCGTGGCAGCCACTTGTCCCTGTTCTTTGTGGTGATGAGGGGACTGAGTGACGCTCTGCTCAAATGGCCTTTCAACCAGAAGGTAAAGGACCCACAGACTGATCTTTCCTAACAGTTTTATCCCCTAAACAGTCAGCTCGTGTTGTTCTTAATTACTGAAGGACCAGGCTTCACCGCTAACGCTAACCGCTCTTGCTGTGTCTAATTCAAGGCGCCAAATTAAAGATGCAGATTTTTTTGTTATCTGTTCACAACGTAGACATTTTCCCAAAAAGCTCTCACATATATTCCCTCACATACAAATGTTCAGCAGCAGGAAACACTTCCTTTTCACTCCTTTGCAAAAAGAAAAACAGCGTGAACATACGTGATAACATTAAATCTATCTTATTTCCAGGTGACTCTGATGCTGCTGGACCAGAGCAACCGGGAGCACATCATCGACGCCTTTCGACCCGACGTCACGTCCTCTTCCTTCCAGAGACCTGTGAGCGAGATGAACATCGCCAGCGGCTGTCCGCTCTTCTGCCCGCTCTCCAAGCTCGACGCCAAGAACTCTTACATCCGCGACGACACCATCTTCATCAAAGCGATCGTGGACCTCACCGGCCTCTAGGTGGCTCCACGGAGCGGTACAGCTTGGCAACCAGGCAGCTCTGTGACCATTAAGGCTTCATTCTGGCTCAGTCGTGGTCCCTTTAGGGCTCTGTTCAGGCATCTTCCTGTCCCCTGCTGCTTTAGGGAGACAAACCTGCTTGCAGCTGAATGCTGCATGCGGCTGCAGTTTGCTCCGTCCAGACGGCGCCGGCATCGTCACATCCGGCGGTCTCGATTCGAGAGCCGCCGTCATTGCTGTCCTTTTTTGGGTGCACAACTTTATTTTCCCTTTCTTTCGACATCCCAACACCACTCCCATGGTGATAAATAAAATGTCACTTCAGTTGTGGTTTTCAGTTAAAGGACGCAGAAGCAAGCGCCAGTGCAGCGCGGTCAGTGCAGTAGAAGCAGAGATGTCAAAGCTACGATGCAGTGAAAAGAGCGAAAAGCGTTTTTTTTTTTAGCTCCTACAGTGTAAAGACTCGGGATGCTGCAGAACAGACTGTGTTAGAGGAGGATTGTAGATTACAGGTAGTTGATGTGATCATTCTGGTGTCGCTGTAGAAAGCTGGCAGTAGACTTATAATAGAGTTAGAGCATGGCTTGGTGCAGTTTTTGCTTTTTCCTGCAGGTTGTGGATATTGTGAGCTTCTCAATTCCAGTGTCGAGTGAATTTGCATAGACAAACGTGGAGTTATGTTATGAATAAGATTACAGGCATCTTTTTTTGTGCAAAGTGCATGCCGTTGGCGTTTAAGTATGAAATTGCTCCTTATTTGGACTGAGCTTCATGAAGGTTCCTCGTTTGTTGTTAAACTTGTTAGTGAATTAGCCATCCGTGATGGTGGACATTGCCTGCATGTCTTTGGAACCAGGCTACTTACATGTAAAGTTAGTGTTGCGTATTTGTTCCTATTAGGGGTTGGTGGTTATGATTGGTGGTTTGGTACATCTGTGGAAGATACAGTGGAGTTACCAAGGAGTCAGGGCAGCTTGCCAGTCAAGCCTGAGGCATAAAACTTACATGTGTTTTTGTCTCTGACAAACGTACATAGCGGGAGTTTTCCCAGGATATGCTCACTAGCTCACATCTCAACACATAGTGCTGTGCCCCACCACAGATTGAGGTTAACACAGATTCCACGAAATGAAGGAATTGTCCGTTCCTTGTTTTCTGTCCATACAATATCCAGTGCATATGTGTTTCTGCTGCTCTAAGATAGAATACTGATGTGAATCTAATGTATATGTTGGTGCAAATATACTTGAGGTGAATGTGTGTGGAGGTGGAGAGGCTGAAATGAGGTGAAATGGAAACAAGAGATTGTCGTGCTTTGTCATAGGTCGCGGGCCGTTATTGACGTTATTTATTGCAGATCGATGCTCGGTGCAGCCCCAGGATACTCTTTGAACCTTAGCGTTTCAACGTGCTCTCACTGATTTCCAATAAGGCACCACAAGTCTACATTATGCTCAAACTGACATGTGACTTTTCTACGTGTCCACCAGAGACTGCTGTTGTCCTTACTTAGCATGCATGCTGAGGTTTTTAAGGTTCACGCTGGCCTGTTTGAAAACCAGTCTCGACCTGTGTTGAAGCCTCTCTGTGCATGGGAGGCTTCAATTCACATCCACTATGGAGTTTCACATCGGTTTACCCCGTGAGCCATGTGTGAAAGCATTTATTTGTACTCGTTTGGATGAAAATACATAATCATAGAATAGTTATTATGTTATAACTGGCGCTGCGTCTGTTCAACAGGAGCACCTGCCTATATTCATAGCAATTTATAAATATGTATCTTTCATATCATAATGTTGAAATAATCTATATATCAATGTTAATATACACAAGATGTTATAATAAACATAGTATTACTGAATACCTTATTAATTCTATATCTATATACCAGCTTTTTGTTTGTCAAGATGGTTTGAACAGGCCAGGACGACCCCTTTGTGCAGTGAGGACTTATGACTCCTTCCAGAGTGCAATATATGATTATGTGTGTTAGACTTTGACGACACCTTGGCTTTAAGGGTTTACAGAGGTCATTCTCGACTCATTTGTTTACATTACTCATTACGGCGCCGAAGAACTGCAACCAATTGTGAACTCTCCGAGGAAAAATGGTGCTTTCCTTGTCGTCGAGCATTCGCGGCTCGACCTCACCAACGTGGGAAATCTCGATCGGTAGCTCCTCGTGAGGCTATCTGGTGACGTGAGCTGATTTTTAGAAAGACCATTTTAATGGCGAGGAGTTCGTGCTATACGTGGGTTTCTATTCTTAAAAACTTTTCAGTGAAGACGGAGCGTGCGAGGCGTAGGATTACATGAACTTTTTAAACCTTTCTTGTAATGTGCCAAAATCAAATATTACCTCCGTATACTAACAAAGTTGTATTGCAAGTTGTATTTTATGTTCTATGCTAAAATATGGTGCCAAATATGTTTATAATTAAGTTTGTGCTGCGTGCGTGTGTGCGTGTGTGTGCAAGCGTGCCATTTTAATATGATGCATTGGTCACTTCTTCTGTAAAAGCACCAGAGATAATTAATACTGTCCCATGAAACTATCCTGAAATTACAGACCCTCCCAAGGTTTCCTGAATGTAAGCTTTAATCCAGCTGTTTCTTTTTCTGTCTAAAAACACAACAGCAGTTCTGTGATGTGACGCAGTTGACTTGAACGGACTTTATTCGTGCACTTTGTATTGGTTGTTTGTCCAAACAGGGTATTTTGTTGAGTGATTTATGTACCTTGAAATCAGAGCCATATATATTCTGATGTTGATAATTGATGTATTATGCTAAAAAGGACATGCAGTATGTATTAAAGTTTGCTGGTTTCAGCTTGTTGATCATTTTAGACTGCTTTTTAGTAGAAGGTTACTCACTAGCAGTGGTGGGAGAAGTATTCAGACCCTTTACTTAAGTACCAGTACAACAATCTAAAAATACTCCATTACAAGTCCTGCATTCAAAATCCTACTTAAGTGAAAGAACAGACATATATTATATTTGAAATATACTTAAAATATCAAGAGTAAAAGTACTCACTTTGCAGATAAAATGAAAAAAAAAAACTACACAAATTCGTCCCCATTTTTCTCACTTTTCTCGACTCTTTTCTCGTTTTATGAAATGTTGGATCATTTTACTGCTTTGGTGCCAATCTGTTATCAAAATAAAACCCTCTGAGTAAAGTACAAGTACCTCAAAACTACTAAAGTGCAGTGCTTGTACAACTGTATTACTTCCGATGACTTTTCACTAGAGGGCACTATGAGTCCCTGAATGAATGGCAGAAACTGTTTCTTTGCTGTACACACCATGAAGACAGGACTCATTGTACTTTTATGGGCAGTGTAATTTAGAAGTAATCTGCTTTTTCATACAAATCAACTATAGATCATCCATTACTGGAAGTCAACTGCTGGGACACGTTTAGGAAAGGAATGAAGTGGACACACAGGACAGTTTGACCCTCAGAACAACGCTGTACTGTCCACAGCCGGGTGCTGCCCAGATGCTAATTTCAAGAGAAGTGATAGGTTCTTACTGTAAATGCTCACAGACAGAGCTGCTGTGCTGCTTTGCAGTTTTTGGGTGAGTCACAGACGCAGAGTATACAGGAAGTGGACTGATGAAAGACAGATTACCTTTGCAGGATGTGGTCGGATGAGGAAATGGGGACTAATGGAGAATATTTAGTTTCTCATGACCGCTTTATTTTGAAATGAAAGCAAAAGATACTTAATGTTTCTCTTTTTGCAGCCCTGTGCAGACCAAAGCTCTTTTAAATACTTAATCAGTATAATTATAAAAGTTAATAAAATTAAACACAATATGCTTTACAGTGAAATAAAAGAATGAGACAATAATGAATGCACAGTAATATCCAATTAGTGTACAATTTTTTATGAATGTATAAATCTGTCTTAAGTCAAGATGATGCTACTACTCTCACTCTCACGTGACTTACTCCACTGGCCGGAGTATAAATCTAACGCACGTTTTCAATGGCGCGGTTTCTTTAACCGCGAGTCCTGCCTGGCGTTGGACGTTACACTCACCTGAAAAGAGAGTACCTGTCGCTGTTTTCCATACATTACTCCCTAAGAAAGGCGACTTAATTGCCAACAGTTCAAACTCCCCGACGAAAAGCTCTGAAGACGGAATTAACCGCCACAGTGTCGGTGCTCCGTGACTGTTGGCGACCATTAGCATAACGCCGGCTAGCTGCGGCCCCAAACGCCCACTTAATGCCGAGTTTTTAATCCCCTGTCCCGGCTTGGATCGACTCCTCAAGGGGTTATTCTTCGCTGAAATGGAGACCTCTGCTTCACCTCACCAAGCTAAGTATTTTCTTCTTGTGCTAACATGGATGTTGTGAGTGGATTTTTGTCCGTGTTTTATGCTAGCATAACATTACAGGCTGTTTGCTATGCTAGCATGTGGCTGCTGGTAGCATTAGCAGAATGTAGCTAACTTACATTAGCTAAAAACATACACTCAGTTAATTAGAGGTACTTTTCATGCTGGTTTCTTCTACTCTACTACATTTCAAAGGGAATTTTTGTGCTTTTTATTGGACTTACTAGTTACCTCTCAGTTACGATTTTAAATTACTTTGGGCTCTGGGTAATTTTGACTACATTTCTCACTATTTGCAGAATATTTGCAAAACCAACCATTCAGCTGATTAATGGGGAAAGTAATCACCAGATTAATCCATAATTAAAATAATTATTAGTTGCAGTCCTACTCAAAAAGGTTCAAAATTATCTCGACCTCGAGCAATTACAACAGTAAAATCCTGCTTTTATGCATGAGTAACAATAATAATGTAATGTTACGTTGATATAATGGTTGTAGTACTTTTATTGAAGATTTACTGGATACTTCCTCCATCATTGCTGCTGGTAATGTGGTGTTGCACAGACCTGCTTGTGCATTATGTTTCAGCTGACTGCTGGTTTCTGGTCAGATGTGCTGCTGCTATCCTGCCTCTGTGCAGTGTGTTTATTGTGAATAAGTCTAAATTTACTTTTGCACTGAGTGAGCTTATTTCCTTTTGGCTGTTCGGTGCTTGTCTCATAATGCTTTGCGGTTTGACGGTTTCATGGGCCAAAGGGTCTCGGTGGCATTCTGCACTCAAACTCATATCACCATTTGGTTAAAGGTTATTATATCCGCGTTTTGTTTTGACTCGTTCAGAGAGGTGTTGATTCAACCTTGCAATCATTTTTTGGCTGTAGTTTGCGATGCTGTTGAAAATGTGTGTGTCACATTGCAGTTTTCTGGAAGTCTTGTGTCAGGTAGACAAGATATGAGAAACACCTCAATTCAACAGATGAACAACAGCCTCCATAATGTCACAGACCTGAATCAGTACCTCTTTGATCGTGATCTCATGTAGTTTTTGTGCCTTTACCTAATCAAACCTTAACCACCGGAGGATGCTTTTATTTTTCAAACTGTGAGAGATTTTAACAGGCGTTGGCAAATGAGGATCAGGACAAGCAACATGTGTTGTAGTTTAATTTGCAGGACATGTTGTGCTGAAGTGAGTGATGTTTGTGGGCTTTGAGAGTGGAGTCAGGCATGGGATAAACATTTTCTTTCCAACACTGAAATGGACCGCTGCTGAGTGGAACAGATAACACACTCCTGCACATGTCTATCTATTTCAGCTCCTCTGTTGCTAAGTGAATCTCCACAGAGATGTTCCAGTGTTGTCCTCTCTTTTGGAGGAGGTTGACTGTTGTTTGGCACAGTCAGTTGCAGCACAGTTACACAGTGTTATGTTCATATCACTGCACAGCTCACTGCAAGTGAGTCTCTTTAGACCTAATGTACTTTTTGGAGCACATAGACCATAAGTGCATTTATCTTATTTGGCTTAGCTGTGTGGTGTAGTTGACATCTACATAGACATAGTGGGAAAGATGGTGGAAGGAAGAACTTTGCTGTTCTAGACCCGTGGAGCAGGGACTACTCTCAAACACAGTATGGAAATTCCTCTTTAGTGTTCATGAAACTGTGATAAATTGTCCTTGTGTGCTTCTCAGGGGCAAACTGCTGACAGGAAAGCAGATGGGAAATTAATAAAATTTTGGCTCAAGACATCCAAGTGTCCTTCTGCTTTTCTCTGTCAGGTGAAACTACAGAGCAGCAGAGGTAATAGTACTGCGTGTCCTCCAGTAATGCGCAAAAAAATGTTTGGATATGATGGTGACAAGTCTCAAGTTGATGTTATAAGGGCTTCTTTAAAAGTAATGATCCTTAAAAGGTATCATTTGAAAGCTTTTCTAAATTTGAGAGTCGAATTGGGTTAAAGGTGCCCTGTGGAGTTTTCTTGTAAATAAGCGAAGTTTCTGTTTACATTCAGTGTGTCTCACCAAAACATACCGTGTGTATTCTTGAGCCCCAGCAGATGTGTTGAATGCATTGTCATCCTCATTAAATATTTGCATTTCCCATTTAAAAACAAACAAATAAATAAATTCAAATTCAGCATTGTTTACATCCATGCGCAATGTGAATCACGCCTTTGTGTCCTCGTGCATGTGCATGGAATAAACAAAATGGGGACACGTGTGAAAAATTGTAGGTTTACACTATACCACTGATCAAGGGATGGCAGTAACATGCCAAGAGATGCTGTCAGCAAAGGCAGGGAAGAGGATGACAGCAAGCTAGCAAACATGGACGTAAACAGTGCTGGATGTAAACAAGCCCACAGGAGGTGCACCAGGCTTTGACACCGTATCCAAACCTTGTAATTGCACTGTCACATGATGCACACATGCACAGAAGACTTTTTTTTCCCATTGACGAATATTATGAAAGTGTTCATATGGCTTTGTATGCTGGTTTCTGAGGGTGAGTCATTGAAAGCTGGTAGAATAACAGTACTTGACATGTAAATGGAGTAGTGCAGCAGTGACCTGTCACTGGCAGACAACATGGACGGTTGCTTTTCAGGAAAAGAAAGCAGTTGTTTGATATTCTTTACACTGAAAAGCAGTGCACTTGGTGTGAACTCCTCACTATAAAGTGCTGAGTTGATTTTGTTGTCCATATCTGGTCAAGAATTGTGCATTTCCTGAACGTGAGCGTAGCCTCTGTCAGACCCACTTACCCGCTGTGTTTGAGCTGAGGCTGTCCTGCAGAGGATCCGTTTGATAAAAACTAATGTGTTACATCAACGTCATTGATATTCATTGAGTTTTAAAACATTTCTGTTGAATTGTTGAAGTTTAATTCATCCACCACATGATTAGACACGTTTTCTGATGACAAAATGTGCTTCTCTAGAGGTGAATTGACATTGACACAGCACAGCTGACTTGGACGTCGCCATGCTCTGTTTCGGACTTGGCTTGAATGAAACAATCAAGCAGCAATGTGTACATAAGCCAGACATGGAGAATGATGACGGCATATTCAGAAGACCTCACCACTTTTGGATCGCTCTCTTTAAGTCAGATATTCAGCACTGATGCCAGCAGCGTACCTCAGACTAAACAATCAGAGTAATGAATGTGCTGTTAGCTTCATGGAACGTAGTGCAGCTTTGACATACTGTAGGATTGCAGGCATTTTGAGCGTGGTTCAGAATCATCACAGAGGTATTTATTAAACTCTGTGTGGGCATCTTCTACTTCTATAAGAGGGTAAAGATCAGCTGTTACACCTGGAAAGGGCTTGTCCTCAGATGTTACTGACTTGAACTGACCTTGTTGGATTTATGGACCCCATTTACACCCGTTAATGAAATGAGATCTGTATCTGGATGTGTTATCCGGATAATGAATGACCCAGTCTGGTATTTTTAATGCATTCCTGTTATCTCTCATTACACCAGTATTGCTTTTGTTTTTCACACAGTTGAATAATGCCTCCTCTGCTGCTTTTTATGGCACAGAACAGATGTATAACCAGTAATTAGAGGTGCATCTCTTTCATACGCCAAGAAGTCACTTTCACAGGGTGTCACGTTTTGTCGAGTTTATATTTTTGTGGTAGCATTCTGATGTTTCGCACGATGATAAAAAGCAGGAAAGGCTTAGGTCTCCATGTCTTCTCTCCCTTTTTGTCTTCCAAGGTCAGAAAGCACGAGTTATCCAGCTCATTTGTACAGTAGCAACAGCTGATGTCTGATGTCACCATTTTAAAGACACTGTGTAATGCTTAACCAGACAAGAAGCTGGAACACTCAGCTCATTTCCCACATATGTGGCCGCCCGAAATACTGTGGCTGGAGAGAGCTGGTAAAGTTAATGAAGTGCATTTATTAAAAATGAGGTGGTCAGCAGGAAGGAACAGTTTTGGCTTTTTTTAGGTGAGGAATATGGCCGGTGAGTTGGGCGTCAAAAGTGACTCAGCAGAGACAGTCCTGCAATATTTTAGCCATGCCAGTGTGGTGGCTCTAGGGATGGCACTGTCTGTTGGATGGTCTGTGTTGTGTGTTGGTTGTTCAGCCCGTCCACCACTTTGGTCCAGACTGAAACTCGGTACGAACGTTCATGTTCCCCTCTGACTTCTCATCCAGCGCCATTACCAGATCAAAATTGTGACTTGTTCAAGCCTCAGCTGAACTTTGTACACACCAAAAAAGATGGTGAGCATGGTAAATATTAAACTTGCGTAACATCAGCCTGTCAGCATCATTATTGTGATCATGTAAGTACGCTGGTGTGAGACCAAAGTGTAGCCTCACAGAGTCTCTAGCATGGCTGTCCTGGTCTTGTTTTGTCAGACTACCAGTGGCAAACATTGCTGAACTTTGGAAAAAATAGTCCATTCTTGTTGACTTTATTAAGCGTCCTCTGTAATCTAAACATTTACTTTTACGGCCATGGCTGACGTATGCTGCCCTTGTCCCACTGAGATGAAGATGTATTTTCATCGTGGTGACATGCCTGGTCTCGAATGTTTGTTGGCAGTTAGTCAAAAGGGATTAGGAGGAACACCTGCAGTTCCTCTCTTTATTTAGTCTTCATACTTTTGAGAGTCACACTGGCTTTAAAGCACAGAGCTCTCTGTAGTTATCAGCCTGAAACTGCCTCATGATCAGATTATTGTAAAGCCCACTGGACATTAATGTGTTTAGTGAACAACAGTACTACAGTGGTAGAGTCGACAAAGACACAACCAAGTCAGACAGTAATATGTTGGAGTTGAGGGTAGGCGATAAAGCTGCAAACAATTCGACGTGTGCCAGCATGGCGTTCCCATGAATTTCACAGGAGCCACAGTTTCCATTTCCGTGTCCTGGGTGGTGTTTTACTGCTCGAGCTTCAGCCAAATGAGCTGTGGTTAGAGTTTTGCAGCATGATTCCAGACAATGAAAATGGCTGGGCTATTGTGCTGTTTGTGTACGTTCAGTGACTTTCTCTGTACCAGACTTTTTTTCTATCCAGCAGTACATAAAGTAGTGAAAATGAGCCCCGGCTGCAACATTCAAGTGAGGCTTACACCTAAATTGATCAATTAGTAGAATTCATTAATAGCTACTGTATTATTTTGCAATGTTTCTGCAAAAATGTCCTGCAACAAGTCAGAAAACGAGGGCCATCTGATGAAAATAAAGCATGCTGTCCTGTAATGATTTTGTTAAGTACTCTTATCAGTACTCCGTATCGGCATTACCCAAATGTAAGTACTCGTACTTAGTCTGAAAACATGGTATTTGTGCATCCCTAATTTTACACAGCAGTATTTGTGCCTCTGATCCTCAAAGAAGGAGTGGGCTACAAATGACACAGAACATCAGAAACACTTCTTTGACAGGCCCCTCCAGTCTCAAAGGCTTATCTTTATGCAGTATTGTATCGTGTTGTTGTACGTTCCTGTAACCATGTCCCACATCGGCTGACTAAATGCTGGTTAGCGGTGAAATTGGGTCACTCCCCGGGGTCTTGTCAATACATAATTAAAAAGGCAGCATAGAGACACACTTCTGTCGCACACTCTGCACAGAATGAACCACTGTGCTACAATATGGTGTCGTTAATTATGTCTGATGTTAAAAACATTACATTTTGTCTATGAGAAAGAGGTGTAATTATGAACCTTGGTAAGACGTTACAACTCACATTTAATCACATAAGTATGACTCATCAAACGTGAAGTATAAAGGCTGGATAGTGAAGGGCCTGCTTGTGTTTCACAGACGCTCTGATGTCAGTGCCGCCGCTGAGCTCATGGCGTTTGCATGACCAGCGGGTAACTGCAGCTGATTCATCCTCCACCTGGACAGCTCATTTGCTAAACATGCTCTTTTTGTCTGTCGCTCTCTGTCTGGCTGTAAAATATAACTTGAACTTGATTGTTAGACTTGGCTTTGGATATATGATAGTACACATTAGGATGTTTCTACAGCATCTGACGCTCACATGTATTTTAACTTTGATCGATTATTCTTACTTTTTGACATGCATACGTGTAGAAGTGTGATGAAACAGAAAAAATTAACTGTCACAATAAGACAAAAATACAGTTTAGGAATGCAAGGCAAATTTATTTGTACAGCACCCTTCAACAACAAGGCCCTTGAAAGTGGAGGAAATATAAATAAACTATTTGATTCATGAAAGCATGTCTGTGAATGTGTTCGCAAAGTAGGAACAGAGTCTGTTTTCCTGTTTCCCCTCAGGCGACAGCGTGCTAGCCTGATAATCAGACTGTAATTGTCAGTTGACATGTAAGCTGTACAAGCAGCTGCTGCGAGCAGTTAATGTTTTTTTCCACATTGATCAATGAAGTTAGCTTGTTTTTGTTGTGATGGATTTACAGGTTATACAGCTGCGTAAACCATCCATGTCTTTCTGTCGCTATTTTTCATGGATGTGGCCGGGTAGCTAACCGCCTGTGTGGAAAGATGATGTCCCCATTCTTAATTCTGGATTGTTCTGATTGCTCGACTGTTTCTCCAGAAACAGCTGTTGGAACAGCAGACCAGTTTGAGTCACTGAACAAATCAGAAATATTTGCGATTCTAAGGTCTGTAACCGGGTTAGCAGTATGCATAGGTTTGTATTACGTAGCTTTGTTTATTGGCTGGAGATATACGAGAGACTGGAGCAGGTCAACAATTCCACATCGCTGGTTGGGTTTTTGAAAGCGTGCCACTGTAGTTGTAGTTTTATTCGCTCCCGCAGGACATGACTCTACCTCCTGACTCATCTGCTGGACTCAAGTAAACCTGACACTGAGTGCGTTTCCTCTTTCCTCTCTGTTAGCAGTCATCTGCCAACTAATGTGCTAACTGCTGTGCTGAATCAGATCAGTGGTCTCAGATCGTGCTGGCATCAAATAACGGACGAATGTAAATATGAGTGGCTTTCAAAGAATTTACATGTTGGCTTAGTATGATAGTAGGAAACTCAGTGACCTCCAAAGAAATCATGAACTTCACTTCAGTGGTGAAGCTTCTTAATTTAGTACCTTAGGTGGATTCCTTTGTCAGTTGTGTTGTTATCTCCAAAATAACAGTCTTCCTCTGAAATAAATTAGCCTCTGAGGTGTTTTATTGGTGTTCTTGGATCAAGTAGCCTTGTTTAATAACTTCCCGACACAATCTGAGATCTTGCAGGGTCCGCTGGGACCTTGTTCTTTTTGGAAAGAGTCCTGGAGAAAAGAGGAGAATGTTTATAGGTTGAGCTTTTATATTCATTACATAATTAACGGGGTTGCCACAGGACATCCAGACAGAGCGAGATATTGATAGCCTGATAAATTTAGAAAACCTTCTGTCCAAGTTTTGCAGTGGACAAACAGTACAAATTAGTTCATAAACAATTTAATGTCTTCCGACAGAGTCTGTTAAAACCTCTGGCAGAGTTTTTAAGATTCCATACAGCGGAGCTCATAAACTTGTACAAACAGCCAGTAAGTATTCGTTAGAGGCAGCCACCTACTGGAATATATCCACTGACCTTCACTGTGTTTTGACCACTGTGCATTTCCAAAGATGCTAATAATAAAGCACTAAATTAAGTGCTAATTATAGCTCACATGTTTACCTCCATCCACTTTCAAATAAGGCACCTTTTTTATTAGGTTTTATACCAAATTGCCTTAAAATCAGTCATTTATTTACTAATGCTTTATAGATCAATTATTTGCCATTAATAAGAACAACTTTTAGGTTGCCAGGTTGTGCAAAATCCCTCTGGCTGGCGTTTATCCTTCTCCCTATTTGTTTAGTCTTTTTAGCTGTTTAATTCATCAGGAAGATCTCAGCAAAGGACTGTTGGACACTTACTCCACACTTACTTAATATTTGTAACTACAGATTTGATTACTTTACTAGAAAGTGATAGATCCTTGAGTGTTTGTTTACCCACACTTTAGACAACACTATCATAGAAATTATTAATTGAAAGGTTGAAACAAGTCAAAGGTATTTTTCACGATCTGGCAACTTATAACTGATCTATAATGCTCTAATCCTTTACTAACCATTAATAAAGCTGTTAGTTACAGTGTAAGAACCTTTTATGAAGTAAACAAAGAAGCTATCCAGCCACCCCTCAGGGTTGTCTCACTCTTGACTTCCACTGTTGTGTCTCAGCTTCCTGTAGTGATGATCTCACCTCACAACGAGCTAATTCATCATATCAGTTTCTATCATGTGGTTGATTTTGGCCTCGGCTTCCCTTTTATAAACTTGCTTACGCATCAGATTTTATCTATCTTATTGCCTCTGAAAGGAAAAGCCTGGTGTTGCATCAAAAGTTATAAATTACACCCGTTGACTCCAGTGCCAGAATACACATCTGCAGTACAATACTAGTGAATCCTGCATGTGGGAGAAGAAATCTTTGAGAGCAAACTCTGCTACTGGTGGCATCCAGCCATGGATGACTGATTTGAACAGTGCACAGAGCTCGGCAATCTTCTGATATAACCTTGTAAATGTCATCCAAAACATGCAGCAGCAGTATTATTGTTAGTTAGTTTACTGAATTCAGAGTACGAGGACTCTTGTCAGCCCGTTTTAAAAACATTTGTACTGATGTTCATCCAGAGGTTTCCCTGGAGACCAAATATTTAAAGAAAACAGAAGCGTCAGCCTTTAGGCATTTTTGATTAAGTCCACAAAGGGATGCAGACAAAAGATTACTGTCTGGATTACTTGCCAGCTGTTTGTCTGTGATAGAAAACTTTAGCATAATTTGTTTGTTAGCCCTCCAGTTGCTCACACAACGAAGGCAGAGCTGGTGACAGCGTCGCTCAAATAACAACGCCAACACAACGAGTTTGGACTTTTCCATCGCTTCGCTCTCGGGGGGGGGGGGAAGACTCTTGAAGCTCTTGGCAGCCAGAGTCATGATATGCAGGCCTCTTTTCTCGTTGGACTCACGTTGCTGAAGTTACACAATGGATCAACGTGCATGCTGCCACGTGCATTATATGTTTTTCAGCCTGAAATTTAATCTATAGATAATGAAAGCTATCATAGATTCTGTCAGCAGTTATTTGTGTTTACTTGTAGGAATCCATCTTCAACCTAAACTCGATATGTACAACCTCACTGCTTGGAACTCATTGAGATAAATAAGACATTATTGTGTATTAAGTATTTCTGTAGCAGAAAAATTTGAGTCCTCAGCCCATCATGACTGGATAAATGGAACTCAAAGCTTAAACAGTGAATTTTATAATGTCATTGATGAAGAAGCTGTGTTGAATATGGATTGGTCACACCTCACCTGATCCTCTTCAGAAGTATTCACAAGCTGATTTGTTTGGGGCGTCTCTGTTTACATGCTACTCAGTTATTGTAGTATTTGTTGAAAATGCTGTTTGTGCAAAACCTTGAATTAAAGAGTAACTTTTTGAGGAATGGGGACAAGGCACCCCATACAATGAAAAGTCCTCTTTCAGAGGCAACGATCTGATCAGTCTTTGAGTCTATAAATGCCAGAAAATAGTGAAAAATGCACAATTTCCAACATCCCAAGATGGTGTTTTCAGATTGTGCTGATTTAATTCTTGTTTATCAACAAATCATTGGATCTTTTTGGCACAAATATCCTCAGCATATCTATATGAAAGTGATTTTGGCTGTTAAGATGTGACTAAACGCTGATCGCTGACTAAGCTGTTGGTCCATTCCACTCCTCTCCAGCATTAGCTGCAGTGATTGAGTAATCATTGCAAAATATGGTTGGCATTACACCGTAGACCCATCAGTCTCATGAATAATGCATGGAAATAAGGTTGAAAATGGCCCAAGTGTTCCTTTCAGGACCATGAAGTGAACTGATGATACTCAGAGGTAACATTTCACATCCTCAGATGAAGAGAGGAAAGAGGAAAACTGACGAAAAAGCCCTGATTTACTCGTCACTCTCCTTGTCTCCAGAAAATCCCTGAGGTGGAATCACATCCAACATTTACAGTGAAAGAGGGAAATTCTCATTTTGGTCCTGGAAATTACATAAGTGTTAGCTCTGTCAAACAGGCGCAGAGGATTTCCCAAAGTCCTCGGTTTGTCTAGAACAACATAAATCAGCAGCCGGTGATTTGTTTTCAGAAGACTTCAGGGCGGCCTCCTCAGGAAATGATCAAAGACGCCATGAGAGTATCCATGTCGGCTTCACCTCTGACCTGCTCGCAGCCTGCACACACAACGTTTATGACAGATTTAACACGGCACCTCATGTACATGTATTTCATTGCTTTCTCTCCAGGAACGCAAGAGTTATGTGTTTTAATGTTATGTGGGTTGACGTTAACCCAAAGGTCAGCTGCTACTGTGAAAACAATTTTTTTTTTCTGGGTTAACCAGTTTCTTTCCCTCTTTTACCCCTTTTTTCAGTTGCTAAAACCCTCTGATTGGTTGACCTTTGACCAGTCTTTGCATTAACAGCTTAAATTTCTACAGTCACTGCAAACAGATCTGTGTCATTTGATGGATCAGTTGATGATGTCTTATCTCTGATAGGCTTAAGAAAAAGTACATATTTCACCAAATTTCAGATTATTTACAGATGATGTAATGCCCTTTGAAAAATGATCTTTCTTTTACCATGACAAAAAGTTTTTAACAAGATCCTTTTCACATATTTTTCATGTTATGCAATCGTCATTACTACATAATCACTTTATCTTGTTATGTCGTTGAACCTTCTATTTGAGAGTTTCTATTTTAATATGTATTCGTCATGGTGTTCGGTCAAATGTGCTTACATGCCTGTGAGTGGCGACATTGATTTTGTAAACGCTATAAAAAAAAGAAACCCTGGAAATGCTTCTTTTTATGTGCAGCGTGTCAGATTTAATGAGAGATTTAATAAAATCGATTTTAAATGCTCCTCTGAAGGCAGTTAAATATAAGACAAACCCTGACGTAGCATGGGCCGTAAGCTTTCATGTGTGAGCTTGACAAAGCGCACACATCTATAAAGAAATTTACCAAGAAGAAAATAAATTAATCTCATCTCAGTAAACTCGTGGAGACAGTAGATTATACAGCACACCCAATAAAACGGGAGATGTTTGGTAGTGAAACTGCCATCCAAGTTCAGGACGGCAGTTCTCCGACCGCTTTACCCAGACAGGCATGCCAGCTCTAATCCCTCTCTGTCTGGAAGCACTGACCTCTTTTGTTCACTTGATGGCTTATTACCGGTATTGATTTTGGCTCCTTTATTTTACAGACTTCCTGCAGGGAGGCAGATGACCAAAGCACATATCAGATACTGTCAGCCACTGACAACACCAACAAACATTACAGATTTGTTGCGCTCAAGATAAATTGTTTACCCCTCTCTCTATCTATCTATCTATCTATCTATCTATCTATCTATCTATCTATCTATCTATCTATCTATATATATATATATATATATATATATAATTATATTTTTTTTTTTGCAGAGGACTCCATTGATGGATAAAATGTCCCCTGTTGTGACACTGGACCATGTGTGATGCTCTTGGATTTAACCCTGCGCGTGTTTTTGGCTTCGTGTGGTCAGCTTGTTGATGGAGGATTCTTCCAGAGGACTTAATGTTATCTGCTGCAGTTGAATCCGAACTGAAGTGGACAGAACGCCTCATGTAAGTGATCATAATGCCTGGCTGACGTGTTTTTACTCTGAAGTTTCGGGCAGATGAGCCTCTGTCTCACTCAGCAGATGTATTTTTGTGTACTGAGTATATTTTCAAATCGGTACATGCATGGATATCCCTTCTTTTTGAACCTGTGGACTGGATTTGTGGTGTTTTAATGAAGTATTAATTGCATGCTACAGTTTGCCCTCGGGGTGGTTGGACTTTTCCGGATATACAGTGATACTGATTCAAAGGACAACTGACATCCAGGTTTGCTGAAAGAGTATTTCAGAGTGCTTCTGTCAAAGGGGGTTTGAAATGTGTTGGCTCTTTAGTTGCAGTGTTTAGCATTTCATATACACTTATTTGTTTTTTTAAGCTAAGTCAGTTTCCATGTTATGAAGAGAGACCAGGTTTGGACAGAAACACACTCGTATAAGCGTCCATTGTAATGATTTCAAATGTCCTGTAGTTTCAGTGAGTACAACAATAGCAAAACAGGGGATATTTACTTCATGTTTTCTAGTTATCTGCATTGTAAGACAACATGACGAAGGAGCCGGCAGCTGTAATGTAGCTTTGTTTATTCAATTCAAAAGCGCCAAATCACAACAAAAGTTGTCTCAGGACACTTTCCATATAGAGCTGGTACCGGCCGAGCTCTTTTATCCACAGAGACCCAACAATTCCCTCATGAGCGAGCACTTGGCGACAGCGGTGAGGAAAAACTTCCTTTTATTCATTAGGATTATTTTATTGTTTAGGATTTGTTGCAAACGGCAGTTGGTTGATTTGTCAGCACGTCTGGTTCAGGCCGACGACATCTAGCGTCCAGGCTTCCTGCTTCGCTGAGCTTTCCCTCCATCGCTCTCACTGTTGGAGATGTTTGTGTTTTCCTCACCATGGTTTTCGAAACAGGAGTCATCTTCTCCTGGAGATGGATGGCAGTTTGAGGCAAACAGAAACTGACGCTAAATACAGTCCTGAAAGTGTGTCAGAGTGCAAACCAGAGGGGTCAAATCTTGACTATCCATCAGGGGACCGGCATCAGAAATGCTTTCACAGCAGTTTGTCATGATGAACCTCGTACAGAATGACACAGAAGAGGTAGTGTTATACTGCTCGTGTACCTTTTCTCTCAGCGTGGAGTGGCGTGTAGTTATTTGAAAAATGCTTTTATCATCGACCGGTTTGAAGGTTTGTTCTATAAAAAGTCAAGAAATTGTAAAAAGTGTCTCAGAGTTCAAGGTCATGACTTCATATGTTTTGATTTAGACGCTTAAAAACTTGTGATAACAAATGCACAATAACAGAAAACGAAGAAAAGAAGGATATCTTCATATTTTACAAGCTTAGAACAATTTTTTTTATGGAAAAAATACTTAATCAATTATCAAAGTAGTCACCAGTTACTTTCCTGGTGAGTAACTGAGTAATTGTTGCAGCTCAAGTTGATTTTAGGTCTTCAGTTAAAGGTTATTTAGTGTTAGATTTGGTGATTTATTTATATTTTTGTTTTGTCCAGTTCCTGGGATGGATCATTTATGTTCCCTTTAGGATGAATTGGAATAACTTTGGCAGTCCTTCATTTTTTTAACCCGGTGACATCAGAGACTCAGACTCAATGTGTATAATTATAATTATTTATGACCATATGCGCCCAAAACTAATGACAAGCCCATCAAACTCAGCTGCAAACACACTAAGACGGTGAACATCATACTTGCTAAACGTCAGCGTGTTAGCATCGTCATTGTGATCATGTTAGCATGCTGATGTTAGCATGTAGCTCAAAAGCGCTATTGTAGTCTTTTTTTTAACTGATAGATTTTGTCAGTACAGTTTTTTAGAGCATCCTCGTATTGTTTTTGTCGGGCCAAAAGTACAAAAGATGTTCAATTTACAGTCATGTAAAACAATGAAAAGCTGCAAGTCCTCATGTTTACAGGCTGACTTTGGCCTTTTTGCTTGTTGCTCAGTTAGTGACCATCATGTAATTCAATAGTCACTGCTTGTAATTAGTTAGATATTTTGTAAAAAGACCAGTCTTTACTGCTGAACCTCCCTAAAGTTCAAGCTGTGTCCGTAGAGCGCACTATGTGAAAACCATCTATGAGTAACCTCCACGGAAACGTTCCACCTCCCACAGCCGCCCACATCAAAAGGCTGCAGCACAGTCGTCATGGTAAAGGCAGTTTGTTTTGGTTGGTTTGGCCGAGTGAGGCTTGGGCTTTCGGTGAGGGGGACATTTTTATGAGTGGCTCTTCTCCACTTTGTCATCAGAAATTTGTCTTCTAGAAGAAATGGGACTCCCTCGCCGACCTGACGGAACGTCTTCAGTCATGTTAAACAGCTGTTTGATTAAGTTAGAAATATGTGCCGTGTCTTTTGGATTTGAAGAACTCAAAGGCACAGTTCACCCCAGAATTAATAATATTTTTTCCTCCTACCTGTACTGCTCTGTATCCACTGAGATGTGTTTGTCAGTTTGAGCTCTGGAGATATGGACTGTGGAGACGTCTGCCTTCTCTTGAACGTGATGGAACTAGACGGCACTCGGCTTGTGTTGCTCAAAGCACAAAAAAGTACATCTAAAAAACTCAACAACAACGTCTCTTTCCAGAAATCATGACCCTCTTCCTCAAAGTAATCTGCCATTTGAGAAGCTGGAGCATGAGGATGTTTGACCTTTTTTCAAAAGCAGTGCATTTTACTTCAGTAGAATTGGGTTTGGCACAGAAAATTAGGAATAATTCAAAAGCTCAACACATACAGCTGAATATATTGCCATGGCTGTATACCACTACGGATAGTTAAAAATAATCTTCTCTGCAATATGTGCTTTGTGTCATTTGGGTGAACTGATCCTCTGAACCGCAGCGACTCGTTAAAACGCATACATTTATTAAGACTTTCTCGTCACTGCTGAACACTGAGAGCCTTCATCGTGTTAAATTGATCACAGTGTTGGTTTCACTTTGCCTTGGGTTGATTTGGGTAAAACATGAGTGGAGCAGACCAGAGAGCAGTTTGAGTGGTCCGTCAAGCAGAAAACTCACATCACCGCACACGTCGGCCTCGTGGCCTGCGGTGAGCGCCACACGTCATGATCCTGACAGTTTTGAAGATGGTTTGGGTACCTTTTGCATTTCCTGCTGAATGTTAGGTTTCAGTACATCAAAAGCTGGCCTCTAGCTGCTATTTTTTCTGCAGAGGGCTGAAGTACAGATCTCTTCCACGAGGCCTTCTAACCACTAAACATCTGACCTCATATTTGGAACAGCTTCACTCATGCAGCAGGATGACTGGGTGGTTTGGTGCTTCCCACAGTCGCTGCGTGGTTGACTGAGTTTCCCTCTTTGCAGCAAGGCTTGATTTCACCCTCAGACATGTATGAATGGGAACATTAAGTTTTTGATACGTTAAAGATTTAAAGAAAAGGTTCACATTTCAAATACTTCTTGCAAAATCACTTGCCCATATGTGCAATGACAGAGTTATTGTGCTAGATGAAATGTCTCCGAAAGCTTTGCAGTACATCATCTGGGAACCATGAATATTTGTCTTCATGGCAGTCCGTCCAGCAGCTGTTGAGCTGGACCAAAAGGCTCACTTTAAAAGATATTCACTAACTTTTTAGCATTTTTTGTGACTGTGATTTTGTCCCCCATCTCTTACACTGGAGCAGCAGCGAGAAATGATGCCTTCACTGCCGGTCTGGATAGGAGGAATTATTAACTCTACATTACAGTGTGTGCGTCATGGGCAGAATTTCAGTTATGATGTTTGATATTCTGAAAATGATCAGTGGTCTATCATGTGTTGTTTTAAGATGGACTCGAAATGTGCTCCTGTCCTTTAAGCTCTTTCTATATTAGCTGTTTTTTAAGTTTTGATTACATTTGCTTTCCAGTAATCCGTCTGATTAATGGACATTTGGCACGATGATGTTTAACTTAACATAGACGTGTTTATCCAGTGGTTGAAGCTGAACGAACCTCTCCAGTAGCCTGATAAGCATGACATCACCTCTCCTCTTCCCGGCCGTGAGCAGAAGTTAGGCGTGTGCTGCTAGCATGTTGCACAAAGCAGCTGCTTCTTGATAAACATCTCAGTTTGAGCCGTCTGTCATTATCTCACCGAAACTAAACTCATCTTCACTTTAACTCGTGTCTCTCACTGATGGCTGATGGCAATCAGCTGGAAATGATTAGGTGTCCTAGTTTGGTATTAAGTACGTGAAACCGCTGTCTAAGAGAAAGATCTCCACTGCAAACAGCGATGCATCAACAAACCGACATCTTAAAGCTGTTTGAAACAATAACACTGAAGTTCTGACTTTTGTCTGTTTTGCTGATTTAGGATTACTTAGATGGATAAAAATATTGTTTATGAATTCTCAGCTGAATGTTTCTGGATTGTGTTTTATTGCTCCGTTCTGTTCACTCATCATTTTTCCTGGTGTGGTAGACACATGGATGCTCTGTTTGACCAGCGTTTCAGAACAGATGGATACTAAAACATGCTCTTCTCTGGTTGGATATTAGCGGTGGAGAAAAACTGGGTTTCGTATCCTCTATGGTTCTGAATCGATTCACAGATGCAAAAAAAATGCCCTGCTGTGCATTTAGAGATTCTGGTGGAGCGGCATGTTCGCCGCTGAGCCCCGTTGATCAGAAGGTGACAAGCGGATTTTAAATCCTTAATTATAAGCCAGTTTTCTGTCTCCTTTCCGTGGATCAGACACCCTGCATCTCCGTTCTCTTTATACCTGCTCACCAGAACTTTTCTCTGTGCTCCATAAGAGTTGGGTTGTGACGTTAAAGATAATGATGTTAAACTGAACATGATGCTTTGATATTGTGCACCAGGCACAGACACAGACTTAGGTAGCCGTTGTTTGAATGGGCATACATTGCTATTAAATAGATTTCTTTTTAATGTTTAGATTTAAATAAAATGTTGACGCTCTTTTATAAATGCCATTTAATTGCTCGCAGGCACGCAGTGTAAAATGCTTCGGCTCATCTTTGGCGTCTGGGTAAAACCCATAATATCCCCTTAATAGAGGATGATACATTTTTCTTTGACACTGAGACTAAAGCGTCCATGCTGACATTTCACTGGCGTGCTGTGGCAGAATCGCAGATCTTTAATAACCACGATTGGGTAATATGAAAATAGAAAGGATTGCCCAACCCTGGAGTTAACTAAGTCAGTTGTTTCCTGGCCCGAGCTTGTACAGTGTTTTGGATAATAATATAATTAAGTTGCAGCACAGGCTGCTCAGCTTCCGGAGCTAAAACAGATATCATTAGTGATCATTAGCATCATTAGCTGATGAACATAGTGGAGCATTTAGCAGCTACAGAGCCGGATGTTTTTCTCAGGAGTGAAGGCTGACGCTGCTCCGTGTGTGCTGCATGTGAGAATAAACTGTTTGCTAACATTTGTCCCATCTATCAGCGCTGTGTTTACAGCTTGTTTTTGCTTCACCCAAGTCTTTAAAACAGATAACGCAGGTTTAAAGTGAAGCCTCCAAACTTCTGAAGAAGCAGCTGACACACCCATCACAGTATTTAAGAAGCTTTTCTATGTAGGAGCTCAAAATCTCCCTGTTTTGAAGTGCTTCTTTAATCAAGATAAACCCAGCAGCCACAGTCTCCTATTTCATATTCATTATCCCAATTTACAAATATTTTCCTACTTATATACTAGTTGATTTAAGTAAATACCAGTTAAATCTTTAACATACACTGTACCTTGTGGGTTGTATAAGATTAATTTCATTTATTGTCACAGTATTTTATATTGCAGTCGGGTGGTTTTCGGGTAGTCAAGGAATGTAGTGACTTCATGTATTTGCACAGTACATCAGTAACTGTGTGGGGGATGTGTTGATGGTGGGAGCAGTAGTGGGTAGTTTTATTTCAGATGTCCGGCGACAGCAAAATATCCTCTCCATGTAATGTTTGCCACGTTGTACAGAGGTTTGGTCTCCATTGTTAATCACACAGATGAGCCAAAGTTCATTTTCCTCCAGTGCCAGAACATCTCATTTCTGTATCCCCAGCCTTCTTTTATCAGGCATGAAAGGATCTTGAAAAGATAATGATCGGTTGCAGACACTTCTGTCCTTCATGTCAACGGCAGAGAAAAATGGCGTTCTCTGCTGCCTCAATGTGGTCCGGCAGCTAGTTTGAGATATACAGCATCTGCATGATGTATTTATTTTAGGCCGGGTGCACACCCAGCTGCCTCATCTGCACGTCAGTCAGCAACAGGCTACTTTACAGGGAATAATTTACCGATCTGTCCATCCCCAGCTGAATGTGGTGTAGTTGCTGTAAGTTAGTGTTGCCATATTTCACTCCGGCAGGCCACATTTACTCTAACACAGAAGAATTAAATAGAAATACAGCTTGTCTGTGCTGATACGTTCATGCTAGAGCGAGTTTAGCTCTCAACTTTCCTTTAATGGTGTTATTTAAATCTCTGACATTAGCCTCAGATAAGAAAGGGTTTCAAGCTTTATCATTTAATATTTTTCTTTTTATAGATTCACCACAGAGATTTTTAGACTATTCCTCATGCGGATAAAAAAACTACTGACCTCACAGTGAAAGACGTCACAGGAGTGAGAACGATCACTTCATGCTCCCACACATTTTCCATATGTCTTTGTCCAAGTTGAGACCGCAGAGTTCCTGCAGCTGTGTGCATAAAAGCGCTGAGTAGCTGCTAACTAAGGCCAGACTGAGTAACCTCTGTGAAGACCGGCCATCTTCCACAGTGGGGAAATGTCAGCTGGATGGAATGAGGCAGGCCTGGAAACCGGGGAGGCCCCTGCAGCTCAGCAGAGAATACCAGCGTTATAACTTATCTGAGACTGGTTTCAGCGACGCGCTCTGACTTTTGAAGGGCAACTTGTGCACAAAATGCCATGTTTGGAACCACAGTATTAGCTGCCAACACAGTAGAATCAGCAGAGCGTGAATAGAAGCGAAGCGTTTGTGGATTTCAGTAGAGACCAACTGTAATTGTAGCTTTCATTGTTTATAAGAAGCAGATGATGGTGTGCATCATTTTATATCCTGCCTGATTTTTGAGGATGATACGCAGGAGTTAAAAAAAATCACCTAATTGTTGATTGATTACTGATGTGCTTTTAATGTGACTACATACTGAACAAGACAATTTACAGTTGAAAAATGAACTTTTCTGTGTTTGAAGTTTGCTGGAAGTGATAGAGGGAGCACTGCGCTTTTAAAAGCTACATCCCTCATCACAATATGTAACTTAAAAATTAACTTAGGAGCCAGTTTGGCCTTGTTTGCTCTGATTAATTTGGCATGCAGTTAGCACAGCAGTCATAATTTTGCTTTAATGAAAACTGAACTCCTGCCATTTTCTCCCGCTGTTCCTCACCACTGTTGTAGAAGAAGGAAAAAACGGGACTAACAGGCGGATCAGCTTTATTTTCTTCTTAATTGAGTGTTGTATGGCGGGTCTAATTTATGCCGATGTTATGAGCAGTTCATGTGGATTTCGAGGCAGTCAGCATAGGGGAGATACTGTGTCCCATGAATGAACATTTTAGGAGTTATTGTTAGGATATTGTCATTTTATTTCCTGGTGTGCCACAGTACAGTTTACACTATATCTGTAGTGTATACTGTATGATTCAGGACCTCTCAAAGTGGTGAAAGAAGGGCTTGAATGATGATTGATCTTTGCAGGAAAAACTTCCCTGGATGTTTCTCTAATCCTTTCATTGTGACATACTGGATAACATTACTGTATATTCAACAATTTGGCTGAACTCTTCACAACTCACAGACATATGGAGCCGGCAACAAGCCAAAAAGGTAACAAAACACTTGTTTAATGCATTCAGAGGCATCTGAATATTGCTCTGACAGACCGTTTTAGTTAGAAGCTGAATTGAATCATAGAAACGTTCTGAACAGAGACAGCAGGATTGCCGTTGGCATGAATGTCATCAACACCCGAGAGGGGATTACAGTCTAATGCTGTGATGTAAACATCAATAGAGAGCCTGGCATGGGTGTTCAACGTGATATCTGAGCTGACACATTCACAGCTACATTCTGGTGGATTTTCGGTGTTTTGAGAGTTTGCTGATGTATTTTGGGACAGCGAGTATGGCCCGCTCTGAAAGCCTAAGAAGATTTGTTTGGGAAAAAGCACGTTTCCACCGTTGTTGAGTTGGCGAGCAGCGTAGCATGAGCACATATTTGAGCTCGTCTAGAAGTGTGATTGCCAGCAAAATACATCATATGAGTTATGAAATTCTTTGTCATAGTTGGTATGAAAGTCAAAGGTAATGGGTTTATTTGAAAATTCTGTCTGAGGCAGATTATATCTACTGGTGAATTTTCTCTGTGCGTTTCAGGAAACTCTTAGTGTGGTTAATAACCCCTGAACATCTTCACTTTACCACACTGAGCTCACTGGGGCATGCAGCACTGACAAAAGCCTCTCCTAATGCAGTCAATGCAAGTCTTATATTTCTTTGTCTGTTTTAATTGGCAGTGATAATTTCTCTCCCGGCTCGGTAAGACCATTAACTGAGCAAATTAACTGATCAGACGGAAAGAATGAAGCATTGAGATTGTTTTGGAAAACTGTAGGCTGAATTGGATTGTGCCGGCCACGGCGGCAGACATATTTTCCTTTGTAGTTTCAATGATTGGCCAATTTCTAATCTAATATGAGGTGAGATAAAATTTTTAGTTTTTAAGTGAAATACCTCAAAAAGTTTTGGGTGGATTGCTTTGAAATTTGGCGAAGACTTTCATTTCCCTTCAGGATGAACTACAGACAAACAGACTTATGTCCCCTCACTTTTCCTCTACTTCCTTTGTCTCTTATTTTTCAGTAAAATTAAATGTTAGCATGCTAAAATGCTGAACTAACATAATGAACATGCTAATGTTGAGCATCCCTGAAGGTGGGATAGTGTTGCAGCATTGTTAGTGTGAGCATGTTAGCATTAGCATTTAGCTCAAAGTCTTCCTATGTGCTGCCTTACAGAGCTTCTATCGTGGCTTTAGATTCTTGGTGTTACTTTAAACTTTTATAAAAATAGCAGATTTATAATCTCCACCCAAGCTATCAGCTAACTTCATAGAGGTGTGTACATGTTAGTGCGGTACATTTGAGTCAAACCCAAGTAAACGAACTAATTGCTGGACTTGCAGCCTAAATATAAGTTATATGTGCCTTATGTCTTTATGAAATACGGTGTCAGTCCTGTGAACGTCTCATCACTGCAGCCATGAACGACTCATCCGTGATCACTGATCTTATTAAAGATATCGGGCCATGTGGTTGATTAAGCTTTAACTCAGCCCAGCCAAACACAGCAGTTAACAAAGGGTCACATTCAGTGCAGATCACGAGTGTCACTCTAATCTGTAAACTAATGCCTGGAAGTGCAGATCCTCTAATCTGCAAAGAGCACAAGCTCATTAGAGCTACCACACTGAGACAACAAAGGGAAGGATCTCCGTGCAGAGTTTGCCGTCTGTGGTTTTGGTCGAAGCCGCTCGTCGTAGTAGCTGCAATCAGAAGCTCTCAGCAGATGCGCTGGCAAGCTTCAACAGCGACCTGAGAGGGATTTTGTGATGCCTTCAGAGCCATATTAGTTCATGTTTGCATGAGCTGTGACATCTCCAGTCTGCTCAGTGTCAGTGGCTGTAACTCCACATACGAGGATGCACGACATGTTGTTTCTCACTAAGTTCATCAATGTCAGTGTTCCCAGACGTTAAATTGTATTTTGGAGTGTCTTGACAGACAACTGTACCACAGCTCACTGCCACTAATGTCATTTATTCTGCCGTTAAATCATGTGAAGAGTAGCTTGCTGTCACTAGTTCACCTTATGTAACCCCAGAGTCTAATCAGGTCTGTCTTTGTTAATATTTGTCAGCATTTGACCAGAAATAAAAACAAATTGTTGGCAGATACAGTTTCTGACAACCTTCTTGCAAGTGTCAGAGGTTTGCAAGTGCTGTAGTAATTCATTAAAACTAATGAGGTCGTCTAAGAGTTGCCCTCTCCATGTTTGACTTAGTGACAGTTTGTTGATAATAAATCTGGTGCTCCCCGCTGGAAAATCCTCGATCTACAGAAACTGATCAGCACAATATGATCTGATTGTTACGTTTGATTTGTCGAGGGATAAGTCTTGAACAACTGCAGTGCCTATAAGAAGTATCCACCCCCCTTCAAGGTTTATAGTTGTACAGCTATGAATATATGTAATTCAGCCAAAGTGTTTTCAGCATGTTCAGCTTCTTATAAAACTTAAACAGCAACTTCATCTCAAGTCAGACTGTTTTCCGCTCTGTCCTCCCCTTCCTTTGGTACTCTTTAACTAGAATAGATCAAACAGCACGTATACCTCCTATTTTAAAGCCTCTCGCAGAAACACTCAGTAATTGTACAGCAACATTTCGTCGTATTTCATGTCAAGTCCACGATTCATCACGAACTCTCCAGCTGTATGGCAGTTTAATATTTTGACATTTTCCGAGTTGTTACATACAGTATAATCATAGTATTTTGTAGATTTAAACTGTTTGTTTGGCAGTTTGGGACATCCATTTTCAGGTT
Organism: Chaetodon trifasciatus; assembly: GCA_037975065.1. NCBI lineage: Eukaryota > Metazoa > Chordata > Actinopteri > Chaetodontiformes > Chaetodontidae > Chaetodon > Chaetodon trifasciatus. The sequence goes on from JBBMOE010000003.1 coordinate 3,309,202, forward strand.
TAGTGCATGTCCATGCATGACAAAAACAAACAGTCATGTTATTTTTCATTTTTATTCATGTTTGATCAAATAAACCTGCTGCATTTACTGACCTCGTGGTTCATTTTAGGTGAACGGTTGAGCCTCAACTACCCATAACCCATTGAGCTCTGTGATTAAACCCTGTCCAAAGGTCGGACTGGAGACACTTGGCCTTTCTTTATGCCAGTTTCAGCCCGTTGAGATTACAGAGGACTGGATCAAGTAGCATGTCAGCACAGCTGTATGGATTGGATGAACCAACCATAATTTCTAGGAAAGAATCCGACTGTATAAACCACCAATAAATGTTTAGTCTTCGGCAAGTTGTCAAAGCAAGCCGTCAAGTGCGCAGGAGACTAAAACTCATTTCAGTGCACGAAAAGAAAAACATATTAGTTTCTTTTCATGTATTAAAAAGAATCCCATGAAGCCTGTGTTTCAGGCGGCGTGTCTCAAAAACAGTAAAAAAAAAAACAGTTCTTTGTAGGAATTTTGGGTGAAATACGATTACTAAAATTAATCTACTGTTTTTTTTGTTTCTGATTAATCAATTTCTTGGTCAATTAAAATGTCAAAATCCAGTCCAAAACCCAAAGATAATCAATTTATTGGCACATAAAATAAGAAAAGTGGGGAATTCTTCCAACAGAAATGCTGCAACGGGTGAATAATTGACATTTTTACCTGCAAAGTAACAGAAGTGATTATCAAAATACATCAGGTGTTCTTAAGTCTAAATCTTTTCTGCCATGTTGAAACTAAAACCGTGTTCTTACTGTTTTTCTGCATCTTGTTATGGCCACATGTTGAATCAAAACTCAGATTATGGAATTTGACCTTTTTAAGTTGATGAAGATCTATAACGTGTGACACCTTCTTTAATCTCCAACAGAAGCAACACCTGTGTAGCAGAGGATGGTTTTGGTCTGGTCCAGGTCTCCTCACAGACTCATCTGTTCAGCAGATTTACTTTGACTGTTGTACTTTCTTATCACTATTGCCTGACCTTCTGTTCATTGTGGATATCAGTGAGTTTTATTGGGAGCTGCAGATTGATGCATTTATAGCCATGTGGTTTGAGGGGTTGCGGCGTTGGTCTGTTGGTCCACCGCTTTGGTCCAGACTTAAATACCTCAACTCTTTGATGGGTTGAAGAAGATGAATCCTACCGACGTTGGTGATCCCCGACGTTTCCTGTGGTGCCACCACGAGGCTCCCATTTTTGTTTTTGTGTAAAATGTCCCAACAAGTCCATGGATTGCCTTGTAATTTGGTCTAGATATTCACATTATTTGTCTAGAGCCATCATCAGGTCAAAATTTTAATTTGTCCAACCCTTTGGCTCATGTCCAAATACCTGCAGGAGTGCTAATTAGCCAGTGTTAGCATGCTAACACACCAAACGAAGACGGTAAACGTCATGGACATAATGACTGCCCAGTCAGCATGTTGCCTTTTTCATTGTGAGCTTGTAAGCATGTTGAGGTTAGCGTTTACTCTACTGTTCCTAAGTGCAGCTTCACAGAGCTGCTTTGCATGGCTGTAGACTCTTGGTCTTGTTAAGTAGCAGACATAGTTGCCTAAGTGTTTTTGTTCCAACGGTGGCAGACATCCCTCAGAATGTCTTGTTGTAATCATAGCTACCATTTTTGTTTATAACTGCAGCAGCAATAGCTTGCAAATGTTCTATGGTCTGTGCCGGAGCCACGGGGGCTGTACTGCAGTGTGAGGTACATGTGAAACACATGTGGAGTCTTAAATTAAAGGGGGGCCACAGTGTGACCTATTTACTTGGTTCAACACACTTTCTCATTCTTCAGGGCCCTCCTTCAGACCCGATCCCTCGAGTCCTCTGAAGCTTAGGAGATGTGACAATGAATTGTGGCAGGTTTTATGAGTTTATACCCTGCTTGTGAATGGATCCTCTTCAGAAAGTCCTTGAGCTCTGTTTCAGACATGCATATGTTTCCTGCTTCGCACTACGTGACCTCGAAGGCAGGCACTTTGTCATGTGCTGCTTCGTTTACCTGATCTGATCAACCTGCAATGAAAAGAGACAAATCTACTTAGCTCTGTTGTGCCGTTAGATTAGCCAGGATTTATTGTTTTAATTCCTTAATTTGACTCTTTGATGCTCCTCCTCCTTTTCAGTTTACAAAAACAAGGCCAGAACTAACATTACTGATTGTAATTCATCAGAGTCAAAGTGTTTTATTGTCATATGCACAGCAAGAAACAAGTTTCCTAGTACAATGAAATTCTTACTTTGCCGTCCACGAGAATGCCAAGATAAAAAGATATATAAAAAAGCAACAATATCAAACAAAGAACAATTTAAAGAATCAAAGATAAATAAATAAAAAAATTATCATTACGCGCAGTTCAAATCTTTAGATGCACATTTAACTTGTTGTTCATGTTGAGGCCCTCTACACAGCCATAATAGTTTTGTATTTGTATATTAGGAAAAAATGGCAAAATGATATTAATTAATTAGTCTAGTCTTCTAATTGTTGGACATTCTTCAAGAAAAAAATACCAAATAGTTTGAGGATTTGCTGCTTTTCTTTGTTCCATGTGGTAGTAAACTCTTTGGACTGTTTGTAAGTCATTTTGGCTTTAAGCCTGAGGGTTTTTCTCTGATTTCTGACACTTTAAACACCAGATGATGTTAATTGAAATAATACGGTCAGTCTCTTGGTGCAAGCTGTCAACTGCTCTTCAGCTGTCATCTCAACTATCACCGTAGCAGTAGTTAAATTTATATTATCTGTTATTTATTGTCCCTTCTGGGCTTCTTTTCCCTCTATTTATTTAGCGGTTTATTTCCATGGCTGTTCTGTACACCATGTTGAAGGAAAAACCTCCAACCGCCTTGTAGTGTTTGAAGCTGAAGTGTGAATGTACAGTAAGCTGCTGTTGGTGCATTTGATTGTACACTATGTGTTGGTATTACTGAGGGACCCTCGGGATCTCATAAATGCTGCTATAAAAGTCACCAGGTAACAATTAGTTGAATAATCATTTAAGTCATTTTTCAAGTGTCGACTAACTAACTAACTAACTAACTAACCCAGTACTGTCTGTTTGAGGATCTTTGGGTTTGGGAGTGTCCGTCAGATAAAACAAGCTATCCGAAAATGTGACCTTACTGCATTTTCCCTCGCAGCTCGCTTTCATTTTAATCCAAGATGACTGGACGTGACCGTTAAGAGTGTGTCTGTTTCCTGCTCATCCCATCTGTTAAATGCATGAGAATGTGTCTGTGCAAGATACAAGTGTGCCCGAGCAAGGGAACATTTCCTCCAGGAATTGGAGATCGGCCAACTCCCGTTACACATCCGCTTTTTCTGTCACTTTTATTAATTATCACCAACTGGATAATTACTGGAACTGTTCAATCAGGAAAAATGCCACAGATTCACTCAGAGTGCTTGCACGTATAATGAAATGTGGTTTCAGCAGCTGTAGATGTCCATGACCGTGACGGAGCTGAAGAAAGATCCACACTGTATGCTTTTACGAGCTGAGGGATTAGTGTAATGTATGGAAAGAAGGAGTGCTGGTGAGGGATGATTTAGGGCGGATTTCCCCGAATCAGAATTGGAGTAAACTGACGAAAGAATATGCTTCATTTCTGCAGCCTTAATCGTGCAGGAGAAAATCCTAAATCATTATTGCAAAGTTAATATGGTTGAAGGGAAGTGTCTGTCTACTGTCTACAGTCTGACTTCACTTTCCTCTCATTCCCGGCTTCCCCCTCTAATTTTCCTGCACAACCACAAGCGCTGCTCGCTCTGTCATGACTCCCAGTAACACTGGCATCTCATTTAAAGGCAGCAGCCCAGCTCTGCATCCATTAGTTACAGTAGAGGGAGGGAAGAAGGGCTGTGCAGGGAGGGAGAATGACTGCTATTTAAGGGTTGGAGTTTAAGCAATGGGGGTCTGACCTAAACACTCCTCACACTTTAAAAGACATTAACTCCCACTCTCTCTCTCTCTCTCTGCTTTTGACTCACTCTCTCTCTCCCCCTGTCAGCAGAGGAGCTGAACCTCAGCCTGAGCTGTGAACGGTGAGGAAAGATAAGGAGCTGGCTGAGGGAGGACCGACAGAGCCGCCACCTTGCTGGAGAGGCTGCGAGACGGAGCAGTGACAGTACAGATCAGAGCATCCTTTTCCTGACTTCCATGAATGTGTGAAGACTCGGAGGAGCGCCTCATCTTACCTGCACGGGCTTGTGCACCAGTACAGGTAAGATAATATACTTATGTGTTTCCCTTGATAGACATTTATTTGGATTTGTGTGAGAAAAGTGCATTTTCATTCATTTGTTAAAGCTCTTTGAGTTTGTCTTTCTTTTAAAATGAAATTATCTTCACTATAGAGACATGTGCAGTAGTAGTTCCACACATCTTGAGTGTTTTTTTTAGCAGTAAATTTCTGTCAAGCGCAGGTTACCACAACACCAGAAGGCATCGATTATAGTTTATTGGGAGTGCATTCTTGTTGTATACGGCAACTTCTTCCTCAGTCGGACTCACGTAGCAGCCAGTGCAGGATCGTAGGTGATGACTGACTGCTCAGGGAGCGAACATGTGGAAGAGTTATCCTCAGCTTTGATCGTTTTAGTAGAGGAGCCTGCAGCCAGCGCGCTTCATGCCAAAAAGATTCGCTCAAATTTTGTCAGGTTGTAGATCAGTACTCCAAAAATAGAAAGAAAAATTGTCCATCTGTGTGTGTGTTTGCGCGTGGGGGCAAAAAAAACTGTGTGTGATGTGAGTATCCTGCTGTCTGGTGAGGTTTTTTGCAGGCTGATGATTCATCAAATTACCTTGGGCAATGCAATTCAGTTTTCATTGTGTGTCATTTTTCCATCATGGAGATTAAATTAAGGGAAAAGTGGGTGGCAGGATTTGCCAGTGTGGGCAAGGAGAAAGAATACTCCACCCATTCAGTCCATTAGTTCTGCTTAATTGAAATCCAAGTCTGGCTCACTGTGGTTTTAACTTCTGCTCTAATATGAATATTTCATGTGAAGATTATAATCCTGCAGCTCCTCTGATGTTCTGTCCAGATTACTCAGACTCTCGTGGTTATTTCACTCATATCTAAATGCACATAGTGTCCCATCCTCAGCTTTTTCGGCCTGCATGTTTTGCAGCCTCTCTGCTGTGTGCTGGGCGTCCTGGGATGTGTCTGTGCTGCAGAGTGAGAAAGGTGTCTCAGTGGACAAACCTCTGTCAGGGGGACAGCTGGTTGAGTATCTGGAGCTCCCCCAGGGCTCGTCCTTCACTGTTTCTCTCTGCGTGACCTCTAAGCAAAGAGCCAGGGGTTGATCATAACTCAGCATCGCACGCCTCTGCATTTTATGTAAAATGTGTGAGATTTTTTCTCTGACCTAATTTACAGGGTCAGTTGAGCAACAGAGGTGTAGCGTGATGAGTTAGCGGGGGCATTGTGTCTGATTTATGTCTTTGTCCTAATTCAGAGAAACAGAATGAACCCATGGTTGACATGATTTTACATTACAGAATACTCCAATAAAAGTATGTGTGATTATATAACTGTGCAGGTTCTGTGTCAGCTCAGTGATTGGCAGATTTACAGTGTTAAAGGCCTTAGTGTCCAGAATCAGGTGTGCTGGTTATGAGGGGGGCGGTGCACAGATGGCTATTTTTTAAGTAGTAGAGAGCCCAGCTAATTAAAATTTGCTCTTATTTACCAATGGAGGGATGTCTTCTGGTATCATGCACAGCATTAAATGCACATGCTGACAGAACATGAAAAAATTAGAGCAGTACTTTGGTTTATCTATCCAACACTTTGGTTCTTTTCAGCGTTACAGCCTCACAGAGCTGTTAGCATGGCTGGAGATTAGCACTGTTTCATTATCACTTCATTTACCAATTATTCTCTCAGCAGGTTAAAGGTCCTCTGTGGAGTTTTCGACCTACAGTAGTGCTATGGAGCTGTTTATCCACAAGGGGGGGGGGGGGCTGTTTTGTTTATCGCATCCTATCAATAGTAACACATTGTTCCCTTGATCAACAGTTGGCATTAACACGACCAGATACGCTGCAATGTGCCAACAAATAAGATGACAATAAGCAAGTAAACATGGATGTAAACAAATCAGATTTGCAAATGTTTCATGAGGAAGAAAATGGCCGCCATACATTTGTTAGACCTCAATGCTCACTGAATATAAACAGCTTTTGTTTGTTTAAAGGTCCAGTGTGAAGAATTTAGTGGTTTGTAGCGTTGATGTTGTAGATTGCAGCCAACTGAACACCCCTCACCTCGCCCTCAGTCAGTCCGTCAGTCAGTCAGTGTTTGGTTTGTTAGAAAAATGGCCGAACAACATGGCGGACTCCGTGGAACAGGACTCACTCCCTCTGTAGTTGTAAAGAGCTCATTCTGAGGAAAACACAGCGATGCTTATTTTCATGTGATCATCCACTAATGAAAACATACTCACAAATGTTCTACTCCGTTTCTGCCTTAGTCTGCTAATAGATCTGCCAAAATCTTACTGGACCTTTAAATTGAAATTCCACAGGGCCCCTTTAATCAGTCATTAAGTACAGAAAAAGAATTACCCAGAGGCCAGTGTGACATATTCATATTGCTTTATTTATCTAACCAACAGTACAAACCCCAGAGATGTTCAGTTTACTGACGTGTACGATGAAGAAAAGCAGCAAATCATCACATTTGGAAAAGAAATGAGCGACAAATTGTCAGTTATAAAAACTGAAACTGAAATTTGCTTCCAGTTCAGGCTCGGCTGAGGACGCACAAAGCTCAGGTTGACTGTTTTTAAAGAGTTCTGCAGGGTATCTGTGCAGCAGTGAGGAAATCTGTAATCTGTTACTGTTGGATTGGCCGCAGTAACTTGTCGATTTACCTTCCTTGAGAGGATTTCCAGCTGCTCCTGTGCAAATCAGGCTTTGCACTTTGCTTTTTATGGCAAATAAAAGTGCTAAAATATCACACATGAACAAATAAGCAGATGCACCGGATTAATATTCACCACTGACCGGAGCCCTGACACGCTGCTGTCGGCCACAAATGTTTTCCATTAGCGTGTCCAGACGTGCTGAGCTTGCATGGATGTGAGTGGGTGAAAGCAGTTTGTGTGAAATGAAGACTGTCAGAAGCCAGAGGCAGTCCTTCAGATGGAGATGATCAGAGACGGCGAATTAACCACTAAATAAGGCTGCAGTGGCACTTTCAGTTTGACTAAAGGTAGAGGTAACTGAGTACCTCAGTGCCTCTTTTCGCTTTGACTAGGCAAAACAGATGTGGTCAGTCCAGGGCCAACATTCCCAGTTTCTCTTTTCCACGCGGGAAAGTTCCCTTCTCGCTGCCAGCATGGGGGAAGAATACTAAAGCTACAGCAATTCTGGATTATAGCTTAGTGAACAGGTTATATTTATTTCAATTTTCTCTCCAAATTGTCTTCCCACGTCCTGTAGTCCACTGAAAAGTCCTTGGTCAACCCCCGGTGCTTTGAATGATGTATTGTTGGCTTTTCACTACAAGCACTATTAGACTCGTATAGTTTAACGAGTTTGTCTGTGAATATCGATAAATGGCAACAATATCATCACTTTTGTATCAAAATCATAGTATTTTATGAATATTGAGCCACCTTTGAAGCTTAAAGGAGTGGCGCTGGGACCGACCCAACCCAGTATCGGCATCAGGAGCCGACGCAGTCTCTCATTGGATATCGGACTGACATCAATGATCCAGATTCCGTAGTCTTCTTATAGTTAACTTATTTAATAGGATTGTTTTGATTTTCTTTTAAATCTTCACTTTGAAAACCTTATGAAGGAGTTGAACTGTATGGAAATCTGCTTACTCGTGAAAAAATGTAAGAAGTGGTAGTTTGCACTCCTACACCTGTTTGTATGCACGGCCTCCTTAACCTGCAGTTAGCTAAATTACTTTGGAATGACTTAAATTTTTGCATTTTTGCAAGTCATGCATGGTTTATTACAACCATGTGTGACCTGTGATATTAATAATCGTTAATATTGGTATCAGTATCAGCAGATCCAAATTCAGGTATCAGATTGGGACTGAAAAAACGTGGATTGGTGCGTCTCTGGTCAAGAGCAACTTCAGGTGAAACACATGCAGCAAGAGCCGCGTTGAGGATTTCAAAGGGTTCGTTCTGTACCTCCAAGACCGCAAATTATCAGTCTGTGTGTCTTGTAAAGTTTTCAAGACGGGGATCAGAAACATATTGACAGACCTAGTTTTCAGATTTACAACACCAGCGTGCTTTCACCCTTCCACTCACCAGATGTGCAAAAACTCGTGAAACTCAAGCTCAGTTTTATATCTGTGTTTTTAAGAGATTAGCTGAGGGGGTCCACAAGCGCTGGTAAGGGTCACCTGAAGAAAGAGAGGTTAGCTTTGAGGTCAGGTCAAAAGGATTGAGAGGTGGGATCCTCAGGTTAACAGCGGGTTAGCAGCACTGTGCTGACTGTAATGGAAAATATTTGTCATACTCATCAGTTTGATCATCCAAATACCACAAAAATCAAACAAATCTGAAAGAATAGAAAATGGAGGATGGCGTTCAGACATCATGGCGCTCTCCTCTGATCTACAGTGAAACCACAGGACTTCCCCTCAGCTTGGAGGACCCTTGCTGCATTCAAAGACTGTTAGCCGTCCAGCTTGTCGCATCGTGGTCTGTTGATTCCCGCTTCTTAATCTGAGTTATCATTTTTCCACATTTAACGCTCAGGCGCTCCTTTTGGAGAAAATTCATCACCTGTGGAGAGCTTCTCATATTTTGGAACAAAGGTGGATGCACTCGGGTTCAAGCTGCCCATTAATCCCGAACAGCCCACCTAATGTGGAACAATGGACAAATCACTGTAATCTGTCACTTAAAAGTCTGCTTTTGGTCCTGTTTTATTTCATATTTGGAAATATCATTGTAAATATTCGTCTAAGTCAGGATGGGATGCGGAGTCGCTGAGCAGATTTATGTTCTAGGGTAAAGAATAGTTTTTTCTCTCTTCGTGTGACAGCTTCATATATTTAATTTCCTCCATATTGTGTCAGTTTTGTAGGTATGGATTGCAGTGGAGGCTGTGATTTACGTGCAGGCGCTGTGATCTGTTTTGATTTTGGATCTCATGTCGTATCCATAAATAAACGAGTGGCAGTGGAGGAAAAAAGCCGAATGCAGCCATGGTTACATTGGGATGCAACAAACACTCCACTTAAGCTTTGGTGAACATCTACTTTCACCACCTGATGGCTGAGTATCAGCATTGCCCCAATAAATAGTTTCCAGGCGTCTTTATGAGAATCCAGGTGCAGCACGTGTCTTTTCATAGCTATCGCCGCATGAACAATCCCCTTCTGGAAGTCATTTTTCATTGGTGTGCATGTGCGAGCGCTGTCAGCCACTCTAATCAGAGAATCTGGACAGAATCCTCCACCACTGGCAGAGATGCAGCCCCTTTATAGAGGTGCCGTTTGCTGCCTCCCAGATGGAGCAGCGGCCATACATGTTTAAAATCTTTAAGCCAAGATGTTTCCATAAGTGAGGAGGAGACCAGTGCACGGATACAGGACGTCCGTCTGTGCGCTCGCTTTGGGCTGTTCTGCTGATTGTCAGGATCCCCTGCTTACTCAGATCTTTTGGAAACTCAACACTGAGTGATGGAGGGAGGCTTTCCCACGCTGAGGAAGAGGCTTGTCATTAGTTTTAGTTTAGCTCCCACGACTTGCAGTGTTGTTGGTGTCCAGCTGATGAAGTCATTATGCGATTCATTGGCCAGAGGGAGTCCAGTGCATGGGATACATTCAGCTTCTCTATGTTATATACGCTTATTTCAAGCAAGAGCAGCGAGACCTTTCAAATATTTGTATGAATACTGTGCAAGAGCTTGATGTGCCAGCACAGCTGTGCATTCTTTGGTGTTAAATCCTTTTTATACAGCAGTACAAACACTCTTTCTGTAGTTTACCGGAAATGAATGCAAATGAATTTTGAAATAGTGATGAAGCAAAAGTCTGTCTCAACACTCTGACCTTTTATAAGTTCTACAAGGTTAAAGACAGTTAGCAAAGCAGTCTTTTTTGCATTGCTCCATATAATCTGTTGTGTAGAGTCCTGTACTCACAGTAGCTTGCAGTATTCTTTTGCCAGCGCAGTGACTCAGGTACAAATGTAGGTGATGCGTAAACTGTAAATGAGACTGACTCACGAAGAAGACCTGTGTGGACCGCAGACGAGCCTGAAGTCGGTTTGAGTAATGTGAAGGACTCCTGGAACCTCTGACTTCATTGTTTGTTCCAGTGAACATATTTGAATGTGTGTGTGGTGGGTTCACTTCCTTGTTGGCAGCCTTGCAGTGTGTATGGAGACATAGGCATTCAAATTGAAAAAATCTAAAAGAAAAAGGGGAAATGACCAGTTAGTAGCTTATTGTTTAGTAAGGTGCACTGCAGGGAAAAGAGGATTTTGCATACTAAAAACGTTTCTCCTGACTTCCTGTCATGTCGATCATTCTGCGACCCCCCAGATTAATTTTGCTTCATTTTATTCCCCAGATAGGAACCACTGCTGTTAAAGACTTTATGGATGTATTTATGTGATTCTCAGCTTTTCATCTTCACTCCTCTCCAAGGAGTGGGTGAGTTGTTGGATCTGATGGTTGGGTTGTCACTGGTCTGTTGGTAATCTTCACTGTGTGCAGATATAAGATGGTTTTCAAGCTCTTGTCTTATATATCCGGTTGAGAATTGGACAAGATCAACGTCCCTTTCACGTCTGCCAGTTAAATATTAATATGGAGACATCACTGCCCCCGTCCAGTAAATAGTCTGGTCCACAACCCTTTAGAAGTCTTTTTTTTGTTTGTTTGTTTGTCCAAACCTCAGTAATATTCAAGTTACTGTCACTTTGATTCAAGAAGAGCAGCAAATTGTCACATTTAAGAATCTGGAAACTTTAAATTGCAATTCATTTAATCTACATCAATTAATCAACTGATGGTTGCAGCTTTACGTTACAATAATGCTGCAGTTGTGTGATATCTTTTGTTTCTGTTTTCCAGATCCTTCACCATTAACCAGGATTGGGCTTTAGTCAGAGGTTCATACTGATATTTATTTCACCAAACCCGCGTCCTCCATCCAGCATGGCTACGAGAGGCCTTCTGGGCTGTCTCCTCCTGACTGCTTTGCTCAGCTCATCCAACGCTGGGCTCGTCAAGAAAATCCTACGGCATCGACGACAGACTCTGGCTCCCCCTGAGGACCATAACGTCACCCTCCCCAGTGCGGGCAGTCCTGTGGTTTTCAACCACGTCTATAACATCAACGTTCCTGCCAGTTACCTGTGCTCAGTGAACCTGGACTCTCCGGAGAGCGTGCAGCTCTATCCCAAAGATGCAGCACTCTCTTCAGGCCATCACACCACTGAGCACACCGTCGATGAGGATAACCAGATTGTCTTCACCCACCGCATCAACATACCTCGGAAGGCCTGTGGCTGTGCTGACGACGTACCCGGCCTGAAGGACCTCATGAAACGTTTGGAGATGCTAGAGGGAGAAGTTTCAGCATTGAGAGATCAGTGCAATGGTGACGGGACCTGCTGCAGTGCACAGGTCACAGGTAGGTGTGATATGTCATGTAAGGGTATATAGATTATAGCCAGTACAGTAAAAGAATCCTTTATTTCCCTAAAATTGGAACTATGTGAGTCTCCTTCAGTATAATCTGCTCCATTCATCTGTTCTTTGGAATTCAGTGTGGGGGTGTAATACTCCCCACTTGCTTTGAAAGGGGCTTTGTTTGGCTCAAATGACATTCTGCGACATGCAGTTGATGAATGTCAAAAAAGTAGGAAGTCTACTCTAGTAGTTGGTAAAATAAGCCGCCATTTCTGAATGATGTACTCGTAAAGAGAGAGATTCACATTTTGGGAAAATAAGTATATTTGCTCTCTCACCGAGAGTTACATGAGAAGAGCAATACCTCGTTCATATCAGCCACTAAAGCCAGCAGCTGCTCGGCTTAGCTTAGCACAAGTTCTTAAGATGATTGTACTTAAGATAATAAACTGACATCGATGTGTTACAATTCAGTTCAATACAATACCACATAGATGACGATCCACAAAACTTTGGAATTGGTAAAGCACAGAAAAACAAAGAAGATATTTAAAGAATGTCTTGACTTTCTTATCAAAGGTGTGGTGGGAACTAAACCCTTCTGCAACGGTCGTGGAAACTACAGCACTGACACCTGCGGCTGCGCGTGTGAGCCTGGCTGGAAGGGCCCCAACTGCACCGAAGCCGAGTGTCCCAGCGACTGTCAGGACCGGGGCCGCTGCGTCGACGGAAAGTGCGAGTGCTTCAAGGGCTTCGCCGGAGAAGACTGCGCTCTCGAGGTCTGCCCCGCGGACTGCGGAGCTCACGGCCGGTGCTTGGACGGCGTTTGCGTCTGTTCGGACGGTTTCTTCGGGGAAGACTGCTCCGAAACCAAGTGCCTCAACAACTGCCTAGGCCGCGGCCGCTGCGACGATGGAGACTGCGTGTGTGACGAACCCTGGACCGGCTACGACTGCTCTGAACTCATCTGCCCCAAAGACTGCTTCGACCGTGGACGCTGTGTGAATGGCACCTGCTACTGCGATGAGGGGTACACCGGGAAGGACTGTGGGGAACGCACCTGTCCAAACAACTGCCATGGCAACGGTTTCTGTGTAGATGGCCAGTGTGTCTGCATCGCCGGCTTCAGCGGAGAAGACTGCTCTCAGCTCACCTGCCTCAACGACTGTAACGGCAGAGGCACGTGCTTCAACGGGATGTGTATCTGCGACACGGGCTACCAAGGCGAAGACTGCAGCCAGTTAGCATGTCTCAACAACTGTAACAACAGAGGCCAGTGCATAAACGGGCAGTGTGCCTGCGATGTGGGTTTTCAGGGAGACGACTGCGCAGAGCTTTCCTGTCCAAACAGCTGCCAGCACAGGGGGCGCTGTGTTAACGGACAGTGTGTGTGCGAAGAAGGCTTCGCTGGCGAGGACTGCAGCATCAGGACCTGCCCCTCAAACTGCTATGGCCGCGGCGAGTGTATTGAGGGACGCTGTGTGTGCCACACAGGGTTCACCGGCGAGGACTGCGGTGAACTGAGCTGCCCCAACAACTGCAGAAACCGAGGCCGCTGCATCGATGGGCAGTGTGTTTGTGACGAAGGCTTCTCCGGGGAAGACTGCGGTCAGAAAGCTTGTCCCAACGACTGCCTGGCCCGGGGTCACTGTGTCAATGGCAAGTGCATCTGTCAGGAAGGCTACTCGGGCGATGATTGCTCTGTGCTCGCCTGTCCAGGTAACTGCAACAACAGGGGGCGCTGCATCAACGGGAGGTGCTCGTGTGAGAGTGGATATGAAGGGGAAAGCTGCGCAGAGCTGAGCTGTCTGAACAGCTGCCAGGACAAAGGCCGCTGCGTGAACGGCCAGTGCGTCTGTGACGAGGGCTACATCGGAGAGGACTGCTCGGAAGGTAAGAAGCTCTGCTCAGCTCAGCGCACAAACACAAAAAAAAAGCATTTGGCACTCCACAAATCCTGAAATTTTCCATGTGTTAACTAGACGTACTATAAAAGAAAATCCAGAATGATGTAATTTCCCTCTGTGCTCAAACTTCACTCACCACTCATCCTGAGAGAAACTATTTTAGTGAATATAAAAGAGGTTTTGGGGTTGTGTGTTGCTGTTGTCTGCACTTTGTTCGCTCTGTTCTGGCACTTCTTCACACCACAGCCAGATGTAGCTCTGGACTTTGCATTAGCTTTGCGGTGGATGCTTGGTGATTGAGGGCATGAGAAACTGTCCAAGACAACACCCTCAGCAAGTTTTTTTTGTCTTTCCTTTTTTCCAGTGTCTCCTCCAAAGGACCTTACTGTTGGCGAGGTCACCAGTGAGACAGTGGACCTGTCCTGGGACAACGAGATGCTGGTGACAGAGTATCTTGTGACGTATGTGCCCACCAGTCCAGGTGGTCTCCACCAGGAGTTCACTGTGTCAGGAGACAAAACTGCTGCCACTGTCAGAGAGCTTGAACCCGGTATCGAGTACCTGATCAATGTGTACGCTGTTCTGAGCAACAAGAGGAGCGTCCCTGTCAGCGCGAGGGTGGCCACAGGTACGTCACAGTCACCTCCGTGTTAGCTTATTGCAAATACCCATAGAATAGACGTTTAAGTGGCTGAGTGGTCAGTGGTAATAACTGTTTTTTGATTGTTTTTGCTTCCATCCCTTCAGATCTTCCACAACCAGAGGGTTTAATATTCAAATCGGTGAGAGAGACCTCAGTGGAGGTGATCTGGGACCAGCTGGACATCCCCTTTGATGGCTGGGAAATCTATTTCCGTAACACGGTGAGTCTGCCCATCTGCTTTGAAGGATTGCCCAGGATTTTCACCAACAGGGAAAAAGTGAGGGTTGATAAGCAATGCCAGCTTATTGGAAGTCTCAGCAAAACATGGATTTATTTCAGCGCTAACCATTAAAATTGCTTTGACATATGGAAAAACTCAGCGAGGGGGAGTCTGGATGTCGTAGAACTGCGGGTAAATCTGCTGCTCAGAATCCAAACCAGTAATTCTTTTGGAAGGAAATTACTGTGCCAGCTGATAAGTCAGAGGCATTTTTAAAGCGATGCAGTTGCTGCAGAGTTTTTACCCCTTTTTAAATATGTTGTCCTTTCCTGACCCTCAGGTTAACTTTGATAATAGGTTGTGTGATGTAGTTTATGGTAAAAGAGCTCTCTGTCAGGGTTGGTTATCAGTCCTCTCAGATGTTTCCTGTGTGGGGGAAATTCACAGCTGTGTCATGCATACGTGTCATGCATGCTGCATCGTTCCATACTCTGTAAGCTGATATCTGACGTGTCATGGAAATGAGAAACACACTTTTTGCTTCATTTCATCAGCAGCAGAAACTGGTGGTTCGTGTCTCAGAGTTTAAGAAAGTAAAGATTAACACAGATTTCTGCTGGAGAACCCTGATTATTCACACATTTCCAGGAAAAATGACAAACTTAAAACCAAACTGCAGCTGAAGAAAACTGTATTTATTTCTTGTTGTGAACTGAAATGACCAGAAATAGATCGTTCTCATATCTGAAGAATACTTCTGAAATTCAAGTACATGCATACACAGTGAGAAGATCTGTCTTCTTACTGAGACTGTACGGTCACTTTTTGATCTTTTTTATAACATATTAACTTATATTAACAACAGATTTTAGAAAATACAATCCATTTAACCTCCTGTAAAACAGCAACTTTGTCTGTCGAGTATGTAACAGAAATGAGAGAAAAAACATCAGGTGAAGGGCAGTATTTTATTCTTTTTTAGATTTTTTTGTGTGTTCTCTCATCATCATGGATGTCCATCATCAAAGGCAAGGTCAAAGTATTGTACGTGTGGACACCGCATGCTTATGAGCCACTGTAATTGAGCGTGTAGCTATGTGCTAAGCTAAGCTAGCAGTCAGTAACAGCGTGAGAGTGGCATCAACCTTCTGACTCTTGAAAAAAGGCAAGTTATCATGTTTCCGAAAATGACCAACTGTGTCTTTTAAATCCTGTCAAATGTGCCAGGACTGGTTAAAAAATGGCATGGGAGAAATCTAAATGCTGACCAGCTGGATGTAAACTTCACTTACTGGTATCTGGTATCTTGTGTGCGTGTCCTTAACAGGATATTTGACATTAGTTTATGCATGTGTCCTTGCAGAAAGAAGAAAATGGGAAAGTCATGAGCACCCTTCCATCCTCTCAAAACCGGTTTCTCCAGTCAGGCCTTGGACCAGGACAGGAGTACGAAGTCTCCGTCAACGTCATCAAGAACAACACCAGAGGACCCCAGACATCCAAAAAAGTCACGACCAGTGAGTTTCAGGCTGCAACCAAACTTATTTTTCAGAGTGAGCCGGTGAAATCATGAGTGTGTTAAAACATCCACTTGGTACCAAGTATCCATTTTCCTGCTCTGTCTGGCAGCTGTTAATTTGGTAGGATACAAAAAACATCACTTGAGCGCAGTTAAAAAAAATGCATTAATGTCAAAAAGTGAAATTCCATAAAAGAGTAAGAACAGGAAATCCCTGCTGGCTGGCCATAGTTCCATCTAACACATTTCACCTAAAGAGTAATTACTCACTCTGAATCTCAGCCTTGCGTGACCATGTCGATAGTTTTTAACTAATACTAAATCTTAGCTCTAACATTTATTGCAGGGTTACTCCATACATTAGGCTGTGAAACGCTTCCAATTGCTTACGCAGTCGATGTGGCACGCCAGGCCAAACTGCTTTCTTTGTGCATGGAAAAGCCATTTAGTTTACTCGGTGCAGATGGAATCCCAGGGTATCACACCATTTCATGTCTGAGGTCATCTATTTGTGTAGGCTGAGAGTAGACACAGCTCCCCGAAATGAATGATCGGAGCAAGGTTAAACCTTTTGTACCCTTTTACCCTCAGAGGTCCTTTTAGCACCGCTCCAAAGCGTAGAGAAAAGATGTCTCCTCCACATGTGGACACAGGAGATTTGTCAGGTAGTAAACACGACGTCGGAGTGAAAGGGAATCACATTATATTTCATGAAAGCTTTTCCCCTGTTGATCCAAGTTATTGCTTTGTCTTGTGAGAGAGCCAAGTTGAGCCTTACAAGGATTGTTTTATGTAGGAAGGTTAAAAAACATGGCAGGACTTCCTGTGTTTGGTCTCAATCTTGGTCTCACACCAACATGGACTCAGACTTGCCTTGTGAATTTAAAGGCTTTCACTATTAGAAGCTAAATAGTTTTTACAGAGACTGATTAAATCCTCCTTTAGATGAGAACAACTGCGCAGAGCCAGCAGCCGTTAGCTTAGCCCACTACAACTACTGGAAACATCAGAAATGGCTAGCTCGACTCAGTACACAAGTACATCCTGGCTGAGGTACTCTGGCACAGCGGAGCTTTGAGCTAAATGCTAACATCAGCGTGCTAGTGTGCTCGCCATGACAATACGAACATGCTGTGTTTAACTGTTATAATGTTTACCATGTTCACCATCTTTGTTTAGCATGCTAACATTCGCTAATTAGCAGTAGCTACAAAATTTAGCTGAGGCTGAAGGGAATGTCATTATTTTTGGAGGTATGAATTAAAGTATTGGACAAAATCAAAGTACATATATTCACCATTAACTAGCTGCTTGTTCGCACTCATATTGGTATTGTTTTGACTCTGTTAGTCATTATAATGCACCTTTTAATGCTTCTTCCGGGGGTTAGGATAATTAGGGGTTAGGGTGAGGTGCCTAAGATCGTAATTCGTTTGCATCAACTTCCTTCTTCCTTACTATCGATCAGCAGTAAGTAGGAGGTTAATGAGGGAAAATGGCCTAGTAGCTGTAGAATATGGTCATGCAGAAGAAGGCATTAATAATTAATATTTTAATCATGAGTCAGCTCTTCTGTCTCTGTAATTTGATCACCGTCTATTTGATGGTGAAGAAGTAATTTCTTTTCTCTGCCTCGATGTCCCACTCAACAATAACTCACCTGAATTCCCACCCCAGAGATTGATGGCCCCCAGCAGGTGGAGGTGAAGGATGTGACCGACTCCTCGGCTCTGGTCAGCTGGTCTCAGCCGGTGGCTCCCATGGACAAAGTCACCATGTTTTACGGGCCCGGCTCCGACCCCTCAGATGAAACCAGAGTGGAGGTTTCCCCCCCAGACAAGCAGTACAGCCTTGACGGTCTGAGGCCAGACACTGAGTACAAGGTGTCGCTCGTCTCCAGGAGTGGAGACATCACCAGTAATCCTGTCACCACCACATTCACGACAGGTAGGCTTGTGATGGCCGTAACTGCACATTTCATATTGTCATTTATTTTGATGCTGCATCTCCAAAAAGTATTAAAAATGCATCAACGCGCCACACTTCTGTCCTGACATTTTGACTAATGCCTAACGGGTTTTGGCTTTATTTATTGAATGTATTTACCGTAGGCCTGGATGCTCCCACGGACCTGCAGGCTGTGTCCCAGACGGACGACAGCATCGCTCTGGAGTGGACTAACAGTCAAGCTGATGTTGGCAGCTATCGGGTGAAATACAGTCCCATCTCTGGAGCCGCTCATGGCGAGGAACTGTTCCCACGAGGACCAGGAGGCACCACAAAAGCTACCATCACTGGTAAGGGTCACAGAGGTATGACACCAGAAAGCTTACATCAAACATCCCACCTGGTGATTTTCCTTCTTTCCCTCTGTGTGGCAGGCCTAAGGCCGGGGACGGAGTATGGGATTGGTGTGACTGCCGTGAAGAATGAGAGAGAGAGCCTTCCTGCTACTACAAATGCAGCGACTGGTGAGAGATGCTGCTCAGCAGCTGTGCAAACAGTCATCCTTCACACCTTCATAAATACACAGACAAGTCAAGTTTGTTGGTACGAATTGGGTGACAACATGAAACTAATGGGGGAAAGTGATTTATGATCTGCGTTGAGCATCGACCAGAAGAGAAGACTTTACAAATAACAGAGTGTGAGATTTACCATCAGTCACTTTTACACTTAATTTTTCTCCCCCGTCAGATATCGACCCTCCCAGAGATTTCGAACAAGTCGAGTCCACAGAGACCTCCCTCACCTTCAGGTGGCAGAAACCTCGAGCCAAGGTCGGCGCCTACAAGCTGATGTACTTCTCCAAAGACGGCCGGGTCGAGGAGGAGGAGATCCCAGCCTCAGCGACGAGCTACGTCTTGTCCAACCTGACGCCTGGAATGAGCTACAGCATCACGCTGACTGCAGAGAGGGGCCACAAGAGGAGCTCGTCTGTCAAACTGTCTGCATCCACAGGTGGGTAGGAGACAATTTTACCACAGTATGATCTTAAAGTAATTTCTAAAACATGCTTTCAGGAGGATAAAGAATTTCTTCAGAGCTTTAAAATACAGATAAATCAACCTGCGTTCAGCTGCTTAGATCTTGAAGGATAGAGTTCAATAACCGGTTATATTCTTCATTGTAAGGAAATCAGTGTTCAGTCGGTACAGATGGTGACAAATTAAAGGAAAAATCAAAATAATTGATTGAATAATCATAACAGAGTCTCCACTGTGTGCCAGGGCTCACTGAATAGTTTGTCAAGTATGAAAAGTATGTAAATCATAGCAGTCAGCAGATGAAACTCTCTGCCATCATCATCATCAGAAGCACTAAATAATGGAGCACACTTTGGAAGGATAGTATTTGCTCCTCGGGCAGAGGTCCAGAGACGGTCGATGCCACAGAGCACCGAGCAGCCCAACATCAAACTGAGATGCTGTATGTTGTTTTTTCCTTCAATTTGTGACCTGTCTGGATATTAGAGTTAAACCTTGGACTTCAGAAATGCCAGTAGAGGTTTGACGACTGGTTTGGTGATTGGAATTAAATCTGCAGCCAACAAACACCAAGAAAATGAGATGCACTTGCACCTAAATGCTTTCTTGATTTGTGCCTTTTTGTTTTTCTCGTAGCCTCTTTCACATTTTATTTAGCCCACTCAGACGACCGCGAGCCGACGACTCCTACAGGCTCGGACGACAATGTCATTAGCTTTGTGTATTTAGACCCCTCTGAGTCCCAGTTCTCTGGGACGGAGCCTGAGGATGAGCTTGGGACGCTGACTGTCTCGGGCATCACGCCTGATGGACTTGACGTCTCGTGGAAACTAAAGGCTCGCAGTGTCTATGATAGTTTCACTGTAGAATATAAAGACACTCAGCGATTGCAGGATGTGAGTGAAGTCCGGCTTCCTGGAGATGCCACTGGCTCTAGAATCGAAGGCCTGAAGGCATCGACAGAATATCAAATAGAGCTTTACGGAATAACCGGTAGCCAGAGATCGGCCCTACTTGAAGCTGTTGCAGTCACAGGTATAATATTCTCTTTCAGACTGAATATTTATCAGAGCCGTTGTTGTTTGACAGCTTCTCCTTCAGTGGAAATCTGCTCTGTTTCATAGAGGTCGAAGAGTTGCTCGGGTCAGAGTAGCGACATGATTTGCATGCTGGGAGAGAAACCCAACAGAGATGATTGTATTTTCACCTAAAAAAAAAAAAAGTCATTCTCACCTCATCCCATCTGTCATCTGACAAGGCTTCAGCACTGGGGCCAAATGTTGCTTCCTGAAATTCAAATACAAGAAGAAATCCACGTCCTCCCTCAGCCGTTCTAACCTTCAGACACAGAGGTCGCAGCACCCTCCCCGTCCTGATTTCTTCCTGCATTTGAGCTCTTAAATGCAACCATTTTGCTCTGTGAAAGCCCGCACCACTAATCCCATCCCCATCATTCATCGACTTCAATCCCATTTGAACAATTAGAGGACTCGCAGGCTGTCTGAGGAAATTCCACCATACGTCACTCGCATGTCAAACAAGTGACTGGACAGTCTTCCTTTAGGACAGCGGCAACAAAATGGCTGTGCATGGCTTCTCCGTCCGTTTGAAGACGACTGTGTACTTCCACTCCGGTGGACTACTCAGGACCTTCAAAAATTAACGGCACTGGCTCAGGTGCTGTTAATGTCTCAGCTGCTGCTTGATGATAAGAACTGAGGATGAAATGATGAACTCTTCACAGGAATGCGGCAGAACTTTGTGCAGATGTGTTTTTTAATCCTGCGTTGTTCTCATTTTAACGCCGTTTCTTTTTCACAGGTTCTTTTTCAGTCTCCAGCAGAGCCGGTGTCAAATTCATTCTTTAACCTGCTTTTATTCACTGTAGCACCAAAGCCTACCTCTGCAGACGCGCTAATGCCGAGCATCAAGGATGCCCCAGCGACCCCACAGTCTGCTCTGGATACTGAAGCAGCTCAAACCTCAGACCCCCTCCGTCCTCTAAACACCGCGGCCCCCTCCACCTCTGATACTGGTGCGACGAGCTCTGGGGCTGAGCCTGAGAGCTCGAGCCTGGACGTACTGGGGGGCCTCACGGTCAATATTAACTCCACTAATGTAAGCCTGGATTGGGCGGCGCCCGATGAGGCGTTTGATAGCTTATTGGTGGAGGTCAATGCTCCGACACATGTGACGCCGCTACCAGGAAGTGCGAGGGAGGCTGAAATAGAGGGCTTGCCCCCCTCTGCACATAATGATATTACATTACAAGGGCTGGTGGAAGGGAAGCGATCTTTACCTCTCAAAGTTTTTCCTGCGACAGGTACATGGAGCAAATATTTCCTTCTTTGTAGGCATTCATCACAACCCATCATCATCATCATCATCATCATCACAACCATTTATTTTTATGCTCGAGATATTTCAGTATAGCTGCATGGTCTTTTTTTTTTTTTTTTAACAGACAGTTGATGTATTGGGTCCGTTAACTCAAGAGACAGATTTCAAGATTAAAGTCATGATATTTGAGGGAAAAAATTAACATTTCAAGAAAAATGTTAAGTAATAATTTTCAGTATTTTGAGAGAAAAGTAATATTTCAAGATTTATATTATGAGAGTAATATTTTAAGAAGGAAAATTGAATATTTCAGAAAAGTAAACATTTTTCTAGTCATAATAAACCACATTTCAAGAATACAGCCGTACTTCTTTGCAAATAAGTCTGAATCTTTAAGATTTCAGTCATTATCTCAAAGGTGCAGTGTTTAGGATTTAAAGGGATCTATTGGCAGAAGTGTAGAATCACTGTATCACCACTGTGTTTGCATTACCTCAGAATAAGCTCTTTGTTTTTCTAACAGTTCAGCTATAATCCTGAAATCTGACATTTTTTCCCCTCAATGCGGCCCAAACACTCTGTCGCCCTTTTTACGATCAATCATGTGCCTTGAAAAGTTATGTGAGAGTAACTTTTACAATCCATCTTGCCATTCAGTTGACCCCACTCTGATCTGTCTATCTACCAGAGGAGCCGAAGCCCATGGTGATGAACCTCACCACCTCTGACATTACATGGGACGGCTTCACTGCGTCCTGGAGCCCCACGGGTGGGGACTTTGACAGCTTTGTCATTGAGGTAACAAACTTGGAGAATTTTGCAGAGAGCCAGAACCTCACTCTGTCGGGAGGCGCGTTCAGCCTGGGCATCTCCGGGCTGAATCCCAACACCAGCTACATGGTTGGCCTGTTTGGGATGTATCAGGGCTCCTTCCTTGAACCCGTGTACACTGAAGCCACCACAGGTACCTGCAGCTTGCAACGTTTTGTCCTCAAACTCTTGATTTTTTTTTAACTGTCTTTCTGTGTCAGTCGGTATCTGTGAATCACACACAGACACACTCTAGAGCCTCTGTTGTCCCGCTCACAGCGGAGCATCCACACCTCGCTGCATGAATCGAGAACGACACAATAACCTAATTTCTGTTTCGTCCTCGCTGTCCGACGCCCTGGCCGCAGGGTGCTGTACTACTCCATCTTAACCAGCGTGTCATGATCCATCCTTTACCCTCCAGCCACTGTTTCTGTCTAGCTGAGAGAGGGCAGGGTGATGGGCACCCGTGTCGCATCACTGAGCCGAGCAAACGCCCCTCAAATGTTCACCCTTACTCCGAACTGCTCCCTCCATCCCAGTTACCAAAGTGCATGAAGCCCCCCCTCCCCCTCCGCCTCTACCATCCGCTGCATCGTGGTGAGGTTTGACGCTGATGTGCTGCAATGATTGCAAAAGCAAACCAATAACTTTCACCCTCACACACCCGTCACACCGTGACAGCGTGACCATCTCATTTCATCCCATCAACCCTCATTCAGCGTGTGATTGATTAACCTTGAGGGATCATTTGCCCGGAGATGTGTAAGCGCTCCCATGCGAGTTTTAGTGACATCTGAGCTCTGTTAGTTTGTGTGAATGACGCCGAGATCGTTCAGCTTTGTCCATCCTGATTATTTGCACAGAACATCAAAGTAAATACTCCTCATTTCCTTTTGAACGACTAGGTGGCAAATGATTAAATCATTTTCAAGGTAAAAAGCTAATCTGAGGTTAACAGTGACGTCACCTTGTTTTACATCTGAATGATGCCTAAAGTGTCTGCTGCACGTTTGCCTGCACCTGACTCTGTTCCTCATCGCATGTAAAAACATGTTTTTATAAGTTTGACTCTCTGTAGCTCTCCTGTTCTGCTTTGGATTGCTCGACATGCAGAGTTTATATCGTCCTCAGTGTTAGCAGTTCGTCCACGTGCATGAAAGACACTTTAAGTCCAATAATGTTTCTCCTCGCACCACATTTTCACATGTAACTCCACTCTCAGTTAAATCATTTAAACTTGCCGCCCAGTTTTTTTTTTACCAGCTATTCACTGTGAAGGCTTCTCCTTTTCCATCTAATTATCATGTTTTTTGATCGAAGCAGTAGGTGTGATTGGTTTAAAAGTAACTGCAAATTTTAATTTCTATACAAAAATATATGCATGTATTTAATCTTGTATTGAGCTACTCAGACTAGCAGGAATTCGACGTGGGTGGCGGTGAGTGCCCTGTAACAACATTCACCTTTTTATATGATAAACCAACCAGCTACCAGTTCATCCTGACTTCTTTCAGTTTGTGTTGTGCAAAATGGTTTCTGATGAAAATCTAATAATGATTTCTCTCTTTAGTGAATCAGCCAGTGGTTGGCAAACTATATATCACAAACTTAACGTCAGAGAGCTTTTCAATCTTCTGGAACGACACTGAAGGAGAGTTTGATGCTTTTACCCTGGAGATAATTGATTCCGATTGGCTGATGGAGCCAAAGGAGTTTAACGTGTCCCACAGTGTGAAGTCTCATGACGTCACAGGGCTCAGGCCCAGCACTGACTATGTAGCCTACCTCTATGGGATGTACAAGGGATCCCGAACAAATGCTGTCAGTATTGTTGCATCAACAGGTATTTGGATTTTGTATATTTGTCATTAGATTAAAAAAATAGGGTTATATTTTTCAGCTATCTGCACTGTAAAGCTAACTTGGGCATGTATGCGCACACTGGACAAATACACGCTTTCTATTCCAATCAATGAACATATTTTATATTTTTCTCTCCCCCCTGTAGCTGAAGAGCCTGATTTGTCCAGGCTAGTTGTTTCTAACATTACCTCAGACAGATTTTCTCTGTCGTGGCGGACAGGAAAGAAGGCTTTTGATAACTTTATAGTAGAAGTCAGAGAGTCTGCTTTGCCCTCGCAGGCGATTGGGCGCGCTCTGCCCGGCGACGTGCGCTCCACGGTCATGGCCGGGCTCAAAGCCAGCACGAGCTACAATATAAAGCTGTACGCCAGCGCTGGTGGCCAGAACTCACGTCCCCTGTATGATGTAGCTACAACAGGTATCGCATTACATGCATTTTTTGACACTGCATGTACAGACCACGTTGTGATTTGCCCGCACAGCATAACTGAAAAGCCATGTTCTTTTTCTGTTCAGAGGACGTCCCACAGTTGGGGCCCATAGCTGCTTCATCTGTGAACCCACATAACCTCAGCTTGTCCTGGAGCACAGTGTCGGGCCACTTTGATGGCTTTGTTGTCCGGGTCAGTGACCCCGAGCAGCAGTCTGATACGCTGGAGTTCAGACTGCCCGGTGAAGCCCGTAACGTTACCATTTCTAACCTGATGGATGCCACAGGCTATGATATTGAACTGTACGGCATCTCTCACGGGCGCCACACTCCCTCTGTGTTAGCCCACGCCATCACAGGTACTACGTATTTTACTCATGTCTTAAACTCTCCTGCTATCAGCTTTATTCACCACAATAACTGCATTGAAACGTAAAACACTTTCTTATCAGCAGGTCTAAAGCCTGAAATGCATTAAAAGCCAATTTGACACGCATCATTAGGAGCTGTTGTTTCACAATCTGGTAGCATTTTTGGGACATGAAACCAGCGAGACAGCACTGTGGAAATACTCTGCAGGATGGCCCATTTCGGAATAACAGTCATTTATACATTCATGTGTAAGCTTCACTTTAATAATGGAGCTTGTAAAGGTGGAAGCTAATGTTAGGGGACTTTATATCTCGCTGGGCAGCAGCATGACAAGGCTGTCAGATAAAAGTGTGGAGTAAAAAGTGCAAAATTAAGTAACATGAAATGGAAATACTTAAATAGCTCCGCGCTTTTACAGACAGTTGACACCCATAGAAAAGTCAGTTTTAATTTGGGCTAAAAGTAGAATTGCGTGAAGGTGCAGTACCACTGATGGCCACTAGCTGTTTGTGTTGAGCTCCATTCAGAAATGCCCGTTGCTCCGTCAAGTTTTTATCTTCACGATGAAGATGAACGTCCTCTGTCTTGTGAAACATCTTTTGCCGTGTAGTCGTGTCCCTCTCAACCTTTTTCACCCTTGTTTTGGTGTTTTAAGCCCAAATCCAGGCTTCAGTCTGTGGCTTTAGTCACAGACTGAGGTCTCTTTGGGCACATCCATTGTTCCTACAGTCTAATGCAGCGGTA
Organism: Chaetodon trifasciatus; assembly: GCA_037975065.1. Taxonomy (NCBI): domain Eukaryota; kingdom Metazoa; phylum Chordata; class Actinopteri; order Chaetodontiformes; family Chaetodontidae; genus Chaetodon; species Chaetodon trifasciatus. The sequence continues at coordinate 3,334,719 of JBBMOE010000003.1, forward strand.
TATAAAGCTCTGTGATGCATGCCAAATTTTCCTTTAATGTGTTTTGGCCTGAGAACTTTGGAAATATTCAGATCAGATGTTTCCATCTTACGTGGGGACAAGTTGCCTCTTTATCACAGGAAGCACAGATTTTATGATTTGCTTTTGCAACAATTGCACCCTTGGTTGTTCACTCTTGTTCCTCCTCCCACATATGTTCCCTCTCACAAAAAAAAAAAAAAAAATCAAACCCACTCCCCTTCCAGCTCCTTTGCCCAAAGTGGAAAACTTGACCATTTCCAACATAACCCCCTACGGCTTCCGTGTGTCGTGGGAGGTGAAGCAGGAGCTGCAGCAGGAGGAATTAGCCCCCTCTAGTGGCGGCTTCAGCCATTTTCACATAGTGGTGACAGACTCCGGCTGGCTGCTGGAGCCTCAGGAGTTCACTGTGCCGGGAAACCAAAGTCAGCTGGACATCTGGGGCCTCATCACCGGCATAGGCTATGAGGTCAGGCTGACCGGGGTGTCAGAGTCAGGGCTTCTCTCTCGGCCTCTGACTACAGTGGCTGTGACAGGTACCACTCACAGTGCACTGCAAGGCCCCTCGTCGTACTAAAAAGTGCAGTTCCTTGTGTTGTTGCAACTACTGTGCATACACCGATCGGCCACGACATTAAAACCAGCTGCCTGATACTGCGTAGGTCCCAACGAGGAACGGACCCCTGAAGGTGTCCTGTGGTGTCTGGCACCGAGACGTTAGCAGCAGATCCTTTAAGTGCTGTAAATTGTGAGGTGGGGCCTCCATGGATCAGACTTTTCCAGCACATCTGGGGAATATGGAGGCCAAGTCAACACCTTGAACTCTTTGTCCTGCGTCATCCTTCTGTGTGCTTGGTCTGAAACCGTGTTTATGTAGGTGGCACATGTGAAAGTGAACTCCACATGAGGGCCAGGACACAAAGGTTCCCAGCAGAGCATTGCAGTCCTGCGGGATCATCAGTGTTATTCAGTGGTTTAATATAGTGGCTGATCGGTGTATATGATCATTAAACTTCATGATCCACGTCTGAAATTTCACTGTCACAACCTGGCCAGGTGGATAGATGGAATAATTCTTTGATTGGCAGCTTTTTTGTATGATAATTAAAAATAATAGAACACTAAATTTAGCTTGAGAGTTGACACATTTTTGTGGATGGCGTGTTTGGATGGTGAGGCTTCAGCTCAGTGTTGTAACCCAACTCAGCTAACTCAGATTTATAACACGACTCTTTTCCAGAATGATCTCACTCGTCTTCTGTTTTAAGCATTTTCTTGGTATGCAGCTTCACCAGCGGGAGGAAGAGATGCGGAGCTCCCGTCTGTTTCCCCTTCCCTCCAAAATATGAGCAAGCATATTTGTTTGTTTTCATATTTTAAAATGTGTTTTCCTTCAGCTCTCTGACCGCGGACGTCTGCGGACGTAATACGGTTGTCGTATCACGTCTGCGGACGTCTTCTAAAGTCCCTTTTCACCATGTTGTTACCGTTTCACGCCGGTTTTCTCGATCTGGCTAAAACGACCGAATAAAAATACGCAGAAGTCGGAAAACACTGATAAATCAACAAGACATTTTGAGCATGAAATGTCAGTTGATCTGGTTTGTTTCATGACCTTTGAATGCACTGAGGCTGGCCTTGAAGACGCATGGGGACCTCAGCTCCACCACGGTTTGCTGAAATCCATCCAGCCTTTTACAGACTGTCCACTGATATAAATGCACATTTACACAAAGCATCTTGTCTTTAATTCACCCAAACTTGGGCCTTTATGTCCCGTGTGCTGTTGTTTTTGACTGATTGACACTAACGGACGCCTGAGCATGGCAGATCAGAGGTGGTGGACAAAAAGGCCTTCAGGCTGGACTCTAACCCTGTCTGCCACCCGGAAACCTTCTTGCCTGATTGCTGACTTCTTCCACACTGATGTCTTTGGCCATCTCTCAGACGCTGATGAATATTGCTGGGAAAACGCCAAACCTTCTGCAACGTTATGTCTCCATTGTCTAACCAGAGGCCGAGCCGGAGGTGGAGCATCTCTTTGTCTCAGACGTCACGGCCGACAGTTTCCGTCTGTCGTGGACTTCTGATGAAGACATGTTTGACAGATTTGTGATTAAAATAAGAGACAGCAAAAGATTAGCCCACCCTCAAGAGCACAGCGTCCGTGGCGACGAGCGAACCAAAGTTTTAACCGGACTCATGAGTGGCACTGAGTATGAAATCGAGCTTTACGGTGTCACACTGGACCAACGCTCCCAACCTGTAACTGGGGTTGCTCAGACAGGTACACGACACACACTGCAGTGTGTGCAGTTTTATACTAACCACTAAACTCTCGAGTTTCGGGTGTGACGTCTGCTGTCAGGACTGAACCCACAGTCCCACTAATCATCTTTATTTGTCTGGTTTAGGCTTAACTCCATGTCTGACTCTAATGGAAAATGGTCTTTTGGGAAACGTATATTGTGGAGTTTCATTTGGATCCTCCGAGCTCATAGTTTTCATCTCTTCTTGCTGTGTTGTCGGCCGTATTCACTTCACTTTTCGCCTCTTTTTCTGCTTTCCTGTTGCGCATATTCTCTTGCACTCTGCCAGGCCTGAGCACTCCCAGAGGACTTCACTTCTCTGAAGTGACTGACTCCTCAGCTGTGGTTCACTGGGCCTTGCCTCACTCTGCAGTGGATAGCTATCGGATCACCTACGTGCCCTTTGAAGGAGGTAAGAGCTCACTGTGTTTCTGTAGTTTAGTTGGTTTTTGTAACTCGATAAATGTTTAAATTATGGCTTAATTTAACTAATTTTAGCCTCACTAGTGTCATGGCTGTGGCGATGAAAGTATTGACCCTCCAATCAGTCGGTCCATCATTTTGGTCCAGACTGAAACATCTCAACAAGCGTCAGATGGATTGTTATGAAATATGTGCAGACATCCTAATGAATCTGATGATCCTCTGACTTTTCCTGTAGCACCACCATGAGGTTGGCTGCTTTCTGGCTTATTTTAACTGCCTTGAGCTTTAGTACAGACATGCGTGTCCACATCAGGTCAAATTAATTAATTATTTGTCCAGTACTTTAATAAAACCTCTCACCAGCCTCAGCTGTGCTTTGTTGTTGGTGCTAACTGTTAGCAGGCTGACGTGCTAACTACCAAACATTGCTAAACATCAGCAAGTTAACATTATCTTGAGTGTAACAGCATGCTGATGTTAGCATCTTGCTCAAATCACCAGCCACACACAGCTGTTAGCACAGCTGTAAACTCTTTGTTTTGCTTATTTATGGAGAGTTCAGAGGAAATGCGCTGGCGGGTTTTTAGCACTGGACTCACGTTGCTGTCTGTCCTCCACAGGAAGCCCGATGACGTTGACCGTGGACGGCAGCGTGTTCGAGGCTCTGCTGCCCAACATGATCCCCGGCAAAACATACCAAGTGACTGTGAGCTCCGTGAAGGGCCTGGAGGAAAGTGACCCCAGCACTGACACTGTAACCACAGGTGCCCTTCTTCTTCTTCTTCTGCTGCTGCTCTTACACAACGCTCTGTGCCAGTCCTCCTGAGCTGTGATGATGCTGAGGGCGCTTTGTGGAAAGCCTAATTGAGGACATTTCTCTTGACGCCGTGTTCCTGTTTGTGCCCCTCAGCTTTGGACAGACCTCAGGGTCTGACTGCAGTCAATGTCACTGACGTCTCAGCCCTGTTGCTGTGGCAACCATCCGTGGCCACCGTCGATGGCTACGTCATTACTTACAGCGCTGACTCAGGTGTGTTCCTGTTTACGGTGTTCTTATTAATCTGCATCAGCCGTTAAGTTTCTTTAAAACTGATACTTCTGTTCTCATTCTCCACATCTGCTTTCTCAGAGTGTGTGTGTGTGAGCGTGTGTTTGATTTATTGACCTGGGCGTGCCTTGCCTTGCAGCGTCCTCCACGGTGGAGCATGTTTCCGGGAACACAGTGGAGTTCGAGATGGGCTCCCTGGTTCCAGGAACACACTACACAGTTGGAGTACATGCGATGAAAGAAGCCCAGAAGAGCGACGCCGCTGTCACTGAATTCACCACCGGTGGGCTGAGAGAGACGACCTGCAGCAACCTTAGCCTCGACTCACGCGTATTTTGTAGCTGCAGCTCCTTTAATGAACGATAAAACCTCAGTGTGATGTTGTGTTTTCAGACGTGGACCCTCCTCGTGACCTGACGGCGATTAACATTCAAACTGACGGCGCGGTTCTCACGTGGAAACCTCCGCAGGCGGCCGTCACCGGTTACACGCTCACCTTCTCCTCGGCCGATGGTGTCATCAGGGTACGTGCGTCCTCAAATCAGCGCTGCTAGTTTCTCCTTTAAACCCAAAAAACAGAGGCTGCCTAAACTCAGTGTGACTGACAACCATGTTCCAAAGCAGGCTATGAGGCAGCCAACGTGGAATTATCCTGATGCACCAGATGGTTTGTTAGCAAGAGAAAAGCCTTCAGTGCCATTATGAGCTCTTCTAATATAACTGATGCTGTAGCAGCATCTATGCTAACCTCTTTAGCAGCCGCCATTTTTGTTCTGACTGTAGTTCAGCTACTTGAATCCTGGCAAGATCTCAGCTGCCCTGTGAGGTAAACACAGAAGGCCTTCAGAAACCTTCTTTTGGTGCATTCAGGGACTCTCGGACATCAGAGTTCTGTCTTTGAAGAGTGACTTTTCAATGCAAGGAATCAAATTCACATCATCTGTTTTGCATCTTGCTTTGACTTTCTGGGCACCAAGTCTCAATTTAAATCTTATATATTATAAATAAATGCAAAATGAAATATTTTTATTCTATTGGATTACCGTGTTTCCAGCCTCTTCTCGTCTGGCAGTGATGTCCATGTTTTGTATTGAAACCTCCAGTCGTCTTGCTGTATAAATGCTTTGCGTTTCCATGTCTGTGCATGGATTCAGGAGGTGGTGCTCAGCCCCACGGCGTCCTCTTATAGCATGGCTCAGCTCACCGGCTCCACTGAGTACAACGTGCGACTGCAGGCCATCGCCGGAGCCCAGAGGAGTCGTCACGTCAGCACCGTCTTCACCACCAGTAAGGACGGAGACACGCCTCTTTGGTTTTAATCGCATGTGTGGATTGGGTGGACTTGACTGGTGCTTCTTAGCCGTGGAACCCAACAGTCCAGATGCACGTTAGAACGATTACTTCTTCTAACGCAGATTCCTTTGGGTTCATGCGATCCTCCAGTCAGATCACCTGCGCTTATTTTTCATTCTGTCCGAGCGGCTCCCAAAGGATTTCATTTTCCTTTTCTTTCTCAAAACCTTCTTGCCTCTCCAGCGTTCTTACTCCCTCATGATACTGTATACCCTATATGCTTTTTTTTTTTTTACATAGCGGAGATGAAGATGAAGCAGCTGTCGTCTGAGATGATTTCTTTTGAATGTGTGCTTCTAGTTGGACAGTTGTACAAACACCCGAAGGACTGCGCTCAGACTCTGCTGAATGGAGAGACGACCTCTGGTCTGTACACCGTCTACGTGGGAGGAGAGGAGAGCCAGCCCATCCAGGTTTACTGTGACATGACCACAGACGGCGGAGGATGGATGGTGAGTAAATCAACCTGCTGGAATCCAATTAAAGGCAGCTCTGGAGCCATAACTCACCTCCAGTCGGATGTGATCACACAAGTTACGCGACGGCTGTTTTTCTAATGGCGGACAGCGCCGCCGTGACCTCGGCCGTGCTTGTTATGATTGTTGTGAAGCTGCTGTGACGCTCATGAAAGTCAGTCCTCTTCAGGTTTTCCTCCGACGCCAGAATGGAAAGCTGGAATTCTACAGGAACTGGAAGAACTACACCGCTGGCTTCGGAAACATGAATGATGAGTTCTGGCTCGGTAAGAGCGCTCGTCTTCTCGTCCTGCTCACTTCGCCTCTCTCTCTCCTACTCAGTGCATTCTCAGTTCACACTTATTAAATTATTACAGGTCTCTCCAACCTCCATAAAATCACAAATTCTGGCCACTACGAGCTGCGAGTGGACTTGAGGGACAAAGGGGAGTCGGCCTACGCTCAGTACGACAAGATGACGATCGCAGAGCCAAGAACACGCTATAAGATCTACATCGGAGCGTACAGTGGAACAGCAGGTCGGTGTAACATGAAAGGACGAGATCGAGTCACTACACAGATCACTTTGGGTTCGAAGCTCCTTACAACCAGTTCCATCACGTACACTGTTTTGACTGTATAGTTCATGTCCATAGAAGTGCAGTACATGTGCATGTTGGACATGGCATCCATTTTAAAAAGCTATACTGCTCAGGTCTGTCTGGTCATATTAAGCCACAGCACGGCAGCAGCTTAGCTTAGCTTAGCTTAATGAGGAAGCAGCTAGCACGGCTCTATCCAGAGGTAACAGAATCCATCCACCAGCAAAGTCTCTAATTAACCCTGACAGGTTTGTTTAATCCATCAGGACTGCCTGAAGTTGAATAAGCCCACACGCTCACACGCATGAATCCATGAACTGTGCTTTTACCAGGCGACTCCATGACGTACCACCAGGGTCGACCCTTCTCCACTTACGACAACGATAATGATATCGCCGTCACCAACTGCGCCTTGTCCTACAAAGGCGCCTTCTGGTATAAAAACTGTCACCGTGTGAACCTCATGGGGAAGTATGGCGACAACAGTCACAGTAAGGTAAGAGCAGCTGACGCATCTCTTCCAGCTGTGCTTCTTCCAGTCACTTTTTAGATTATTTCTTCAGTGATTATTAGCCTTTTGTGCTTTGTTCTGGGTTCTGTATTTTACTGGCTGTTGACAATATTTAAACAAATATCAGCCGCTTCTCATCAGGCTTTCCTCAGAGAAATTAGAGATGAAGCCTGTATGTATTCCAGTATTTGTTGTAAGACTTTACATAACTTTTCCCAAAACATGTGAGTGATCTCCATCATCTTCCTCACTCTCTCCAACATTATGTAACGCTTACGTTTCATCTTCGGTGCGCTAAACAAATCGTTCCAGGAGAATTCCCTCAAACTGAATGCGGTGCAGGGAAAGATGACTCTGACGTGTTAGATCCCTCACTGCCTCTTTCCCATGATGTGTAATGTGTTTTTCCACAGGGGATCAACTGGTTCCACTGGAAGGGCCACGAACACTCAATTGAATTTGCAGAGATGAAGATTAGGCCAGCCAACTTCAGAAATTTCGAGAGCAGGAAAAAGCGATCGTAGACTCGTGAGCCCGTCCTCGTCCACACCTCATCTCCGTCCTCCCAGAGCCTCGTCAGCAGTCATCAACTTCCTCAAATCTTTCTCTAAAAATGCACACAAACAAAGACAAAAGAAGACAATCCGCCTGTGAGAAATGAGCCCGGTAACACGACACCAAAGAATCCAACCGTCCGTCTTTATTTGTGTGTGTAGAAATCCCAGTTTGGCACTGTCGTACGTGTGATTAGGTTTCTGCCATCCAGAAGAAAGAAGCGGCGAGTTTGACGAGCGTGAATGGACACACAGTGCAAGTGTTATTGGGACCAAACATCTGTAATGATACCATGTAAAATTGTGTAAATGGATCCACTGAATCAGTAACATGTCAAAGGCACATAGTCAGAAGGCGTCAGACCTCTCACATCCCCGAAAGTAAAGCTTCACTTCCTCCATCTTCAACTGAGTTATTGATAAGGATACATTGTATAAAATAATATCTTTAATGAACAGAACAAACTCTGTGAAATGTCACATGTATTTACTGTACAACCAAGACCGATCGATCACGTTTGGAGGCCAATAATCTCATTGAATTCATATTTAAATGTCGCTTCACTTCTTTTGATAGAAAAAAAAAAATCTGATGCTCTGCAACCTTCAATACAAATAAAAATATTAGTTTGATAAAAGTGTGTGAGCTCTTTGTGTAAGAAAGATATTTCCACCTTCAGTCCAGCAGATGGCAGTGTTTACTCTCAATGCAATACTCACTGAGTGGATGTGGTTGTTAGACAGGAGTATATTTTACAGAGCAGCTGACTGAAAAATATTTATTATTCTTGGTATGTGAAGGTCTTGAAAAGTCTTAAAAAGCCTTGAATTCAGTTCATGCTAAAGAAAAAGTATTAAAAAGACTTAAAAATGACCCACATGCTGAAACCAGGAGGCTCACCAGCTCATTGAGTTTGAGTCTGTTTTAGCAGAAGCGTGAATGAAATGGTTATTTTTAATTGGTTAATCCATCCATCAGTTTAAAGCTGCTTATGTGGGTCCAGGTCATGTAAACTGATCAGCTATAGCTGGAAATATTTTTAAATACTGATGGGAAAATGTGGCATAAATGTCAATAATCTCCTGTTCTAACTGAAGGCCTGATTGATCTCTCTGGCTTTAGGTAATATTTTAACCGGTAAGACTGTGAAAAAGGTGTTAAATTGAATTACAAAATCTTGAATTTAAGATTTTTATTACTTGTCTGATATCAGAAAACATTCTCCAGGATAAATAAAAACAAAATCTTGGTCAACTTTATTGGTCTAAATGCAGGAGTGGGCGTTTATTCTTCATGTTCGCTTCACTTTGAGAAGTTTTTCTGATGTTTTCCACGTTGGCTGAAGTCTTCTTGGACGGCTTCACTGGCTTGAACGCAGCCTGATGTTTCTGGACCCGGATCTCGTCACCGTTCCAAAGTTTCACTTAAAATCCGCCTTATCTTTCTTTTGCAACTGGAGCCCTTTGGAGCCTTTTGTGCAAACCACACAAGGTTTGCAAAATCAATATCCTTCTAGAGTTGTCATCAAATCGGTCGTTTAGGCAGATGGTTCCAGATCTGACGAGGAACTTCGCACTCATCGCCTCTAACAAGGGCATATTGGTGTTGGACTGGCCAGCTTCTTAAACAAGGGGTCATTTTGATGAAATATGACCGATGTTCGTGTCCTACTTTAGCGAGTATCAGGTCGTTTCAGTCTTTCAACATCAGGCAGGTGACCTGGTGATCAGACGCTGCCTCGTGTCCTCGGGTCCATCATCCATCTTGATCTGCAGCCACTCAGTGTCCTCTCGGCGCTCCCTGGTTCTGTTTGTTTGCAGGTCGCTTTAATGGGTACATTTTGGCCTCTGGCATGCGAGCCTCCTAGAGAGCAGTCACACCATGAGCGAATGTTTGTTCTAGTCTTGATCGCAGCAGCGGGTTCTGAGAATCCGTGCCGGGATCAACCTTAATGTGTCCAGAGGAGCCTGACACTCTCAGCTGTTGGAGGTTTAGTATGTTGGAACATCTTGTTTGAATACGACGATGAGGAATTCAACGAGGAGTGATGAGAAACTGGATGTCTGCTGGCACAGAGCTGGGAGTTTTCCACATAGAAGTAACCGTTGACCTGAATTTCTACCCTATGCACGATGCTAAGATCAAATTTAGCCCTGAGATGTTTCTAAATATGGACTTGGAGGTCATGAGTCAAATGCCCTTGCAAAGACCAACAGTGATACAAGAACCCAAGTAAAAGCTCTCTAGTGATCTTACCCTCAGCGTTTAGAGATTATACAATTATCTGGCACTTGTGTTTGTCAAATCAGGACCACGTTTCCCATGACCCTGATTACTTCCTGTTGTCAGGAGGACAGATAAGAGCCGATAACAGGCCTTGTTACAAGATATGTATTCAGGGGTTAATTTGGTGAAATGGCTAAACTGGAATACACGTGTTTTCTGTTTGTTCCCTAAATTCAGCAGATTTATAGAAAACTAACAGAGGAAAAGGCTCAGTTTTAGGTTTCTAATGTTTCTTTGCCTCACTGCTGGCGTGGCTTTTCCTGTTGGACCATCATGAGATTCACATTTGTGGTTTTGGGTGAAATATCTCCACAGCTGTTCATGTTCCCCTCAGGATGATTTGTTTATAACTTCAATCATCTGACTTTCCACCTAGAGTAAGAGTCAGTGCGTCCAGTTTATGACCAAATATCTGCAAAACTAATTGCCTCAGTTGTACTCAGTACAATACTGTAATCAGTATTCATTATAATGTTATTAAATTTGCAAATGTTAGCATGCTAGCACACTCAGTTAAGCTGATGAACATACCTGATAAATCTGCATCTGCACATTAGCGTTGGCATTGTGAGCATGTTAGCATGGAGACGCTAGCATGTTGCTCAAAGCAACGCTGTGCTTAACATTGTAATCCATTGCAAGTTAGTATCCCCGACTTCAAGTGTGTTAATGTTGGTGAACTCAGGCTAAACGGATTTTGCTCGAGTTTCGGTCTGTTTCCAGCTCAGAGGTTTTTTGTGTGTTAGCACAGCCTAGCTAGCATGGCTGTAGTAGTAACAACAGGTGATGTTGGGTTGTTTTGTTCCTAACAGCAATCATGCAGAAATGCCAAAAACAGTTTGTTGAATGACCACTTGAGCCTGCGTCCAAAAGTGAGTCAATCCCCATAGACCCCCATATTAAAATGCCAAACTGTACTGTACAAACTGTACAACAGGCTAATTTACCGCTAATTTCCTCTTCCATGGTGACTGTAAAGGGGTGAATTCACTCATTTTAACTACATTGAGGCTTAAAGTTCTGCATAATTATGGCAAAACAGCCACTTTGAGTGACAGCTAGCCGCTAGGTTTCAGCAACCACCACCTCTTCGGCCATTGGTGGATTAGCCAGGAGCTTGGTGGCCAAGATGGCGACGGATGGAGCCACTCACTGAGCGTCACGATGGCTCTTCAGACACCTGTGGGTGACATCTTAGAGTCCGTGTTGAAACTGCTAGCATGGCCGTAGACTCTCGTTGCGACGTAAACCTACACAGAAATGTGGATTTGACACCAAAGAGCTCAATCTGAGCAGGTGCTTGGAAACACTGTCTGGTGGCAATTTTTAAGTCATCACTAAATTAAGCGAATCTTCCATCTTGCTGTTAGCATTTAGCTTGAAGTGCCACTGTGCCTCAGTACAGGCGCACAGAGCTGCTAGCATGGCTGTAGACTCTGTTTGAATTCAAGTCCTAACACTACTGTGTGCTGTAGCTGCTATATATACATCCTATAGGGTAACATATACATCCCAGGTAAGGCTGCAGTTCAACAGGGAGCTGCCTCAATACATGTGAACCAAAATTAGCCAACAGTTCTCAGAACTGTCATGGTGTTGCTTCACATTGTGATACACTCAGTATTTGAACAGCGTTATATCATTGTTTGCTCAAAGAGCTGCCTCACATTTGCTCAGTCAACTCTCTCCTGCTGACGCAACGGCCGAAAGAAAGTCTTCAGAAATTTGATTTTTATTCAGTAATGTTTTTTGTGTTATATTGTTTTAATTGTACGATTGCTTTCTGATTGCGTACCAAACAGACACTGTGTCTGTGTAAAATACTCTGAGAAGAAGATTGTGTTTTTCTTCTTGAGGTCAAATAGGAGCTGAAATAAAAATGGGATTTTTCTGTATGTGCCAGTTGAGCAAAGGTTAGTCTGTTGCCTAAGAAAACCTGTTTGCATTAGTCACGCCATGCAGCCTCGCTGAAACACGCTGGACTGCCATTAATCATGTTTTTCAAGGAAACTTTTTCCCAAGAGTCTGTGCTATATTTGAATTGGCTGTGCTCTCGGTGCAGAGTCCCTGGCACTGTGTGAACATGTATCTAAATCATCTGCCACGACCCTGTCAGTGCGCTCCACACTGCTTTCCACTCCACCATTAGACATATGTAATTGAAAAATAGCTAATTTCACGCTCTGTCCCATTATTCTATGTGCTGAGTGAATTCCTCATGCGTGTGCTGTAAATTGAAGATGACCGTGGCTTGCAGGTGTAATTTAAACACTCTTTTTGACTGTTTTTAAACCTACGTTTGGGTATTTTTTTATTCATCTCCAAAAAAAAAAAAAAAAATATGGAAGCAACCAAGAATTGTTTGTCCACTAAAGAAAAGTATAAAACACTTACGCAAGAGGTTTGACGCCGGGCTGACTGTACAGCATGCATCGCCTGGGGGACTGCTTGAAACGAGTACAACAGTACTACAACAGTAGCCAATACACACAGTACACAGTACAAAACATTACTGGACATTGATTAATGCTGCGTGCTCTAATGTGCTGCATTCAGGCAGCGCTGCAGAGGAGAAGCCAGTGCGGTACAGCCAGGCTCACTGTGGGGTGAGCTGTGGGCAAAATGGATCAAATTAGTATAATTACTAATTAAAATCATATGGCGAAAATTCAGATTTATCAGCATGTCCATCATATTGTGTCATTTACATATATATGTACACACATGAGCGTCTCAAATGACTGTAATAAGTTATTTTTTTTACCATTTTATCATTTTATGACTTAATCACTATTTAACTATTCTTACATACTTCCACTCTTTGTTGACCCGTCACTGATGTAACACGTACTGAGCTACCAAGTAAAGTTATATTCACTGAAAATATTAGCAAAAACATGTTTTTGATTGACATAAAATTAAGCCCTGAAAGTTTTTCACTCACTTTTTGATACAAAAGTATTTTCGCAGTTTATCCTTGTGTTTTTATTGTGTCTTTCAGTGTAGCTTATAGTTAAAGTTTCTAATTTAGTTTGCATGTTGCGCTGTGTCACCCGTAGACTGCTATAAATGCTCAATGACTGGCACCAGTTGCACATTAAATTTGTCAGCACATTAATAAAGAGTTCATTTCCTCTATGAGTTGTTCCAGTTCGGCCTCTGAACAATCTGCTTGGCACAAACGTAGAATCGTCCCCATCGGTGGCTTCAGTCACATTCTCATTTCTTCTGTTCTCAAAACCAGTTTTAAAAGAACATCTGCTGTGCTGGGAACCTGACACACTCCTGTCTACCACAAACATGTGCATCCTGCTATCAGGGTCAATCTATAATATTAGTCACACAACATGAGTCAAAACAAGAGTCTACAATCCTGCTGGCTCGGCTGAACTTAAGCACAGTGTTGCTAATGTTAGCGTGCTAACATGCACACAATCACAACACTTGCATCAGCTTAGCATTTGGTGTTGCTAATGTTTAGCAGGTATATTTTTTACCATGTTTACTATCTCATTTTTGCGCATTAGCATGCTAACTTTTGCTAATTAGCGCTACAGCCGAGGCTGATTGGAATGTTATTTGTTTTGAAGGCATTAAAACGAAGTGAAATCTTAGCTAGATGATGGCGTGACGGGATAATCAATGTTGTTACAATTCATCCTGAGGTGATCGTGAACATCTGCACCAAATTAAATAGAAATCCATCCAATAATTGTTGAGACATTTCACGCAAAACCACAGTGTCAACATCATGGCGGCGCTCTGTGAGAAGTCATCATCTGAGCTTTTAAACCTTTTTTGAAAAAGACATTAATCACTAATCAATTAATGTTTAAAATACAGGAACTCTGCCACCTTTATCCAACAGTTAAAAATGATTAAATGCCTTGGTGGGCCGTTATTTTTCCCGTGACTTAATGCACAGCTCTTTATGTGCACAAAGTCACATACATGATAGGAAAGAAAATTATCCGGTTATAATCATTAATCACCGCCAGCATCTCCCGCCATCTGCAGCTGTCCGACGAGTCATCAAAATTAAAGCGTGTAAAATTGGAGGGAGGGTCTTATAACTGAGCGTCAGGGTCATGTCAACATGCATCAGGGGTTTATAACATATCAAGATGGTGAGTGATCTCCTCTAATGGATCCCTATTTCATAGATTAACAACAGAGCTCATTTAGTTAATCACTGAGGTTTGGATCAAATTTATAGATTTGATGCTATTGACCATTTCAGAAGAGCAGAGCAATTACATGAAAGCCACGAGGCCAGATGTCTGACCTCTGATGAAAAGCCAAGAAAGCAGAGCTGACAGCCACATTAAACTGAATCATTCCGCTGCTGTTTTGACGCCACGCTGGTTTTGATCTCTTTTGTTCTGTTTACACTTGCTGTCCCTCCTTTTTGGCTCCGATGAAGTGATCTTGTAATCCTCACATTGCGGCGCACGGTCGTTCCTCCTTGGCTTTACATCGAGCGCATTAAGGCGAAGCACATTTCATTAGATCGCCGCAGATGTACGTCAAGTTGGACCTGAGCCTAAGAGGATTGTGGCTGTGTTCAGAACATGCATGTTGAACCTCACATATGACTGGCTCAAGCTGCTTCATCGCAGTCCTTCATACTGCACAGATCACAACCCCAATTTCTTTACCTCATCAAGTTGCCATCTGGGCTTTTTGGGTTTAAAGCTCCTTACGGCAAATTCTAGCAAATTCAATCAGCGTATACGTTCGTGAACGTATAGTTAAAGTCATGTACGTGTATGTCAGTGCAGCAGTTTGGGTAATCCTGATTAAAAAGCTTGTTTTTGAACTAAAAGGCATGTTGTACTTTGCTATATTGCATTTTTAAATATACATGTAGGTACTTTGCTTTCATGGCATCCAATTTTTATCGGTCACAAACTCTCAACATCATGTTTATCGATGGCTTTCTTAAAGGAACAGTTTGAGGTCATCGCTCATGTCTGTACGGTGATATGAAGCTGCAGCCAGTTAGCTTAGCTTAGCATAAAGACTAATGCAGAGTGAGTGCAATTTAAAGGAGTAGTTTAACATTTTGGGGAACTCACTTGTTGGTTTTTTGCTGAGAGTTAGATGAGAAGATTAATACTACTTTGCGCATCTGTATGGTGAATATGAAGCTACAGCTAGCAGTCAGTTAGCTTAGCATATTTTAGCATGGAGGCTGGAAACAGCTAATCTTGCACTTTCCAAAGTTAAACAAATCCATCTATCAGCACCTTTAAAGCTCACTAATTAACATGATGTAGCTTGCTTGTTTAATTTGGACAAACTGTACAAATGAAAATTTGTGCTTTTTGTTGCTCAAATCGTCCAGCACATAACCTCCATACAGATATATTATGTGGTCATTAGTGAGTTTTAGGGCACTGATAACCTAGCTCAGTCCAAAGATTAAAAAAAAGCTAACTGTCCCATTGTTTTCCAGTCTTTGTGCTAAGCTAAGCTAACTGGCTGCTAGCTGTAGCTTCATATTTACTGTATTGACATGCGAGTGGTTTCAATCTTATTTATTCTATGCCAGAAAGTGAACGGGTGTATTTCCCAGAATGTCAAACTATAAGATTTAAGGCGGCTGATTCTATGTCATCATTGCGTTTGTATATTCGTTCTAGCTCCTCTTTGAACCACCAAACAGGCGTGTTTGTTTTGTTTATATGTTGTAAAAGCCGTTTCAAATCAGCTCTGAAAATCCCTTTATGATATCTGTTGTACCTGCTCATATTCCCTCATTTGATGATGGTTTTAGCTCTGCGGCTCTGTGACATAACATCCCGGCTCAGAACAGGAGCGCACGGACTCGGTGACGGGGATTACGGCTCATTCTTCAGAGCGCTGGGTTTATTTTGGGGTCCGACTGGATAAAACAGGATTAGCATCACAATGAATCTCCGGGCATTCGCGCTCGGAGGTCAGCTCCTCCGTGGCCTTTGACATTTGAAATGTTTATAAATCCCCATCTGTGTTGTGATAGCTAAACATAGATTTGATCAGCTGTCATTCCAGTGAGGTGTCCATTGTTGATAAGTGTCGTGCTTTTTTTAGTGTCCGGTGGTGACAGGTTTTATCTACCGCTGCTTGTTCACTGCATACTGTAGCTCCTGCTCCACGTTTGGTGAGCGACTTCTTCAGGTATGTTTTATTTCTATTCTGCTGAACACAGAATAACGTTAGTATGAGCTGTTTATATCCACAGAGGGAGCAAATCGCGAATTTGTGAATCGTACTATGGCGAAGACACGACCTATTCTTCCTCTGGCTCTTGGCCTCTTGGCTTACCTTAACCAATCATCACTCCTCATGCCTAAACCTAACCAACACACCCAACAAAGGAAACCAGCCAATCAGAGGCAGAGCAGGGCGGGTCATGTTTTTGCTACAGTAGAATTCTTAATTAAGTGAGCACGTCCGCCATATTGCACCGCCATGTTCTACGGTAGCCCAAAATGGACAAAAATACTTGTTCTACAGAGGGCCTTTTGAGTTTTAACTGCCATCGTAAAGACTTTGATATAAGTGGTATGCAGTTGGTTGCAATCTGCAACGTCACCACTAGATGCCCCTAAATCCTACACACTGGACCTTTAACTATAAAACAGAATGAACGTTAAAGCTAAATCTGCTAAAATGATGAGAACGTCTTTAAAGTAGAGCACAGAATGAAACTAAAATAACAAAGAGCATGCAAAAAGAAAAAATCAGGTTTCCAATGAAAGTGAGCTTTAAGCACTTTTCCCAAAGTGTTTCTGTAATTATTTAGATTAAAGTAGATTTAAATTTCACAAAGTGGTTTAAAAGACGCTGCAGTGTTCCACAGCTGAGGGTCCGACTCCTTTATTTTGGATGAAAGGCGACCTAATTAAGATTAGAGGTGCTGTAGAGGGAGGAGGGCAAATAACAGAACATCAGATTCATGTAAAAAGATTCAGTGCAATCCAGCTGTCATGGCTGAAACACAGCTGAGGAGTCGGGTTGGTTTCCAATATCACAGGCTTAAAAAGGAACTCTTTAATTTCATACATCAGTCAAAGCCAGACTGGAAATTTTGATGAAAACAGAAGCATAAAATAGGTTAAAATCAATGGGTGAGGGTCCAGTATTTGGTTCAGTGGTGTGAAAACAGGATCTAGAGAGCAGGATGAGGATTTCATGAAGAGCAAATAACAAAAGAATTAAGGCTGGAGCCGATTCTCATGTGGCGAGGAACCCCGAGCAGTAAACAGCAGCAATGACAGGGAGCCGAGATTGAAGAGGAGAAACCTGAAGGCTAATATTCAGCTGACATGCGCTCTGTCTGTCCTCCATGTTCACATATTTCCTGTTTGAAACTGCTCAAACCGCAGCTCTCTGACGCCGGCCTCTGAGGAGCAGTTTGCGGCTAGCATGTCTTGTTCAAGGGCGCCATTATGAAGGAGAAAATAGACTTTGTCATTCACCACCAGGTCAGTTTGTCTGTGACGGCCGAGCGAGGCTGCAGCACAATGACAGTTTCCATCATCTTGACCGAACACGTCATGAGCTCAAATTCATCATTCTGCAGGTGCAGTTCGAATATTGAGACGATTCTACAACACAAAAAAGAACGTACTATCACCTGCACGATGAAGCCCTTAAATTTATACATGTTTATGAATAAATCTTTACTTAATTACAACAATGACATACAGTAAAACAGCATATATCTTCTTTTTTTTTGCCAAGCTTTTAGTTTAGTTTCAAGAGGAAAATATTAACAGATTTCAGTTTCATGAAATCTTATACAGATGCTCTTGGTCCCCAGAGGATGAGTTCTAATGCTTTGTGGATCCTCATTGGCTTTTCCTCCTTCGCCACCATTAAGTTGGCATTTTTGGTTTTGAGGGAAGTGTCTGACCACTGGATGCATCACTACAGTACAAAATTTGGTGCAAATATTCACTGTCCCCAGAGGATAAACACTCCGGTGATCCCTTGACTTTTTATTTAGTGCCACCAGATTGTCAAAATTTAAAAAAGAAAAATGAAGTTTGTAGATTTTCATGTTCCCAGACAATGCATCCGAGTAACTTTGGTGGTTCCTCTAGAACCAAAAGCAGATTGGCGTTTGACTGATTAGCAGGAAATTGAGTACAGATATTTATGGTTCCCAGAGGATAAAGACTTAACTGATGCCCTTAATTCTCATCCAGCACCACCAGCACATCAGTTTACCCAGTACAGTATCTCAACATCAGTTGTCACAATAATTTTCAGCAGATTTTCATGGTTCCCAGAGGATGTACCCTAAAGACTTTGGTGACTTTTCCTCCAGCGCCACCTTGAGGTTGACACTTTCACTTCAGAGTAAAATATCCCCTCAGGATGAACCTTTGATGGTATTTCCATTTAGCGCCATCATCACGTAAATTTAGCTTACATCACCTGCAAAACTAACAACATTCCCATCAGCCTCAGCGGTAATTTGTGTTTATTAGCAATGTTAGCATGCTAACATACTAAAGTAAAGCGAACATGCTAAACATCATACTTGCTAAACATCAACTTATTAGCGTTTTCTTTGCGAGCACGTTAGCAGGCTGATGTTAGCATTTAGCTCAAAGCTCAGATGGCTGTTGTTGCTTTAGTCTCTGCTGACCGTGTGCGTCTGAAACCATATTAATCAGTGATTTAAAGGCCCGTAAAAGCCCGACTTCACTTACATTGTGTGTCTTATGTTCTGCTGCTGTAGAGATCGTGTCATTTTATGAGTGGCTAACCTCTGACACGTACCCTGAAGCAAAACTCGAGGATTTAAAGCAATTCATTCTTTATAGCCTTGAGCACAGCACTCAAGAGGAAATGAACAAGCGAGGGTGGAAACCGTAATAAAAATATCATTGTCTTTGATAGAGCTGCTAACATCCAGCCGTGAAGTCAAATCTAACGTCTTTGTTTCGAGGCAGCAGAGATTCTGTTCTCAGTGTTTGTGTTGTGACCTGACAGACTTGTTATGAAATGAATAAATCAAGCCCTAATGGAATCAGTTTATGGTCCGGCCTGCAGCACTTTGACTTCTATCTGCACACTTTTGCTAATCAGAGCTGATGTCATTGCAGCTGAGTGCGCCCGACCTCGTTAATTATTGAGAGACCCATATTACACATTAGCAATTAGATAATCTCCCCCAGCATTATCTTTGAACGTAGTCCGGAGACAGCAGTATGGATCTACACTCCACTTAGTCTGGACCCTTTTGGGGTTTAAACCCCTGAAATCTTCAAATCATAAAACATTAAATATTCAGGAATAAATAAGCAACAGTTCAAATAAAAAAACAACTATGGACTTTGTCAATTGATCAGGTTTGATTGACATTGACCAATAAATCCACCAACTCACAAGGCTTAGATTCAAACGTTGCAACATCCTGATTGGTGGAAAGTATGATGACATCACTGCCCACTTCAATCCAAAAGAGCACATTGAAAAAAATGCAAAGAAATGCAGATAATTTTGTGTTAATGGAGGATCACATGGCTCATAGTAAGAATAACACGTATGTTATATGTTGGCATTAGATATTCTTAAACTTCACGTTAAAAAGTTTTTAAAGTGCAGCGTGAAAAATGTTCATTTGTCACTTCTATTGTTCTAGTTTTTGAACTACAGTTCCTGTAATTTGCAGGCTTTTCAGCATCTAAACAGGAAGTTTAAGGCAAGTTGGCAGCATCAAAAGCATGCCGAATTAGCTATTAGCAGTTTCTGTTAGCAGTGTACTCGTTGATGTACACACAACTATCACTGGATTACTTTGATACTGACGAAAACTTCAAAAAATGAAGTTTCTAAGCCAAGCTCTGAAGTTATATGGAGCATCTTTTTTTTCTTAATTCTCAGCAGATGAATGGACGTTTATTCACGGCTGACACTGAGGTCATGATATTCTCAGAAAGTTTAAGTCACACTGACTGTAGAAACATGCTTTTCATGTCTCGTGTGTTCAGATTTGACCAAGTTATGACTCTAAGAAGATCTATGTATGTCAGTTATCTCAACTTTTAAGAATTCTTTTTTAAGAGCGGTTGCAGTGACTTATACTAAGCTTTCAACCTGCGTACTCAAGTTCAAGGAACTGCAGTCACCTCGGCAGTTAAAATGATCCCATTCACGATAGACTACGTCCCTTCATATCTTCCAGACACCACATATTCCTCCAGCAAGAGTCGCTTAGTCAGGATAATGACCTCGATTATTGATTAACAGTCTGAGTATTTACTGTGTGCACACTTCTGCAGGGCAGCCACAGGGTGCGATGCTCTCAGCGGCATGTGACCAGGTGCTAAAGTCGTCTTGGAGGCTGAGGTGGTTCATAGTGTGACTAATCGCTGTTTCTCTCAGAGTTCAGGTGTTCATGCAGCTGCACACCTGGAGGCTTCCCACTGTGACAAATGCAGTCACACCGGGAAGCTTCCTGGAAGGCAGTTTTTGGCACTGGGCCACTGGGACGGAGTGTTATGTCTGAGTCTGCCCGATACTGTATGTATTTTTGGAAAAGTTCCCTG
Organism: Chaetodon trifasciatus; assembly: GCA_037975065.1. Classification (NCBI taxonomy): domain Eukaryota; kingdom Metazoa; phylum Chordata; class Actinopteri; order Chaetodontiformes; family Chaetodontidae; genus Chaetodon; species Chaetodon trifasciatus. Next base: position 3,354,832 of record JBBMOE010000003.1, read on the forward strand.
TGAGCCTTCAGCTGAGGCTAAACCCTTTAGCTGAAGGTTAGTTGGCTGTGTTCTGGGAAGCAGGTTATCTTTGCTGAGTGGAAAGCAGAATGTGTCTTTGCACGTGGCTCCATGGTCCAGATTTTAGGTGGTTCCCGGTTCATTCCTCATCAAAGTTATCAAGATAACTCCTGCTTCCTGGAACGTGTCAGTTCCCAACAACCAGATCTGAGCTCTGTGGATTCACACCATTGTGATTGTATCTCGCCTCAAAGGCTCGATGGTGGAAATTTTTTGGTTTCGTTGAGACATCAAGGCAGCGTCTTGATTGTACTGATGGAGAAGTGCCAATCAAATCCACTTGACAGCGAAAAGCATGAAGGCTTTTTCTTGCTGGACATGTGGCGTCCTGCTGAAAAACTGGTTTCCTAAAGCTGCAGCACTGCGGATGCTTCTGTACATTGACTTAAGCCTGGAATGTACATCACTGCTCATGAGGAGCTTGTTAATGCTTGGCAGGCCGATGATTGATGGACTTTGGTCCCAAATTACTTCCCTGGGATCTCTTTCTAAGAGGTACTCATCAATGCTTCAGATATATCTGTTAAATATTAACAGAGTGCTGTGCAATGCCAGAGCCTCTGCTCCCTCTATCAGGGCTTTCTAAGATAAGCCGTCTGAACCCGTTGCCTTATCTTTAAACCTCATCCTTTACAGCTCTGCAACCGGTGTGGCTGCATTACAGCCCGTCCATCTGACCTAAAAGAGGAAGAATTGCTCTTCTTGGAGGACCAGAGAATAAAAAAGTAAAGTCAGAAGTCATTTTTTAAGGGCGATTCTTAGTTTTCGCTTTGGCTGGCAGACATTTAATAAGAGTAGAGTCTCTTCAGGTAATCTGTCTTATAGAAGTAGAAGTTTGGCATCATTTTCATTTATGATTTGCTTTATAATATCTCAACCTTCTGTTTCTGTCCTCGTGTTAACCCCGAGCTGTTGTAAATCCCTGTCATTAAGTATCCTCTGTATTTCCTGACCTTTAATCACAACTGTAGGAGCTCCATTAACGTCACCACCTGCAGTCCGCTGAAGTAGCCTGTAATAATCGCACATGAGCAAAAAGGCCACTTACACTATGTCAGGATAATGCTTCACTGCTTGAAATGATCATGGCGGCAGTCGTGTTACAACCCCGATAAAGTCCTATCCTCTAAAGTCCAGTATGAGCGTATAACGTTAATATTATGTTGATTTTCTACCGAGCAGCGACGCAGTCAGAGCTGTTTTCTGCGGTTTTCAAACAAAACGAAACCAAACGGAGCACAAATGTCACAAAAGACACCAAGGTCCAAATGAACAAAGCAACCAAAATCCTAAAAGAGACAATACTAAATGAAATATACGTGCACACAGGGAGAGTATTGGCATAATCATATCGCTATCACTCACATACCACCTTAACAGTAGTAAACAGGTATAAGACAATTACCACTCTGATACCAAAATGAAGTAACAGCAACAACCATTCACCTCTACACATGTATGACCACCCCTCACATACGTCAGAAACACCTTGCTGGGCTAACATCACCATCATCATCATCATCATCATCATCTGTGATTTATGGGGCTTAAATATGGGTTGCTTTGAAGTGCAAGGCTAGCTAACTAGCATTAGCTCAATGTGCAACCAAAACTGTGGATAAACGTACTATTCCTGCACATTCTGTAACTTTCACATTCTGTGCTAGTAGTGCTAGCGCTGTTGCGATAACATTTTTAAAGCTTTAAACTTAGAAATATTTAGTGCAACATCACTCTCGTGCATCCACCTTCCTTTGCTTCGGTGCTTACGTTGCACATGCTATGCTATTCTATGCTATGCTATGCTATGCTATGCTATTACCCAGCAGCGAGCTCGAAAACTGTACATATGTAAGGCTGTCATATCTTCATATTTTGTTGAAATTCACAAGTTGAGCCAATTTGAACTTTTATATTTACTGCTGGGTAGTTTAATCTATACATATGCAACATATTTTAGGAACTCATCTGAGGTTTTGTATAAAAAAAATCCTTCATCTGTAAAGTGTAGAGTTACTGCAGCTGTAACATAATGTGCAGTATTAGCATAAGTATTTCCCTCTGAACTGAAGTAGAAATGGAAACACATTTACATTTACACACTAAAGTCTTACCTCTAATGTCATTTTTACATATTAAATTCACCTGCTCAGGATGCAGACCCCTCGTATCAAATATCATAAAAAACACTAGTTTCAGCTACTAAATGTACAGATCAGTACTTTCAAATACTGCAACATGCCGTAATTGCTGAGTACTTCAAGAAAGCAAAAAAGGAAAGAGAGGTCAGATTAACACAGTGTTTTGTCTGTTACATTAGTGTAAAATGTGGTTTCATGTTATGTGTTTATTAGCAGTAAAATCTAGTTTTAGCCTCATGAATTTTAGATAATTACTCTTAAAACGTGAGGTTTGGTGTCTTGACTGAAAACAAACTTTGTGACTGACACAGAGCAGAAATGCGTCCCTGAAGTGGGAGAATGGCGGATTTACTGCAGGAGAAGACTTCATTAATGGTAAGTGGCACATTTTATTTCCTCATTCCACATTTGTATAACAATGAGGAAATGACTCGACTCTGGTTTGATGGGAATTGGACACTAGCATCATTAAGATTAGCATTACTCTGATTTTCTGCAGTGTCTTGAGTTCTTGAGTAGCGAAATAGTCTAAAATCTCTGTGCTAACGAGGAGGTTGTTATACATAAGTGAGCAGTTATGGAAGAAGTATTCAGATCATTAATGTCAGCAAAAGTTGCAGTACCACAGTGTACAAATACATTGTTACAAGTTAAAGTCCTGCAGTCTAGATTTCACTTAATTCTTTTAAAATTTTAATCTTGCTGGTTGACATGAAGCTAATATTAACTCATTGATGTCGTTATTAAGAATTTAATCTGTAACAGTGAGCACACAGAGCATCCATTATGCTGAGTTTATAAATGTGTAGCTGTCAGATTAATGCTCATGTGAACTTTCCACCGCTGCAGATGAACACCAGAGGAGGTTAAACAGAAAGAACAGCGGTGGTTTGAATCTGGCGAAAAGTTTCCATGCTGACATTCTGCTGTGGTTTCGTTGCATTGCTGGTATGAACATCACGTCCGCTGAGTTTGTAGCTTTCAGGTTATCGGAGATGTTTCGCAACACGAGCTGAAGGCTTCCAGCTGTCATTCAGAAAACTGGTTTGAGCACCAGTGAAGAGCTGTGATACTCCAGCCTGCTGGAAGCTAGACTTAAACTCGTTTGATGACCCAAATCTAAGAACAGTTGGCTGTTGTGCAGTTGGAAATAGAAAAAAAAAAAAAAAAGATTCATAGTTTTATGTCACGTTAACATGCTCAGCAAGTCTGAGTCTTAAAAGAAGGTTAAAGACACACCTTTTTAATCTGGCTTTTAACTGACCTTTAAATTCTTCTTACGTTTTTATCATTTATCTTATGTTGATGCCTTTTATTTTGCTGTTTTATATTTTGTATTATTTTACCCTATTTCATCTACTTTACTTATTATCTTATGAACTTCTCCTCTTTTAACTGTTTATTTTTTAATTCCAGTGTTTCCTCAGGGGGGTCCTCCACACTGGGAGCTGTTTCGGCCCGGCTGGTGGGGGGGCTCCCTGCCTCGGTGTGGGGGATTCGCCGGTCTGTCAGGGTCGTGGGGGCCCGGGTGTCTGTGCGCATAGTCTGTGATGTCTCCTCCCGGTGTGGACGGCCCCAAAGGTGGCATTATCCTCAATCCTCAGTGCATTGCCATGTCTCGTTACTCCTGCCACTGTCTGCGGTGAGAAGGTAGGTGTGTGTGTGTGTGTGTGTGTGTGTGTGTGTGTGTATGTATGCATGTAGTTGAGGGTGTGTGTTAGTACATATGGAGGGTGGGAGGGTTGGGTTTTTGGTGTTCTTCTTTTATTTTTATTTATATTGTTTTTAACTCTTGTAAAGCACTTTGTGTTGCATTACGTATGAAAAGTGCTATATAAATAAAGTTTGATTTGATTTGATGCAGCCAATGCTAATGTTAGCATGCTAACACGCTGATGTCAAGCAGGTAGAAAGTCTCCCGCTTTCACTGTCTCAGTTTGCATGTTAGCTAACATTTGCTAATTGGGATGTCGTTACACGAATACAAGAACTCGAATGTCTGTCCCAAATTTCTCAGCAATCATCCACAGATGGAACGATTAGTCCATCAATTGATTAGTCCATCGACGGAAAATTGATTAGGTTTCTTGCTGATTAATTGCTTTTGTTATTTTTTTAGAACTTATTTCCCAAATGTGAGGATTTGATGTTTTTCTGTGTCGTATTTATGATTGTAAAATCTGTGAGATTTGGACTTTTTGTTGTACAAATGTAAGACATCATGTTTCTGGGAGGCTGCGATGAGCAAAAATAATGAAAGTAGAAGATGAAAATAATCTCAGGTTTTAGAGCATTGGTTGAATAATACAAAGTATGAATTCATAACAGGCATTTTTTACTATTTTCTGATATTAATCCAGAAAATAATCTGCAGATTCATCAATGAAAATAATCTTTAGCTGCCTAAAAGCTACAAATGTTAATCTTATCACGGCGCTAGAGGTCACCAAAAGTTATCAGGATTCATCCTCGTGAATGTCAGACACGAAATTCACAATTCATCTAAAAGCTGAAGAAACATGCTAACGTGGCTAAAAATGGACAACACATAAGACTATAACAAGACGTGTTTCTTAAAAAGAAGTGTTTTATTTCCTTTTTAACAAAGCCCAATACAGATTTGAAGCAAAACTGGGGAACACTGGTAAATCTCAATCCAATCATCATGTCGGGGGACAACCCACAAAAAAGATGAGCTTCAAATAAAAAAAGACACCGAAAACAATCATATAATCCAGAACTGGGGCAAAGAAAAAATGGTGCGTGATGTCCGATAACTATAAAAAAAAAATATTTTTGACAATAAGAAACAAAACGTTCATGCCAGCAGCTGTTGGGGAAGTAAATAAAATCTAGTAAAATAAATGTCAGATATGACAGATCTAATATCCGTGACATCTGTTAACGGCCTCCGAAGAACCAATAAAAGCTAGAATAAATGACAGGTACTATTAATATGCTAGAAATTTAAATCTTGGATGAGTAATCTGATCAAAAACATCTAGAAACACATTTTACACTTTGAGCTCAGCCGTGGGTTCGGCAGCTCGTTCTGGGGGCGGAGAATAATCTGCGACAAGCGAATAATCAAACGTTTCCGAGCGGAACGACGACAGCTAACGTGTCTTTTGACAGGAAGTGACACGGCCTGCTTATAGATGGAGAGAATTCAGAGTCCGATTTGACCCGTCGATAAAGTTTTTACAACTAATTAGTTACACAAAGATACATTAAACGTTTGAACTCGACAGCTGCGATGACCACGAGTCGACTTTAGGGGCGGGAATAAAAGTACCACATCGACATGATTTAACGGTGGACTGTAAAACACGCAGGTTACGAACGGCAGACGATTTTTCGTCTTCTTGACTGAGCTCAGACTTAACGAGGGCGACGCACCCAACAGCTTCCTTTAAAATATTCGTCGATACCTAACTCCAGCACGCTAACGTTTACTCGTGTACCAATTGTAAAAGCGAAGATGGGCTGAGTAAATGTGGTCGTGAAGGGTTCGACTGGCACGTGTTGTCCTCTGAAGTATGAAATTAGACAGATCTGAAATGAGCTGATCCACCTACGTAAACACAGTGATTTTCTGATACAGAAAAATACTATAAGTGGACAATGTATATCGATCTTTAATAACAATATCCATCGGCTGAAAACACCAGTCTGCTCTGATATATTCTCATGTGGGAACATATACATTTTATAACAAAATAAATCTATACTGTTGTTTCCGTGGTGATGGTTGATCAGGGCTGTACAATCCCATCATCCCGTTCTCTGAGCGCTCGAACCGCCTCAACCAAGAACTGCATGTAGGCTTAACTCTGTAAGAAATAGTACTTGTGACTGAAGCAGCTCAAATACTCAAAAGGCTCTGCCTGAGAAGAACATTAGTTTGAAGCAAAAAAAAAAAAAAAAGACTAATAAAATACTCATCTTTTCCATCTTTATACCAGTTGTTAAAGTAATTTATAATAAAGTGTATGTTGCTATTATTATCTTTTAAAAAAAAATCATAAGCAGTTTCTTTACTGTATCTTGGCATTCTGACCAAATATCCTCTTGGATACTTTTACACAGGAAAAGATACTTTTCAAGCAGTAAAACAAGCTTATATTGTGGGTCGCAACAGAACACAACTCTGAAGAAGAAGTACTGGAGAAAGGATTGCATAGCAGATCAGAAGAAACTAAACAGGAACTGATCCTTTTTGGTATGGTGCACTTTGATTCACGACTTTGCACATTTTCACATATGTACATGAAAGAGTTCAGTCCATTCATAGCCTAGCCCCCCCCCC